>JAOWCC010001634.1:135819593-136172954 GCA_030867875.1 Actinernus sp. WN-2022 | reverse complement strand
CTCTCTGCTGCAGCTTCTTCACAGGGAAGCTAGACTGGCCGCAATAAATATTCGCCTGGTTTCTGACCACAAGCTTAAGAGAATTCAGCGAAAGAAATACCGTCAGCTACAGGTGAAACTCTTCCAACACTGGGAAGAGTATGACCAACGCCACAAGACCGCCGCCCAGCTCCTAAAGGCATGCTCCCACCTCAATGGTCCCACACGTTCACAGTAAATAAATTTTGAATTTTATAAAGATTTTATAAAGGTTAGGCTTAGAAAAGTTAACGTTTTATTTAGTAAAAAAGAAAGTAAGCGTTATGTACGATCCGCTGTAGCAAGAAAAAAGAAAAAGTTAGGCTTAGAACAGTGGCGAATTCTTAGAATTAAGTATACAATCTGTATGGATGAATCCGGATTCATGAATCCGTTTGGATTAAGAGAAATAAAGAGTATGTTCTTAAAAAAAATGTCTCGTTCTAAGTTTCCTCGCAATCGAATTGTCATTTGCGCGATCGAGGGCTTCCGAATAAAGAGGTATACACTCCGTCAGTGCAACTTGATATAAAAGTAAATTTTGGGAAACATGTTTTATCAGTAATAGTTTTGTACATGGTTCATTGTTGGGCATTGCAATTGCAGTGATATGACACGTCGGCGAATCGACTCAATACGTCGGCGAATCGACTCAATACGTCGGCGAACGGGACGTCGGCGAATCGACTCGTCGGCGAAACGACCGCAATTCGCAAAATGCCATGCTGTTGAATGTAGTTGCCGGTGTTGTTCCATCTCCGAGCCTGAGCCAAATCACAACACTCAGGAGAATTCGTCGATTATGCCAAGTCATAGTGTATATATACCAAACGCTAGAATTATACAGAATAAAAATATTATATCTTTACACGTGTCTTTCCTTTTAAAGCAATGCACTTTCTACTTCAAGAAATAGCTCTAAAAAGGCATCTAAAGTCGAATCCCCTTTCATAATTATGGCCGCCAGATTTTCATGCTTGTAAGCGCGCAGTCATGTTAGGGATTGATTCTTTTTTCGGTCACGGAAATCATGCATTGCGCGCTTTCCGAGATCACCTGGTATATATAGACCGGTCAGTCAGTTGATCGTTACGATCACTGGGATAGAACTATTGTTGTTCTATAGCCGGGTTTCCATATCAATATTGCGATCGCTGAATAGTTACTTTTTCAGTGAGTTGCAGCGCGATCGTAGTGATCATACAGGAAGCCAACCTTTAGTTCGAAAATTTAAAACTTTTCGCTCAAATCACATAGAATTTTCTGCAGTTTTACCGTTTTCCTTAGGCTCTCATTGTTAAACATTTGGCATAAGTATGATGTATTCAATGCTGGGTGCATTTACGTTATATTTGATTTTGAAATACTTTGCGCAATACTTTGCACCGGTGTTACATTGGTGTTACGCTTATACTGCACTGCTCTTATTTACTCAGTTCCATATATATGTTATTGTACTTGTCTCTCTAAAACTTTGGGCGAGTGTAAATCCTAGGGAATGCCTTTCCCAAGTACCGCACCATTTCATACTTTTGATCGATTAATATATATATTATATAATTTGTTAAACAGGAGTGTAGCAGAGCAGCTCAAGATCGGCCAGCCTATAGCAGCGGAGTCGTTCGACTCAGTGACGATATTCTTCAGTGACATTGTGGCCTTTACAAAACTCGCGTCGGAGAGTACTCCTTTGGAGGTGAGACGAAAATGGATGGCTAAAGGACATGCAAAATACCCAACATTCTATAGGCTCTTTCTTATTTTAATTAAACTGAGTGACAAGTAAAGCCAAACGTAAGCTAAACGTTCGACATTGTTGTCCAATGCTGTTGGTTTCAATTAACAATGTTAGGATGTTTAGTGCTAGCCTGCTATGCAGACGTATTTTTTTACTCTCATAAATTCGAAGAAAAAAGTAACGTCTGCTTACCCCGAGCGTTTAATTAGTTTCCAATATGCAACCAGACGTCAGCACGTTTGTCTTATTTTTCGGCCCAATCAAAGCCATTGTTAGAATTTTAGTGAATTGGCGCGCCAGTGAACACTCTCCTATTATTGGTCAATGGCAACTGTATTGTCTGAATTCCTTTTAAATGTAACATACGTCACTTTCATGATATGGAAGGTAAAATCTGATTGGTCCATAACACAATGAGGTGTGCATATTGAAAATAAATTAAGCGCTCGGGCAAGCAGACGTTACCTTTTTCTTCGAACACACGTCTGCATAGCAGGCTAGGTTAGTGCCCCATGTTAGCCAATGTTGGACCAACATTTGTTGGACGAAAGCTTGTTTTCCATCAAACATTTCGGCCGACGAAAAAATGTTGGTCCAATATATGTACAATGTTGGAACGTTTAGCCCCGGCTTTTACCGGTAACTTAAGCATGGCGTTCAAGAACTGAATCCTAAATTAACTTTAGCTCTACGATTCAATCCATATATACGAAGAGCCTTAGATTATAATTCAAGTTATTGTGTTCCGCGTCGGATCTGAAAACCTTCCTCACAACCTCCGCTAATTTGTACAGATCGAAGCCTCCAGCAATCTTGTAATTTACACTAAATCGATCCGCCACACAAGCTACATTTATCAGCGGAGAATCGGTTATTTAGCGAACCATAGACACGCAACACCGAGAAATAAAATAGTAGAACTTATTCTTTGTTTAGTCATTGGGTTGGGTTAGAGTTCAGTTTCCCATAACCTGGATCTGGATGTGTACTTCGCAATGATGGCAATATCTCAGTTCGTTTATTACATTGTACTTTCCTCTGACCATAGGTTGTCAATCTGTTGAACGATCTCTACACGTGCTTCGATAATATTATTGATTCCCACGACGTCTATAAGGTAAGTGATGTCATTTACCGAGAGTGAGGACGCCGCCGTTGTTATTCCCACATATGTAAGCTATACGGTATGTGCCAGGCACGACGGAAGCAAATCAGCATTGGAGCTATATATATAAAGTTAAGAATGATTGGAGGAGGTGGGGGGGGGGGGGGGGGGGGGGGTGCCTGTGCGCCGCCCCAAAGGGTATGGTTTCGAATCTGTCTGAAGTAGGGTTTTAACGTTTACCTTTTTAGTCTGGAATATAGAGCATGATGTTGCCATAGAAGTATGAGACTGCACAACTTAACTGATTTCTCTGAGTTTCTCTTGATATTTTGACATTGATCTTGAAAATAAACTGAGAACGAGAACAACCCACCGCGAAAAATACCATTGGATTAGATAACACGATTAAGACAGCTTTAAGCGAGAGACGGAACGTGTTTTAACGAATAGGCTCGAAGCGTCCCCTGAAACTCGAGCCCCACAGCGGTTACCAAACGTATTTCTAAATAAAGCTATCATGATGTTTAACGTATTAAATGATCTCTCACCACAGCATCTAAGAGATAAGTTCATATATGTTTCTGAAGCGCACGAGTACTTTCTGCGTAATTCAGACATTAATCTAGTATTACCACAGATTGAGACATTTCTGCTTCTTCTCCCCCTCCCCCCTCCATTTGTCATTCGATCCCAGGTCTCAATCACGCTCGGCCAATATGGCGGCCGCTTCGATGATCCGTTTGCTGCGCGAAAAATACATCTACCGCATGAAAGCAGGCTATAACACACACGGTCACAGACCTAAAACAGGGTATGGAAGAAAGGCAGTCCGCTATTGCTGCATGGTTTTCACAATCCCCAGAGATTCAAATGACAAAGAGCATGTCGGCCATGTTGGTGCCCCAACAAAAGAAACTAACGAGGAATCTATATGACGTCAAGTGAAAGCCAGCTTTATGGAATGATATTCCATGTGAAACATGGACACAACCAATTATTGCTAGCTTCAAGAGCAGCTTTTTATCCTAATTCAGATTTTAATTGTTGGTTTTATTTGTACTTTTATTGTTAGATTTTTTTGTCAAGTTATATAGCTTTTTTCTTCTTCACGGCATAGTGATTCCGGAAAACCATATATATATTATATGAGTATTTTTTTTACCGTGTATTAACCCTTTATAGCCCAAGGGTTTAGCAATTTCTACACTGAAATGAACCCCTCCCCCCTAAAAAAATTGTAGTAATTGTTACCATGGAATTTTCAACTGACCTATAATACTGGGGGCTCAAAGTTGTCACTCGGCTTTTTTGAATGCATTGTCCACTCATTGTCTACGGCGCTGGCGGGAAGTTTGTTTGGGAGAATACAGAGAACCTAAGGTTTTTTTAAGCCTTTTTCACCATTTATAGAGTGGTGGAGGACATCATTAAGTCTGATGAGAGCTTAAATCAGCACTTTCTCGGAGCTTTCTCGGAGCTTGCTCTGAAGTGCTTATATATGGATGGCTTGGTGCTGGGCAAATTTAAGTGTTGGGAGACAGAAAGTGAAGTTAGTGCAAACTTGAAACCCTGTATTTGATGTGAAACATGCATTCAGTTTGAAAGAAAATTTAGAATCTGAGGAGAAATATTATTTTCTGTAAGTGTCATTTTACTCCCTTTTTCTGAAATGAAATGATGTTAACGGTAGTTAACTTATGCAAAGAAAGGAGGATTTAGATGAAATTATTCATTTTTAATATGCCTAATGCATTTCAATAGGATCATTTGTCTATACATAGTATACATTATGCTGTATGGGAATCTCAGGGCCTTGCTCTTTTAACTTAGTAAGACTGGATCCCTCTTACTCAAGTAACCAGTAAAAGGCCATAGAAGTGGCCTATGGGCTATAAAGAGTTAATAAAGGATATATATATCTATCTATGAATAACTATCAACTTACTCTTAGTTGATGAAATCAGAAGGTAAAATACGAGCCAACAATATATTGTAGGTGGAGACAATCGGTGACTCTTACATGGTGGTCTCCGGTTTACCAGCATGTAATGGCATCAGGCATGCAGGAGAGATAGCTAACATGTCCCTGGACCTGTTGAGTGACATGACTAGCTTCACCATCAGTCACAGACCAGACAGCCAGATACAGCTACGTATTGGGATGCACTCCGGTAAGAAAGAGAAATCAAGCTAAGAGCAATAGCATTTACATCATAATGCTATTTATTATTCATCAAAATAAGACGTACAAAGCTGTTCTTTGTATATATTCTAGATCGATAATAAAAGTCTACACAGAGAATATCACGTCGATAGGGTATATTGTTCCGGAGTAAAAACATTTTTATGACAGAACACCGATCGGAAGGCATAAAAATCCAAGTAAATTTGATTACTTCATAAATCTTTAAAAGTTGCATTCAAAGATTTTGATTGGAAATTTAGCTTTACTATTTGTATTTAAGTTTTACGACCACCATGTTTGTATCCCAGAGAGGGACACAAAGATGGTGACCGCATACAAAGTACTGTAAAACTGTCGTACATTTAGGTTATAAGTGTATTTTTGGTAGTTCTACAAGGACCAAGATGTTCTATTTGATTTTATCAATGCAAACAATTTTTGTGATCGAGATTCATGACGATGAAAACCACCAAGTAAATAGACTGTTACTGAAATATTTAGGTCTTTGAACAGAGTTGGTCATCCTGTAATTTAATCCATACTGCGAAAGGTGTGAATAAACAGATTATTATTTTTATTGTTATCATCATCATCATCAGTAGTACTGTATCATTGTCAGGTACTTGTGTAGCGGGAGTGGTTGGTCTTAAGATGCCTCGTTACTGTTTATTTGGTGACACCGTAAACATGGCATCACGCATGGAATCCAGTGGACTAGGTTTGTATCTCTTTCCGCTAATCCGTACATAATTCCTAGCCTGTTTTATAATGCATGGTAATAGAACTGCGTGGAGTGCAATGAGCTTTTTTCCAAATCACGTGACATGGCTCGTACTGGAAGGACAAACGTTTCAATATGGCTGCGATCTCAACGACCTACAACTTCTGCTTATCCGTACTTGCGATTGAAAGTAGCTCCACCATATTGAAAACTTTGTCCATTCAACACGACCCTTCACTATATTTGGCCCGCAGTAACCAAAAGTCACGTGGTTTTGAAAAAGGACTATTTGGTCTGAAATCATATCAGTGACACAAAGTTCTATTACCAATTAATTTATATCCATTTTGAAATCTAAACCATGTATTTTGTATTTTGTACTCAAAGTACAGAGATATTTTTATTTTGCTTTGTAATTGCTTCTGAACTCCTTTCATTTCATTGGTTGATTTGTGAGGCTTCTCCATTTTGGTACAGCAAAATAATGTGATTACAGACACCAAGGATGCAATTTGGTCTGCAATATATCTTTATCACGGGACAGCGGTCTTGGAACAAAACCACTGTTCCTGCCCATCCACTCTCGGTCAAACACGTTTGACTGGACTGACGAGTCTGATCAAGAGACTTAATCAAAGTTCTCCGCCCGCTGTTTTGCGATTTGCGTTGGCGCTGGTCGAGAGACTTTTCATCCTTGTTTCACGCCAAAATTACTGACAGGTTTTTGGGTTGGTGAATAAATTATAAGAGTAGCCAATCGAAGCAGCTTTGATTCACAGCTGTCCATCATTAATTATCAAGTCTTTGTGGATACCAAAGTGCGCCACATCCGCCCTGTCTAGCCCCGCCTCCAAGTAACCTGATACGTCATCTCGGCGGTTTATTTTGGCGCGAAATACAAATTGAATCCCTGCAAGGGAAACAAGTCAACCACTCGCGACTTCGTCGTTAGGATAATAAAGAAAAACTCACTCCGCTCGTTAGGAAAAAAATGTGGTCGAGTTGTAGCAAGTCATGTTTTGTAGTTGTGTTGTCGTTTAAGTAATGGTCCAGATAAGAACTGTAGTGTCTACGGCAAGGAATGTTAAAATGTGTTAATTTTCTATTATTCTTTCTTATAATTTCATTGGTTGATACTTATAAATTCAATAGAAACCCATCGAAATAATGCATTTTCATTCGATATTTTTTGTGGTTTGAATTTATTTTTGATCAAACTAACTATGGTTTAATTTCGAAGAATGTCGTGTGTGGGGAAAGTTCTCAAATTTGCGATTGAAAAATCCTTTGTTTTCTCTATATCCGATTGGCTGGTTGGTGGCTTCTCTGCGTTTCCACAGAAAAAAGAGCAAATAGCATAAGAAATACTTTATTTTCTAGATGTAGTTTGGACTGTATAGATACCTCCTAAAGCACTGAAGGCATATTCAAGCAAAATCGTATGTGGGGAAGGCTCATTGCTGCAGAACAATGGATTCTACTACAGTTCTTATCTGGACCATTACTTAATACACAAGGCTGTTTAATAGAACAACCGCATTTGTTCTTATTTTCAAATAATTTTTATATCAAACCGTCAATGAGTTATAACACTGTATTGGAATATGAACATTGCTTTTCTCAACTTCAAACGTTTTAGAAGCCCATTTTGTGGTTGACTTAGTCGCTATAGTTTGGAGCACGAAGCCGATGCTAAATTCTCTCGATATTTTTCTTTCAGTTTCCTCTTCTTCTTCATAGTCTAACATATTGTCTTCCCAGTCTAAGAAATTATCTCCGTTATCCATATTAAACTCGAGAAAAACAATCACCGGTACGTTTTGTTTTGATTTTTTCCGACCCTGCATTTATAAGAAAATCAAGTACGCTGAGCATCCAATGAAATCGCGCGTTCTTAGGAAGATCCCATAATTTATATTCTAATCCAAGATGGTCACCATGGGATTGCAGGAAACCCTAGTGATTTCCAAAGGGATATAAAAGGGTGTGTTCGATTGAGCGTAGTACGGAATAACAAAACACAGAATGTTCACCACAAACAGGTGCCATTAATTTTACCAGGAGCGTCCATCTTTCCCCATTGGGTCTGTTCCCAGCACAGGACTAGATGTGGCTATATTTAGAATTGCATTTCGCGCGAAATAAACAAAGGCCATGTTGTCTTAGCCAATCAGATAGCTAACGTCACTTCTCGTTATTATTCATTATCATTCTTCTCACTTTCAACGCGGAAATTCGAATTGCTGGTTTTCACTCAATCCCCAGAGATTCAAATGACAAAGGGCATGGCGGCCATGTTGGTGCCCCAACAAAAGAAGCTAACGAGGAATCTATTGTTTAAGGGCACCAACATGGCGGCTATGACGTCAAGTAAGAACCAGCAATTATAAATATAGCCACATCTACTCCTGTGCTGGGGGCCCAACCCATGACATAGGAACGCTCCTGGTACTGAATGGGCTTCTGCCACAAATCTATTTTATCGGGACTTTTGAGCCACTGGAATACTAAATGTATCCTAAATATCATATGTCAGCAAGTGTTTGTAGCTTAGAGTGCAACTGAAAATGTGCCTGAACCAGTGATTTCCAGAGACTATTCCATCTATTGTTATTCTGGAATACAGTCAAATGAACGCGCCCTAAATAGAAGTTAAATTTAACGAGACTTGTTTTAATACCGATTTTAGCCCTTCGAATTCACGTCAGCTGTCGAAGCAAATTGCTGCTTGATCAACTTGGAGGTTATCATACCGAGGAGAGGGGACTGGTACCCATGAAGGTGAGAGTCATTCAAACTCGTCAGAAGTTTTCTTTTAAGTCGGGAAAATCAAAAGTAAACTATATCCCTAAAGAAGTCGCTCACCATATTCTCATCACATTAAAACTGATAGAAACATATGCGCATGCGTGACTTATGTACAGTGAACCTCTCTAATACGGACACCGAAGGGCCGGAGAAAAGTGTCCGTATCATAGAGGCCGGATTTATGACGTCATTTAAAAAGTCTCTAGTGACAATATAGTATTTAGTGTTTTTATTATGATCGAAAAGGCGTAAAATATCATCCAAAATCATCTGTTTGCAGATTAACTTGATGTCTAATACAGTATGTACGTTTACAACACTGTGTAAATTTTGTATTTCTGTTTTTCGAATCATCAACAGCTTACAAGAGCTCTGTAAATTACACACTGTTCGTAAAAAGAGGTATAATTTGTACGAATTTTGCTACCTGGGGCCGAGATTAGGTGCCCGTTGTCCATAATAGGGAGGGTCCGTAATATAGAGGGTTTAAACAAAGAAAATATGGGGATTTACCGGGACCTACCTAGAGATCTGTCCGTAATATGGAGGTGTCCATATATATTATAGAAGTGTCCGTAAAGAGAGGTTCCACTGTAACTCGAAATTTACACATCAATGCGAAAATTGTTCGCAACAATTTCCTTTGTCAATTTTTCAAAGGCGAAATCCGAAATTTAGTTAACCTGATTGTTCATCGAGTTATAAACTTTTTCCTTTAGCTAAAAAATCATGTCGAGTCCCAGGTGAATAGAACCCTCAAGCATGTTAAGGCATGGCTTTTGAGCAGTTCTGATAAAATATTCAAAATTCACTATCTTTGTCATTTATGTATAACTTTGGAATAAGACGGTAATCATGTGTCTTAACATTTACGGATTGGTATTTTGGTGTTTTGTAGGTCACGTGACCTTAAGGCTGATAAAACAAAGAAATCAAAATGGGGAAGTTATTGTTTCGTTTCAGGTTTTCGGTTCGAAATGTTAAATTTGTTATGGGAAATGAGAATCTGTCGGGAATGGTTGACTTTTTATCACTGGAGTATAGAAATGGCGAGAAATTGTTACAAGAATAGGTCACGCGACCTGTTTTCTATATTTTCGCCTCAGCAGTTTATCAGAGTCAACCATTCCGATCTGATCGTTAAAGTCAAACCACAACTGTAATCAGATAAACACAATATCGTTTACTTACTTAAAATATACAATGTACCCACCCCGTTTTTAGTTTAATTTTCAACTTTTTGTGATCACGTGGTTGGTCACGTGATTGATATTTTACTAAAATTATATATCAGGATGACTAAATACGCTGAGATTAGTTAACACCACCATTGTTCTAGGATTTGAGAAAATTGAAGTGACTATATTCAACAAAATAGCTAGCTGTTGCTTCGTTTTCATGTTCAAACCATGCCTCAACATGCTTGAGCCATTGTTATTTTTGCCCGTCTAACCTCAGTGAGCGGATGGATGTACCAAACCTATTGTTTCCAGCCAACATGGCCGGTAAAAATCTGTTGCAAATTTTCTCTGAATGATTCAAATCTTCTGAGATTCGTTCAGCTAGGTTTATTTTGAACATTTGCACATAAATCACTTACGTGTTATTGCCGCTTAATGACATGCGCGAAAAGCTTCAGACTTGTGACGTCACACTGACGTAGTGTAACTTGTTATTTCGGGGGAAGGGAACACAACTTACTTACTTCCTGAATGGACGTGAAGGTTTTACAAAGACACTACCTGACCTGACCAGGGCAGCTGGGCTGGACGAACACACATTCAAGTGAAAGCCGCTGAGACAAAATAATATTAATATCACTTACTGCGCAACTCCGCGGACCATGTTAAGCGAGACGTGATCGTCGTCATGATGGTATTATAAAAGAGTTGGAAACAATGCTGAATACACCAGTGGGAAAAGGAAAAATATTTAGCTCATACAATGTGGTGTTGCTTTCCGACTATCGCTATAAATATGAACGCATCGACAAACCGAACTCGAAGTTTGAACCCAGTCTCTTACTCGTGAAAGATGCGTGCTTGGCTGGACCAACGACATAGAAGACTGGAAACAAAAATCGAAAAGAACAGCTTAAATTTATTTAATTTAACTCTCCTTAAATGTTTCTAAATGCTAAAATGCGTTGCTGGCCAGGCATAAAGCTACATGTGTCGTTTTTGTTGATAATGGAAATTTTCTAATCACCAGATCACGTCAAGATATATAGTTATTTTAAGTGTATAAAAATACTTTTACAAAAAGCAACATTTTTAAAAGCTACAGCTTTAACTACAAAATAGCATGTGTACAGGCGCTGCTCAACCTCAAACATCGGGAGAGAGCGTCTGTGATTTACGTTCGTTAATCGTATTTCAGAAGCACTTTACTCAAGAGGTTCTTTACCGAGAAGGGACGTCAGATTTTGAGTTCATATCCTATCCGGAGTTTAAATTCGAACTCGCACGGTTAGTTAATTTATTGTACGTCGCGTCGCGTCGCCTGACAATGTAACTGCGATGTTCTCTAAAACAGAGATATTTGAGAACTAGCATATCAAGTAATATAGGACATATAGCTAATACGAAAATAAACAGTTTAAATAATTTATTTTAAGGGCGATATGCTGGTGATTTTATCGATATCTGAGTGAACACCGTAATGCGGTACGGGAAATATATGTGCATAAATTACTCGGAACACGATTAACGTACGTAAGTCACAGGGCTACGCTGTCTCCCGATATTACAGGCAAGCCTGAAAGCCGAGCTCCCGATTAGCTGGAGGGAATCAGGAATGAATAAGATAGTCAGTATCTGGCCCTATATACAGAGCTAATGGTTCTGGTAACCTGTAGAATCGCAATACCGGAAAATGAAGAGAAAACGAAGAAAACTAAAGGAACTGTTAGCAGTCTAATTTAAAAGCAACATTGCGGCCATCCCTTCATGTTGCTACCAAATTGTATTGTATTATATTGTATTGTATTGTGTTACGTTCTATTGTTGTATTGAATTGTGTTGTGTTGTATTCTATTGTATTTTTGTTAAAAAAAATCGTGTCGTCCTACATAAAGGGATTGCCAACATTGCCGTATGTTGATGTCGTCTTTCGTATTGCACATTCAAATTCGCTTAAAACAACAAGATTCCTAAGTAATTAGCGTTTTGCCGGGGCTTTTCAATTCTCGCTTCTGAGTAAAAGTAGAACAATGTACGGTTGAAATACATTGGGTCACACTTCAACCATTAACCGTTTTTTCATCGATGATTAATCCAAGATGACGGATGCTCCTCAAAATAGGCCGCCCATACATTGAGCATATTTTTCTCATGGCCAAGGATACTTTCGACTCCATCTTGGATTATGCGCGCAAAGACCCCTAGGAACGAACTGTTGGAGAACGTACAACACTTACCTGATCCTCGTCACGCGCCAGGGTTACGTGCCGGCCAGAAATAACATCACGTAAAAGCAGACAATGTGCTGCTTTCTCTTCCATAATATAATAGGGGAACTTAAGCATCGAGAACGTAGACTTACGGAACGTTTTGACCGGAAGTCAGCTTGCGTTCCACAGCAGAACGTCGTTAAAAGGGCTACCGAATGGGGCGAGCACGAGCAACTTTATTTTATCACAGCGAACAACGTTCTATACAAAAAACGAGCACCTTGGGGCAAATATTTAAAGCAAGTCGAGCAATTCGACCACACACAATCTTTTTTGCGATCTTTTTCATTCGAGCAAAGGCCTAAAACGCCGAGTACTTCCAAATGTTGACTGACCATTCGGTAGCCCTGTGAAACGATACCGAATTTATCCATTCGCTTCCGGAACGATATTTCACGACGTTCAGCCGTATGGAATGTAACGTGCCTTTTACCAAGGAGCCCATAACCAGGAGCGTCCATCCCGCATACCAGGCCTATGTCACAGCGTTTTCACAAGTTAGGTTATTTTTAGAACGGTTTCCCGATATTCTTGGGTTGTATCCATTACAAAAGAAATAAAATCACAAAAGCATAGCATTCATGTTGGTTGATATAACAGAAGTAAGCATCTTTTGTTCCGCTACTGGTGTAACTTGTGAAAACGCCGTGACATCTATATTGGAGATTTGGACGCTCCTGGTTATGGACACATGCTTTTACTTCTGTCAATCAAAGAAACAGTTTATTGGCTTTCGTATAAAAGGCCTGTGATTGGATCGTTGAAAACCTGCTTATGTACAGAACCCAGTGAACTACTGTTTTGACTGACGGACGTCTAATGGCAACCAGCAGTAAATTACCCATTACAACACTGTTTTATTAATTTTCGAACAATATATATACATCATTATAATATAGATACGATAGTACGCGCTATCTGATTGGCTAAAAATCCATGTTTTATCAGAGTATATAACATCGTTTGCCGTGTTTTATTGTTTTAAACTGGCGGTTTCCTTTCATCGCGCGTATAAATCGATATTATAAAACGGATGAACTCTTAAATCCTGGTCATTTGAGAACACTCGAGAAATGTTGAAAGCACGCGCCTTCGGCTTGTGCTTTAACATTTCTCTCATGTTCTCAAATGCCCATCGTGTTTTATGATAGTATAAAACATGGCTAAGGCTTCTTTTTTTGTTAAATACAATACAAAAGCATCATCACTGCAGTTGATGAAGGGCAAACAACAGCAACTTTTAAAATAATTTTGTTTGCTCACTCGCGGCCATAGATCAACGCGGATGGAAATACCGATGTGCTGTTTTTCTGGATATTTTTTTTCGGAATTCAGGCATGAAACTAGATCCGGCATCATGTCAACAGCTCCTAACTACCTATGGTTGGTCAACACATTCTCTCTGTTGAATTAACAACTATCTTAAATGGAAAACACACTTGAAATAATGATAATTGTTAATTCTAGTGAGATTCTTAATACCAGTCGAGGATAAAGATATTTCGAACGGCGGTAAACCCCAGCACGGCTGAGGTGGACGACGGCTGCCGGAAGTATTTTTTCGACAGTCTAGCTATTACGCATGCGTGAAAGTATGTATTACGGCGTTCAGGCGAGGTGGACGACGTGAAGTGAACAGGTTTGACGTTTTGTACAGAACGTGAAAGCCAAGACTCTACGACAGGCTCAAACTTTGCAGTATTGTCAAACTGTCATCTCTAAAGTTTAGTTTCATCCATTTTGATTTACTTGGTCTCACATTAAGGAGATTTACTTTGAGAAAATCACATACAATACGTATATTCTCAGCCGGACAGGTTGAACCACAGGCTACCCAAGCATAAGGTTTTTGATTAACCGTTTATTTTACAAGACTTGACTGGGAATTGAGAGTTTTTAGAAATTGCAATAATTCTGTAAGTATTGAAATAAAAGAAACAAGACTTTACCTGTGTGTTGGTCAGTTATTGGGCTGTGTCTGTGTGCAATTTCAGCGCATTTGGGCGAGTTTTCATCCCGGCAGAACCAGACCAGTACTAAAGAGAGAGAAGGCAGGACATTGAAAAGGCCAATCTCCAACAACGAGTCGAACTCATAAAATATTTACAACATGAAAATTAACGTCTGTGCCATTCAACTTACTGCAACTGCATCAAGGAGGGTTTACTGCTTGACTTTTTGCTATTAGATCCGAGCTATGCCTCTTTTTCGAGGAGCAAGCTGCCATAGAAAACCATTGAGCTATCACTAACCGACATTTTTTACACTTCGGCAACATAAAGATGCCACGGCAAGAAGCCGTTGGCGCGACCAAGCCTGGGCGCTAACAAAAACCAATTGTTTTTGCCGAGAAAAAGATCAAGATCTAAATCCTCAAACGCAAACAGATGGAAATAGATGAGAAAAGGCAAAATTTAGCTGAACGGCAGCATAAAGACTTCATGACGAACTTGATGCAAACGATGCAAACAAGTTCCATGCAGCTGATGCAGTCAGTGGTTCAACAAATGGCTAAAAAGTAATTCAAATAATCACGAACCTGATCAATCGTTAACTCGTTGTTTGTGGTTTTTTTTAAGAGAAACAAGAGCCCATCTGGGCTTTCACTCGGGCCACATGAGATTGAAGATGAAATACACTTTCATTTGAAATCCTCTTAGTAATAACCAAAGGGAAGAATTATTAGCTGAATTTAGCAGTCTTTAGGAGTGGGGAAGAATTATTAGCTGAATTTAGCAGTCTTTAGGAGTGGCCGGTAGCGCGGTGACATTCATTCTCTGCCGGCCCCTAGTATATATATGTAATTTAATATTTTTGTTTTTCTTGTTGTAAACACTTCTTATTCATGTAACGCACGCTTACAATTTAGTCTGATGTTCTGCAGGTTCCGAGTACTAATAGATGAGTGTCTCAAATGTATGTTTATATTTGTCCCATATTATAAGCTGTATCCTGTCCACCTGTGATGGAGCTATCACTATATTTCTCTACTGATCTTTCTACCCTGTGGCTCTTTATCGCAGCTCGCTGATCGCGTCCATATTGGTATTTGTTGGTTAAAGATTATTAACTGAAATGGCTGTTGGTTACTATTTAAAAGTTTTTACCCTCATTCTCAAAACTGCAGTCTGCAGTCATTATATTACAGAACTATAAAGGGAACTGTTGGAAGCCTTCAATTTCTCGAACCAAAACCTCGGCCGTGAGAGGATTCTTGTTTATTTTACCTTCAGAGTTGAATATTGCTTGGCTCATCATAGCCTGCGTCGCATCCGAACTGAACCCTGGTTAAGTCCGTCTGCGAAACAGTGGACAAAAGCTTGTTCTCGACCCCCAGCGAAGTTGCAGGATTATTTATAATCGATTTTGATTGGCTTTTACTAATGCTCATTCTTACACGTCTTCTGACTGGCCATTCAACTGTCACCAGCCTCGGAGATTGTTATGACGGGCAATCATGTCAGAGGCCGCTCGGTCGAAACTTCGTTTGCACGTGAGTCAACTGTTTACTTGAGATTTCTTGCCCTAGACGAGCTCTGTCGTCGTTTCTCCGTGTTTTACTATCGGAGGTTAGGTTAGGTTTATTTCCGACTTCGGGTCAGGTTTTGAAGTAATGTAACGTAATAGGCAGCTGCCCGTGGTTTAGTGCCAGATAAAAGGAAACTTGCCGAACACATTAAATAGAATCTGTCACGACAAAATGCTCGTTCGAAGAACACACAAAAATATCCCTCATACAGCTTGCAAAGATCTAGTAATGTGCCACATCCGAACTCAACTCCGGTCAACTGCTCTTGTTCTAGCAAACGAATCTCGATTTTAAACTGATATTGTACAAATATCATTGCTCTTTTCGACGTGTATAAAAGCCGCCGCATTTTGAAATGTAAATTAGCCGTTAGTCGCACCGGTGACAGGCTGGTGACAGTTGAATGGCCAGTCAGAAGACGTGTAAGAATGAGCATTAGTAAAAGCCAATCAAAATCGATTATAAATAATCCTGCAACTTCGCTGGGGGTCGAGAACAAGCTTTTGTCCACTGTTTCGCAGACGGACTTAACCAGGGTTCAGTTCGGATGCGACGCAGGCTAGGCTCATCATAATAATTAGAATTTCTGTCTGGCTTCGTGTTGGCGAGTGACAGTATTGCTCTCACAGTTCAGGAGTTCAGATGTCTTCAGATTTCGATAGAGGAGAGAAACCCATAACTGCTCAACCACAGTATATATATATATTTGCTAGTAAATCGCTATGTTTCGCTATAAATCAGCTACTCAGTATACCTGAGTGTATAGTATAACGTACACCGGTCTCGATACGAGATCGGTAAACCAGCCCAAAACACGGTCAACGTTCACGGTGTTTGCGCTGGTATGTACTATGACCGAGAGTTAAATGAAATCTGTCATAAAACCTATTATAAAATAACCCAGAGGAAACTCGCGCGCTGATTGGCTGAAAGCCGTGTTTATATGAGAGTCCATAGACATGGAAATTCGCTGGCACGCGATTGCCGATTGTGAATGAAATCAAAATGGCAAACGACAAGGAAGAATGTCTTCACCAAATGTTGACTTTCAATATGATTTTAATCAGCAAAACCGACAGATATATTTAACAAAAATACAACCAACCGACAAAGTTATCAAACCATCCCGGCCGAGATAATTTTTTTCGCGGATCCAACAAGCAAAAGTCAAAACCACTTTTCGTTTAACTTATTTTGTACGGTAAAACTAAAGACATAAACTGCTTAACAAGTCTAGTTTTTAAACAATAGTGAGGAATCGAGCTAGAGTACAAGAGAGGGAAAAGCAAGGCAACATTTTCATTTTTTGTTCTGTCTTTTTTTTATCCGAAACCGTAAAAGTACATTTCGTCGGCGACGAAGTCACGAAATAATAAGCCTTCATATAAGCTAAAGGCCACTTGTTATCATTCATCCTGCTTGGTCTTAGATAATTCAGATAAGGTTTTTAGCTTTTTCCTTGCCGGCTTTTGAACAACTACATGGATTTTGCAAACTCATGTGTGACAGTTCAGGTTGATATAACAACCAAATGAAAACTTGTTGATTTTTTACAGAACAAAATGAGCTTTTCCTCTTACCTTGCACTCTTAGCCTCACCTCATTGGAAGGAAGGTTCCAACAGCTAGATCTTTCCATTGAGTTTGGCGAAAATAAAAGTTCATTCATTGATTCATCAAAACGTTCAACAGGGGATCGGGAATCATGTTTCCTCGTGTACATTCAGTGACAAAAACACCCAGTTCAAGTCCTCTACTCCTTGAATGCCTTTATGCCTTAAATTTCCGGGGGGAAATGTCTTGAATTCCGAGTTATTCTCATTTCGGCGAATGTTGAAGCAAATGTTTTCAAAATAGAGCCACACACTGACACAGATCGGCCTCACGAACATGCCTTCGTTTCTCTCAGTTCTGCCTTGGGCCTTGCCGGGGAATTTCCCGCACTGTGCAAACTCTGACGAATGTTACAGTTAGGAGAATTGATCTTCTGATCCTGCGTGCGTAAGATTTATCTCTCGTATTTTTCCTGTTCATTATTTTATAAGTTTTTCTTTGTTCTCCCAACATATCCCGCGTGTTCATATAAGAGAACAAAGACATGGAAAGCGTGTTATATTGCTTAACGAAACGTACTTCAAACTAGCCTGTGTACAGCCGTCAGTCTCTAGATGGCGACTGGACTGGAGGGAAAGCTATGGAGGTTTTGCACCACCACGTGATGGCAGCCATGTTGGTGGCCAGAACAATAGAATGTTATTCCTTTGAGATTTAATTTTTCACATGATTGAACAAATCTCATTGTTCTGGCCACCAACATGGCTGCCATCACGTGGTGGTGCAAAACCTCTATTAGCGCCACGAAGTGCGCGTACACAATTAATGCATAATTTGACGCATGCGCAAACATTTTGCTGCACCGAACAAAAAAACGGCCTGCAGATTTAAACTCGGGCCTGCCACAGGCAGCCCGAGTAATAAAGCCTCATTCAATGTTTAGAGGTTATGACATGGCATGTTTATTGATGCAGTCAATGGTGTGACAAATAACATTTTTTTTAAATTTTACTGACCTGGTTTACCAGATTTATCTGTTAACATCTTAGTTTCCTGTTTACTGTTTCTAAGATTTTATTTTAGCTTAATAATTGGTCCATAACATTAGTTGTCGTTCAATGTGTTTGAAATATTTAACTAAAAACAGTTTTTCAATGAAGTATAAAATGCAATAAATTGTTCTTCCGTTTTGATGTAAATTTGCAAATTATTTGATATTTAAAATTAAAAATAATGTACAAACCTGTGAAAACTGAGTCATGGATCTGTATTCGGTCAGGTCTGTTTTAAGACTAAGATCTGTTGTTTAATTGTACCAGTGTTCTTGTACATACCGAAATGATCTTGCATCGATTTTGCAGAAATATAGCAGATACTTCCAGAATACTTCTATATGAAATATGTGTGATATATACTTTGTAGCATAGCTATGGGCAAAAGCTGAGGATAAGTCTACTTTCATTGCCAATTAAGCTTTATGAAACACAACAATACTGTTTCATTGAAGTGGTTTAAATAAGCCTGGGTACCAATATTTATGTTTGATGTTTATGAAATTTAATGACAAAAGGAAATGGGAACTGAGAAAAAACATAGGTCTTACGTTACAAACTGTACACAAAACTTACTCATTCTTACAAAAAAAAACATTCTAGATCAATGGCTATCGATATCAGTACAACAACCAGTAGCGTGATTGCAGTAAACCCAAGAAACAATTACTAGATTACTGTAGATGTTGCAGACTTTTGTCCTCAGTTAATATTCTTTGTTACGAGTTAATTTCATTTTTAACGAGTACATTTTTTCAACTAGTTAACTATTTTGTAGTGGTTTATATTACTTATTTCAGATACTGTACATAGTAGACAGAGGATGCTAGCAAACAATGAACATGGGGAAACAGGGAGGAGCTAAAACATACTGTGGGAGGGCAGGATGATATTTTAGTCATTTAAAAAAAGAACTAGTTGGAAAAAATTAACTGAATTCGAATACAAAATTAACTGCAATAAACACACTAGTAGTCACTAATTGCATTGTTTTCTTTTTTTTACTTTTGACTACTAGAGACTAGCTATAAAATTTTCATTCATGTATTTATTGCAATCACTCTAGTTAAAGTAGTACTCTTGTAGGGAAGGAGGATCAAGGTTGAAACATTTGCTTGTGGTATTGCCATAGGACACGTGTGAGCATTACAAAGCAAAGCTGAAGCTATGTACATCTTACCAACAGAACTTAATGCTATCTTCAAATTCTTCTTAAAATCTACAAACTTAAAGTAGTTAGCTATGTCCCCAAATAGCCACTCGATCGAAATTCTAACACTGCCTACTCATATCATTGACCTGTTAAATTATTCCATAAGAGGATTTGGTACCACTATTCGAAAGGGTTTTTGCAGGTGTACCCTTAAGGGGTTAGCCTGCTTTGCAGACGTATTTTTCACTCTCATAAATTCGAAGAAAAAGATAACGCCTGCTTACCCAAGCGCTTAATTAGTTTCCAATATGCACACCTCATTGTGTTATGGACCAATCAGATTTTACCTTCCATATCCTGGAAAGTGACGTAATGTTACATTTAAAAGGAATTCAGACAATACTGTTGCCATTGACCAATAATAGGAGTGTTCACACGCCTTTCATAAGTTTTACTTCCGGTCACGAAAACGAGGCTCCAGGTGGTTTGAAATCCAAGATGGCGGACAACTGCTCAGTCTCAGCTAGAAAGTACCTCCGAAAAGTATGTTATTTAGTAGATCGTACCTGAAATTGGCTTTAGAATCACTGTATTTATGTTCATGTATAGTCTACTGTATATTAACTGATACTTTACAAGAAAAACGTCCACGTTTTGGGCAAAATACCAAAAGAGCGCGAATGAAACTTTTAAACTATTAACTTTTGTTGAAAATCTCCACAGATCAGTACCACAAAAAGCACACGCCGTATAAAATACTACATTGCTGTGTACACTAATGTACTGGAATAACTCTTGAGACGTGATTTGTAGTGTAAGCCGACCCAAAACTGAGAAAGAGTATGGCTGATACCGGGTTGCTTGAAATATGACTAAAACTTTGAGGAAAGTGGAGGTTTCTTGGTGTAACAGATCACCACATATGTAACACAAAGAAAACTATTGTCTTATTAAGCAAAACAATACCCTGAAATACAAAGAACCCTATCCCCAGAAATAATGAATCAAACAATGAATCTGCTTCACCAAGAAGCACCCAGAAAAGTGATATTTGAAGTATGCGGGCATCAGGCGTCGTATTAGGCACAGGCATTCCCGGAAAAATATGTTCCTTTGGTGTCAACGTACTCAAGAGAAGAGAAATCTCCAAGCATAATTCTGGCTCTTGGAAACAATGATAGCTACAGCTACCAGAATGAAGAAAAGACTATTGATGATATTCAATCAATGGGCATCAGTCAAACGATGAAAATACAGATTCAACCGACCGCTATTGAAAAACCTGCTCGTTTTTCTTCTTCCAGGAAATAAAAAATAATATTAGTTTCTACACAGGATTCTCATCTTCTAAACTATTTCAGGTCTAGTATGATTTTTTATAATGTTTGAGAGAAGGGAGAAATATTATTTACTGAAATAAATGTTTAATTGAGGCTAACAGTAATATGGCAAGGGAATACCACTTATAAACAGTGGCTATACAAGCAATTCAGGTCAATAAAAATATGAAAACATTAAGTACTAAATAAATTGTAACAAAAATATTAAAACTATTAACTGGTAAAATAGGTGTTAACTAAGCGGCAGGTACAAAATGCAGACTGCAGACTGGAAAATGCAGACCGGAAACTGCAGACCGGAAAATGCAGATTCTAAAATGCAGACCAGACAAAATCAATAAGAAACATCTATCGGTCGGTAACAGGGCGACTCTGCAAGGCTTTAGATGACTTAGACCCTTCTTTTTGGGGGTTTATACACTCGTCTTATGCCGGGTCTTTGCTTTTATCTTGACTGCCGGCGAGCCACGTATGCGAGCCATGCCGAATCCGAGCTTTTCATGACAAGATTTCCTTAAAAACAGAAAGGAAAAGCTAGGTATTCCGAGGTATTTTTAATTATTTAGCCGGGTCCTTTCTTCAGTTAAACTGATTCTTGCTGATTCAGTCTCATCTCCTTCTGTCCACCATTTTAAATTTATTGTTATGCACAGGAAGCCCAAATTAGCCTCTCCAATTATATATAAATTGTTCTTGGAGGGGCTATTACATTAAAGATTTTCTTGAACTTTCTTGTCTATTAAAACGATCGTCCTTTACCTGTGAACTTAAGCCACAAACTAGTCCTCAACACTAAACGTCGTTTTCCTGGGCGCTCAAGCTTGAAACGTTTTTCAGTTAACGGTTAACGTTGACGGGGTAAGTCGTAGGAGCCTAGGGTTTTTGAGAACGAGTGCTAACTCTCTTATTCACGTTTCAAAGACGGATCTATGACCTCAAAAAAAAATCGGCCATAGTATTGCATTTAACAGTATGGTCACCGTGAGATCTGTTGCCGCGCGGCCAGTCACCCATGATCCAACAACAAACCTCGCCCAATCCGTATAAAGTGGACACCCCGGCAGAATAATGCCATTACTAGAACGATTATGAGTATTATGTTGCAATCAATCAACTTCACACCGGTGTTAGCTTAGAACTTTTCCGCAATTCGCTTTATCGGTTTATTTGATACAGTTCTAGAGCAATTACAGTATTGTAAACAGGGACCAACACTCAGGGACCAACACTCAGGGTCTTAAAATAACTGAGTAGAAGGTGCTGCCTTTGTGAAACAACTGCAAATGGTTAGACCTTCACGTCTTCTCGGATAAGGAAGTAAATTGTAGGACTCCCGTCGGCCTCAAGTTTATCAGTCTCAGACTGTCACGAGTTACCGACGTTAAATAAAGTTGCTTTACTTTACTGTCATCCAAATAATCTTGTGTATTGTATGAAGAGACGATCGAGGACTTTGACCAGCCGTTAAAAGTTCCAGAAGTTAATTCTGTACAAGGTGCGATGGAACTTGCTAAGAAGTTGCAGACTTCTCTGACTGGCGCGCAAGGAAATGAGCGACTGTCTCAAGCCGTTGCACGCGTAAATGATATCTTGGTGGACATGCAACTCAAGTCTTTAAGCGCAATGAAGCAGTCTTCTATTTGCAACTATTTCTCCTAATTCTTGTGTGTACAGATTTATGTACCGACATTAGCTCACAATGATGACAACATCATATACCTGCAGCTTTATTCCCGGGGGGTAGGTACTCCCTTATATGGGCTATATGGGTACATGTGCTGCGGGATAGGGTATGGTTTTTGAGCTGCCGAGGTCTGGGATAGGTTATCCTTTTTACGGTTTTGGTCTGGGAAAGGTATGGATTTTGATATACTTGTCGGTGACGCCATGCTTAGCGCTCTATCGACCACACTACAGCTTAAAATACCATATTAAAACAAAATAACGGCTTTCGTAGTGTAATTGTAATTAAAAACTGTTCGGGATCTGGACTCTTTCATAAACATCACAAGATCACGTCTGGGATAGGGTATAGATTTTTTGCTTCAAGTCTGGGATAGGGTATGGTAAACGGCATTTTTAGGTCCCCGCGGCACACCCCCACCCAAAAATCTTCTGAGTACCGCCCAGGGTATTTATAGTAGCTCCCGTAAGCGGACACATCCCATATTCCACAAGTGTCCGCTTACGAGAACTATTCCCGTAAGCGGACAGTTCCAGTTACGGACACTTTTTCTGATTCCCAAGGGTGTCCGCTTTACCAAACAGGAAACCCAAATTTGTATGTAATCGGAGAGGCTGCTTTGGGCTTCCTGTGCATAACAATAAATTTAAAATGGTGGACAGAAGAAGATGGAACTGAATCAGTTTAACAATGACAGGACCTGGCTAAATACGAACGTAATTAAAAAGTAAGTAAATAACTCAAAAACCTCGGAATACATAGCTTTTCCTTTCTGTTATTAAGGAAATATTGTCATGAAAAGCTCGGATTCGGCGTGGCTCGCATACACGGCGTGTCTGGCGCCGGCAGTCAAGAAAAAAGCAAGACCCCGCATTAGACGGCTTAGGCGGCTTCCCCCTGGGACCGACCCCCGGGGAACCCACGGGAACTCAGGGGCATTTGTCACGATTTGTCAGCTCCATGTTGCCCGAGGGTGTGGGGGGAAACAACACTTTTGCTACCGGTGGTTTAACCTAGGGTACGGACCCTGGGGATTTGTAATATCAGTTCAGCTGTTTACCCAATCGGAATAAAAGTGTTTTTTGGAGAAAGTCTGATGGCAGCGAAGACAGCGAATCTGATAAAGAAGACGATGATGAGAGCAGTATGATCAGTATGATATGCAGTATTTCCAGTGATGAGTGAACGAAGAACTGCCAGTCAGTAATAGTAATTTGAATTACTGTTAGGTGATAGATAAGGAAGAAGACCACTCGGAAAAACAATCACAGACATGTGTACCTGAACCAATTCCAGTCAGAGGAGGTTCTGAAGTGTTTCCAAATTAAAATTTCAGTCAAATGGGAAATACAGCAGAGGACAGAAATACAGCAGCGGCATGTGAACCCAGACAGATTCCTGGTAGAGTGAACAGAGGCCCACAAGTGCACCCAGATGATATCAATAAGAATCAACCTATTGTTTCTCCAGTTCCTTCATTTGACCATTTGTTGTACATGTTAAGAAGCGTTGAGTTAAATTGGTTTGCTTTCGTAGAAGAACTGAAATTGTTGTTAAATGCATACACCAGTGATGTTCTCAATCAAAGACTTATAGACTTTGCACATCACATTCCTTTCAGTGATGTATCTCCAAAAGAAGAAAGATTAATTGAACAATCACGTCAAGCCTTCCTTATGATAGAGAGAGAGAAAGAAGCTGAGAGGGATATAGTATCTGAAGCAGAAAGTGATGATCCTGAACGTTATACTGAAGTTCAAAGTATAGAAAATTTGAGAGACCCAAAGCTTAAGGAAAAAAGGCAAAAGAAAGTACATGAAGGAAATAACAGAAAGACCATTGTTGAAGAGATGTGTACCAAAGAAAGCATCCAAACTGTTAAAACAATATCCCAATTTAGGGAAAGATATTGAATCATTTGTAAGAGATAACAGAATAGGTGCTGACGCCTGGAGAAGGACAGGCGTTGCTACCTTTGATGGCCACACAAGAAAGGGGCCACGATTGACTTACAGAAGAATTCAAGAACACCTTCAGAATAAGTATAAGAGGAAATTTAGTTATGGCGCAATTGTTCAACTATCGGTAGTCAGAAACAGAAGGAGGCTATCAAGTAAAATATATTGGGGTGCAGCAAAGATAACCTTCAGGAGATCAAGAAAGGGATTTATTTAATATGAGGCTTAACGTTGATTCGCACTGGAGTGCTGCTTTGTACAAAGGCTTAGATCAAATTCAGTTAGAAGATGGGCGTAACAAAACTGTTTTGAACAGAGATGATACATCTGGATTTCGTTTAGACACGACTTTCAATTCACTCACAAGCAACACAAGTCAATTTCAGAGAGTGGAAATCCCGAGCTAACAACAAGGACTGACTATGTAAACAAGTATAATTCAATCATCCAAGTAACATGTTACCTTCTTCTTGAAACCAAGACAACACCACAAATGTCAGCAGGGATGGTAAAGCCTCAGATGATTTATCCTAAAAAACCCGCACAGCATATGGCAGATATGTATATGTTACAAAAGAAGCCTGACTTGAATGCCGAATGGACAATACCCTTATTGACTGCATTTGAGTTGATGGTGCTGGTGACGAGGGACCTGCACATCTCGAAGTCCAGTTCTTAGCAACAGAACGGCACTTAGAACTAGGAAATGTCTGCACACTAATCAGTTCAAGATGCAGTGGTTCCTCTTATCTCAATCGAGTCGAGTTACAGAATGGTTGCTTGAGTATGGGTCACTCAAATATTTTCATACCATCAACTATACATGGGTCAAACGTTGATGTTAATGGTGGTACTAACTATGAACAGCTTGAGAGAAATCTTCAAACTGCTGCTGACGTATACATTAATAAGTGTAATGGCACACCCTTTCGAGAATCACAAATTATTCTGTTCAAAGGAAGTAAGGATGATTTTGCCAAAATACTCCAGGAACGGCGGCAATATCTGGATACATTTCTAAAGGGATCACAAAAGGCAAAACAACAATTAAGAACGAGTCACCCAGGGTTGTATGAGCATTTTGAGGAGATATGGAGTCTTCGAGAATGGCATATCGTCAAGGGACTACCAAGTAATTACTTGTTTCAGTTACTGCTATGTTATAAGGAGGACTGCCCTCATCGTGTGTGTTCAGCTGGTAAGCCTGATGAAGAACCTTGCTGGTATGAAGGTAGTCCCCCTTTGTCCTATTTACCACTCCCAATTCCAGATGTCACTAAACCATGGGATGGGCCATGCACAAAATGCATTGGAACCTGTACTGGGCATTTCTTGGAACCTAATGATAATTTAGAACATTATCGCAAACACCAAGGAAACAACATGTACATGAAAGTACCACCGAAAGATGCTCTGGAGGCTGCATTCAAGGCTGGCAACTCATCGCATAAAATTGGAGGTCATTTCCGGTGTATTTTCTAATTTGCATAATATCTTGGCGTCAAATTTCAAGTTTCAAGCTCATTAACTCCGAAATTTTACAGTAAACACGCGTGCAGCCGTACTTTCATAAACGTATGGCAAGATAACAGCACGTATCGAAGAAAAGTTAACATCGGGAAATAAAATCATTACGACAATAACACAACTTAATTTAATCCTTACCTCTGTACTGTAGGTCTATCTAGCGATTTTCTTTCCATGAATATGGCCCCGAAATGGCCGCGTCTTGTATGGAAATGAGTCCGTCGCGAAGAAAACCAGCTTGTTGTGCTTTACGAAGGGCCAATATAAAATAGTTAACATCGGGAATCTGATGTACTTCTAAAGCCATTCAAGATACTTGTATTTGTTTGCCAATAAATGAAACGTATTATGCGATTTCTCAAGGTTTTTTGGGGTCGCTGTAAGGGCCGTTTGTATGAGACAGAACTGTATAAGTACCCCAAATTGCCCAAGTTCGCGAGCGTTTTTCTCTTGCCAGAAGGCTTTCTTCGTCAGCCATATTGGAAAATATAGTAGCCAGGCCTCCGTTACTACAGAAACCGAGCTGCTTCGTACCTAGTTTCAAGTTCAAACACGGTAAAACTCAGCCAAAGAGCGCTTCCGAGGACTGGCGACTTGGACGCGTGGGACCTGAGTCCAATATTTTTTGCGGGAAATAAAATAGTTTTCTCTCGCTCGTGAAAAATGTTCCTTCCCTGTTTCAATAGTAAATATACAAATTTTATTCGAGTTTGTTGACAAAACCAGTTTACTAAAACGGAGAAAAGCAATAGAGTTGTTGTGTGCTTGTTCTCAGTCTTCCACACGGTCATGACCTGATTTTAGGGGCAATTGTACGCGATGTATGACGTGGAAGAATTAGCGAAGACACATCTTCTAGATATTGATAGCATACAAATGTGGAAAGAACATTTGGAGGTAATAACACAGCGACGTAAGGCAGGTGCGAAGAAAGCAACCGGAAAACGACAGCAAACAAGAAAAAGACAAGATACTTTACTTGAATATGGCTTTTGTAGATTTCAGTAGATTTCAAATGACAGGTCTGTGACAACAATCACACAGTATTTCAGTTGTCTTTCAAAACACTAGTGTCGATTGATTTCTTTTCTATTCCTTACAAAGAAGCAAGAGCCAAGACTGCCGTGCCAGACGAGCAGCATGATGATGATGAGACGTGGTGTTTTTGTAGAGGTCCAGAAGAAGGGTATTAAACCTGTCCGAAAATGGTCTTTTAAAACATAAATATATATTACTGCATTTTGCATCAACGTGTAACATTATATACATTAAAAGGTCATTGTGATCTTCTATAGTTTCATGATCAAGTGTGACAAACGAGGGCCCAGCTGCTTCATCTGGTACCATGGCCCCTGTGTAAAGATTAGCAAGAAGAGGGGCGAGCAACTGCCATCATTTGTGTGCTACTACTGCAAAGATCTATAGGTGATATGTAACTGATATTTGTTAACGTATATTACAGGGACCCATTATATTTGCCCAAGAGGGAGGGGATTTGTCAAATTCTCCTGCCCCATACCCAGGGGGATTAGATGAGGTTTGAATGGGCGTTTGGACAAATCCCCCAGGGTCCCCGGGGGTCGGCCCCAGGGGGAAGCCGCTGATTGATGCATTATTGAAAAACGTTTTTCCACCCTCGATCCATGGGTTGTTGGTCTCATGTCTTCCAAAAGCAAGCAGGGCTAAATGCTCCAGCAGGGCTAAGCTCCAGCAGGATGCCCTTAGCTTGGAAAGAAGCAAAACAAGGCCAAACAATGCATACGACTACCTACCCTGGATACCAGAGGCTCGAAATCGTCGGTTGAGCGAAGCGCGACCAGCTGAAATCGAGCCTCGCAAAACAAAACTCCTTTGTGAATCATAACTCGTTCGGCACATTACAGTATATCCGTACCTGAGCACCTCTGGAAACCCGACAAGTTCAGACAGAGTGTCAAGTGGTCCACATCTGAACATAAAGAAGAATCCGATAGGAACCAGCCGAGAGAAGATTTGTTTCCAAGAAATCTTAGATGGAAACGTATTAAAACTCTGAATGGCTTGAAACCAACACCACGATCTCACTATTTGCTGTGCTGTTTCAGGACCTTTCAGACTCCTGCAAATCGCTGTCACTGGCATTTAAGGCCTTTGATTTTGTGCCCTTCCTTTGTCATTTATAGGTGTTCACTTTGGCTTTGTCCCTCAAGGTCTGTCATAAGAAAACTAGAACCGGCTATAAAATTGTTCTCCATGCTTTGATCGGAAATCAACATTGTCGGGAAATCTTGCGCTATTTTCTAAGCTTTCGATTTTCAACCAAAATAGAGTTTTTAAAAATTTATTCGATTTGTCTGAATTTTTTACAAAATGTCAATTGATATCTCTGCTGCAAATATTGTTGGGGAATTGGGAAATTCTAAAAAGAGAGCTCTTGACGGTGTTTCCCGCATATCTACTCGGATTATGTTTTCGCCTTTTCACCAAAAGCATAACTTTTGAACTAAATCGAATTTTGATATTCCCCTACACGTTTTGTAATACGATTCCTCCGAAATGCTAAAAAGCAACCATAAAATATTTTTGGAGTTGGAGCTACAGAAAACAATCTTACTAGATCGGAGAAACGGGATCGCGGAAATTTTCTAAATCCCCCTCCCCCCCCCCCCCCCCCCCCCCCCCAAAAAAAAAAAAAAAAGTAAAATCCAGCGAGCCAGTATCACCCAGAAAATAAAACCAAGCAAGGGCGAAACTTTAAAAAATCGTGCAAGGTTCTGATGCCAGAAAAAATGTTTTGCAGCAACTGAGAAGTCGTAAAAAAAAATTCGAAGAAAAAAAACCCGGCCCCCTCTCCATCAATTTTCAAATGGTCCGTCCCTAAATCTAGTTGCCAATGACAATAAAGCTTTTAGCGTTTATTTCGTATGTGTGTTGTTCAACAAGGGCAATAAAGTGGTTCAATGTTAAATGCATAACGTTCAAAAGTTAAAATTAAATAACAAAATAATCAGACAAAGCAGTCTTGCTGAAAGATAATACCGTTAAATTTAGCGTCGCGCCACGGCTGCAAGAGCTCAAGTGACCCATACAACATTCCGTTTCATACGTACTGAAACCTGTATTTAGCGGGGCCATTTCGCGTCGCGTTCTGTATCTTGGTATCTTGTAACACGTTATATGCCAAGCCCTAAAGGACGCCATGACTAAAGTCCAGTCAGCATTCTTTGTCACGTGACATTTATGGCGCGAGTGCATTGTTGACTTTTTCGTAAATTTTCTGTAAATATTTTCTGTAAAGAATTCCTCTTATTTTTTACCCCTTGCAATTTTTGGTCGTTACTCGTTTTCTAATTTTTTTACCTCTTGCAATTTTTGGTCGTTACTCGTTTTCTCGTTACTCCGTTACTCATTACTCGTTACTGCGTTACTCGTTTTAGTAACACCCGTGTATAACCCAAGAAAATAAGGATAAGTCAACTAAAGCCTTGCAGAGTCGCCCTGTTACAGACCGATTGATCTATGTTTCTTATTGATTTTGTCTGGTCTGCATTTTCCGGTCTGCATTTTCCGGTCTGCATTTTCCAGTCTGCATTTTCCAGTCTGCATTTTCCAGTCTGCATTTTTCAGTCTGCAGTCTTCATTTTCCAGTCTGCATTTTGTACCTGCCGTTTAACTAAGTGATGGTTGAAGGTGATATTAAAATTAGTCCACATGAAATTGGGGGAATCATAAGATGAGCGATAATGTGTGTATGGATAGCAGGGTTTTAGCCCAGAAGGTTTGGGGTAAGGTGAAGCAAAATCAGAAATGAGAAAAACACTAAAAAAATGGAAAATTATGAGTAGTGAATGCATATATATTCGATTGAGAGCTGCTAAATAAACAATAACTGATATAACAATGTGGTGGCCTGATGATATGAGAGTGAAGGAAGTGGGGGAAGTTGCTTGGGGAAAGGATGGCATTGGCACCCCTGCCCCATCTCCCCTTATTTGACTGGATAAAACCCTAGATATAGGGTGAGCTAATATACCACACAGAGCATGCAGGGATAGGGGAATAGGAACCACTACTAATTACAATCAGTTTGTGCTAAGCTTTCTATTATATATAATTATCAAATTATCAATAATTGCACAAATGAATATTCTGTACAAACGTATCCCAGGCAGTGTCCAAAAGCCTTTGCTAGATATATTCTAACTACAAATAAGCTTATTTTAATGGTATATGAATAATTAAATCAATATCGTATGCTGTTACACAATAATGTAAGTGATACAAAGTCAGGGAATATACATTGAAGGGTAGGGTATGAATTGTATACAATGTGAAAAAAGGGTATGAAAAAATAGAATTTATCATATAAAGGGTAGGGATAGGGGAAGGAAAACGTGCTATCATTCTTTATTAATGTAAAAGTTCTGTACAAAATTTAAATGAAAACGGCTTTGGGGAACTATGAACGGATAAACCATATTCTAACTGGAACTATGTCTGGATGGTTATCCAGTATATGGCTGCTGTTTCGGTATACTCGTTGCCTACATCTTATCAGTTGACTCCAGCTTTTTCCAATGTTTGTTTACTGTTAGGTGAACAGTAGTTACATTTCCCATCGATAGCACTTCACTTGCTGTATTAAATAGCAAAAGAGATTAGATATCATGACATGAGCTTATTAAACAGCCTATCAGAAATAAACTAAAATTTACTTTGCACCTCATAAATCACTTTGCCTCAATTTTAGACCACAATACTAATTTACTTTAGCCAGAAGATATTTCCGACTCCTTTAAATTAGCTTAGATATCATCGACGGAAAGATGCCCCTGAAATAATTAATATCGTCCTCTGTAAGCTGCAAACTTTTTTTTAGATTTGCAACCTGTCGGGTGTACATTGTTCGGAAATGACTGATGACTTGATCAAGTAGAAAAGTACTTTTTTTATGCGCTAAACAATATATTAAAATAATGCAGACCACACATGGAAATAAATACAGTGATTCTAAAACCAAACACAGGTATGATTTACTGAATAACATACTTTTGGGAGTATTTTCGGAGGTATTTTCTAGCTGAGACTGTGCAGTTGTCCGCCATCTTGGATTTCAAACTACCTGGAGCCTCGTTTTCGTAACCGGAAGTAAAACTTATGAAAGGCGTTTCTAACAATGCAATGGCTTTGATTGGGCAGAAAAAATAAACAAGCGTGCTGACGTCTGCTTGCATATTGGAAACTAATTAAGCGCTCGGGTAAGCAGACGTTACTTTTTTCTTCGAATTTATGAGAGTGAAAACATACGTCTGCATAGCAGGCTAGCACTAAACATCCTGAATCTGCAAGCAAGCCTGCATCATGCTTCCTCCCTTCTGAAAAGAAGTTATAACAATATAGATGGTTTGCACTCAATCCCCAGAGATTCAAATGACAAAGGGCATGGCGGCCATATTGGTGTACAGAACAAAAGAAGCTAACGAAGAATCTATTGTTAACTGTACACCAACATGGAGGCTATGACGTAACGTGCAAATGGTTCATATCAGAAACTCATAATGCACTTTGAAACCAAAAAATACACTGAATTTTATGGAACCTGAAACAACCAAAGGGGCTGTTCAAAGTCGGGACCCGGCTAAGCCACAGATCGAATTGGAATTTAGCATCAGTTGTTTTTTTGTTACACAAAGAAATACCTATAAACAAATATTAACATTTACTTGCCTACTGGGCCATAGAGGTTTGCTATCATTCCATTGGGTAATGAGACAGATTGGAATTAACTTCTTTTTAACTTTTTTTTTATTTTATTATTATTAAGTTCTTTGAAGAAAATACATCGTACAGCAAAAGAAACTCTTCATCGTCGATATCTTTTGATGAATGAAACACTGCTAAGATATCACGAATTTCGGTAAAGTTAGCCATATTTTGATCTCTTCCCGGCGACCTGGCGGCGACCTACGTCCTCAATCTTAATTCAAATTTCCCGCGTTTACGGCGCCGTCGTCTCTCCAGGCCTTTCTCGGCCACGGCGTCCTAGACTCGCGTCGCCGTGCTGGATCTTAAGGTCCCTAGTATAGTAGTCATGACGTCTGCACTACACTGCAGTACACGCAAAGGGTTACGAGTTCGAACCCGAGTAGGAGCGCTCAAAAAATACTTTTTCTCTCTTTACCTTCTCTTGTTTACCTGTGAGCCCTAGCTCAAGGTGAGAGAGAACCCGTCGTTTACCCGTGAACTCGCCGAGTGAATATATACAATATTACAATAACGTAGTAATAATAAACAATTAATGAACGAGCAAAATATGACTTGTTCGTGGCGAGATGTCGGCTATTTTCCGATACTGAAGGCAGAACAACACGAACACATCATGATATGTTGCGTTATTACCCATCAAATATTTTCTCTCGCACGGGATTGGATGAATAAATAAAAATAAATAAATGGTCTTTATTTCACAGATAAAAAATACATATCTTGTATTACCACATTAATAAAAAGATAAAAGGAAAAACAGCTCTCAAGTTACATGTTAAATGTACTAATAGTAATGATAATAATACACTAATAGTAATGATAGTAATAAGCTTACTACAAATATATATATTATCATTAATTAGGGCTCTTTACATAAGTATGGTATTTATAGCTTAATCTGTTAATGAACGATTTTTCTTAAAGCTCTGTATTACTCCTGAATGCAGACAGGTAGAGAAGAAAGTACGCCGAATTAGTTACAGACAGACTCGTTAAGAAGAAAACAAGCTTTCACTCTCCACTAAACTGAGAAACAGAAGCTTTTAAACGACGTTCTCCAGCACGGCAAAGCCGGCGGTGATCAATGGCCAGTCAAAGACCAAGCAAATTTCTGCAGAAAGGAATGTGTTTAGCCAGCTTGTCATTCTTGCACTAGAGTATGAGATCAACTTGGAGAGTGTTCGGAGCTTCCCCCTTGGGACCCGTTCCATGGGCTCTGGCCACTGCACGGACGGCATTCTTGTGAATACGGGCAAGCTAGCCAAGCTCATACATGTCCTGGAAGGTATATCCCGCACTGTCTCGAAACCAGACCAGTCGAATACTGCATACATCATCGATGGCAATGCCGTTCTGCAAGCGCTTGTTGCTCTTCCCAGTACATTTGGAGAACTTGCAGAGAATGTTTTTGATCAGTTACCCAAGGTGCAGCGAGTAGACTTCGTTACAGACTCGTACCATCCTCAGTCAATCAAAGAGATAGAACGATCTAGGCGAGGTTCATGAAAGACACACCTAGTGAGAGGGCCTTCAACAAACTCGGTACCGAGAGACTGGAAAAGGTTCCTCCGAAATAACGAGAAGAAGCAACGGCTGGCCAACTTACTCTTGCATGAGTGGAGCGCCAACAGGTATGCCCCCAAACGTCTTGGAAAAACGGTTGTTGTTGTCAGCGAGAGAAAATATGTGAGCTTATAAATTAATTGACAAGTCTGAATGGTGAGACCTACGGTGGCCCACAACTGTCACGGCAAAACCCAAAAGGCCACGGCAAGAGCAAGAAGCCCACGGCAAGAGCAAGAAGCCCACGGCAAGAGCAAGAAGCCCACGGCAAGAGCAAGAAGCCCACGGCAAAACCCAAAAGCCCACGGCAAAACCTAAAAGGCCACGGCAAAACCCAAAAGGCCACGGCAAAACCCAAAAGGCCACGGCAAAACCCAAAAGCCCACGGCAACCGCAAAAAGCATCTCACGGCAAGAGCGAAATTCGTCAATTTTGGGGACTGGGTGCTACTAACGTCGCAGGGTATTATGGGGGGGAAATCCAACATGGCGACTGTGGCAGTGACGTCATAAATCACTCGGGAGTATTAAAACTTATGTCTTACAGTATATTCGGAAAATGTTTTGTTCGAGTTGTGGTATCCATACTCCTCGATCTGCAGCAAATTACTGCGAACATTGTGGACACGGTAAGTCTTTTGACTTCTTTTTTTATCGATATTGCCTTGGACTATACAGTGTACTCACTACTGTCGTACTGAGTAGTGACAGTGTAGGTTCATTTTGGATTTTGGTGATAAAATGGCCGAATGAATGGGAAAGTGAATAATGAACGTAAAATTGAAAAAGAGGTAGTTTAGTTTCAGTGAATAGATGATGCATATTAAAGTAATGGATTAATTCTTATCACTTCCCAGTGTTACAGTGACATTTATATAGGGATGACCCTTCCCCCCCCCCCTCCAAAAGAAAAAGAAAAAATAGAGTTCCTAAGGAGAGGAATCGCTCGTGAATTAATTCATGAAATGACAATATAAACTAACTAAAATCCTACCCTGAAAAATAAAAAAAGCCTAACCGGTCAGTAAACAAGATCTTACCCACCTAGAGCTAGCTAGGTTCTAAAGAAAAACTTCTCAAGAAAATGGTGAGGCAAAAATGTTTTTTTTTAGATTTTCTGTAACTCGAATCCCGCTGCTGCCTACTCGTAAGGCAAATGTTGCAACCACCACTAAACAATCATTGTCGCTCTAATGCTGTCAAATTTGTACATTTATGCTAATTTATGTTAGTTTATATGGTCATTTCATGAATTAATTAACGAGCGATTCCTCTCCTTAGGAACTCTATTTTTTTTTTTTTTTTTTTTTTTTTTTTTTGGGGGGGGGGGGGAGGGTCATCCCTATATAAATGTCACTGTAACACTGGGAAGTGATAAGAATTAATCCATTACTTTAATATGCATCATCTATTCACTGAAACTAAACTACCTCTTTTTCAATTTTACGTTCATTATTCACTTTTCCATTCATTCGGCCATTTTATCACCAAAATCCAAAATGAACCTACACTGTCACTACTCAGTACGACAGTAGTGAGTACACTGTATAGTCCAAGGCAATATCGATAAAAAAAGAAGTCAAAAGACTTACCGTGTCCACAATGTTCGCAATTTGCTGCAGATCGAGGAGTTTGTATACCACAACTCGAACAAAACATTTTCCGAATATACTGTAAGACATAAGTTTTAATACTCCCGACTGATTTATGACGGCACTGCCACAGTCGCCATGTTGGATTTTCCCCCATAATACCCTGCGACGTTAGTAGCACCCAGTCCCCAAAATTGACGAATTTCGCTCTTGCCGTGAGATGCTTTTTGCGGTTGCCGTGGGCTTTTGGGTTTTGCCGTGGCCTTTTGGGTTTTGCCGTGGCCTTTTGGGTTTTGCCGTGGCCTTTTAGGTTTTGCCGTGGGCTTCTTGCTCTTGCCGTGGGCTTCTTGCTCTTGCCGTGGCCTTTTGGGTTTTGCCGTGACAGTTGTGGGCCACCGTACTCTCTCAGAAGAACTAGAGAAATTCGATTCAACCCAAGAAGAGGCCGGCCTCCCTAGAGCCACAAAGGCAAAAGAGGAAATAATAGACACTTTAGCATTACGCCTCGGGATTAGATTACATGTTTGACATACTAATTAAGAGTTCATGCCAGAGTAATTCATTCAAAGAACACTCTGTATAAGAATTAATCTAAAATTGAAGACTAAATAATATCCACACTATTTATTATTAAGTTCCATGTTCAATTAAGTGATCAATGGTCGGGTGTTTATATTGAACTCATTACTAGGACCAATGATCACGTAATAAAATATGGGTATATTAACAAGAAATACGAGTGGTCAGCGGTACAAAGGGTGAATACCACATCAGGCCCAACCCACACAGCGGTCAAACGTCTGCGCATGCGTCAAAAGTCTTCAACAACAACGTTTCCAAAACAAATTCAAAGCGAACCGGCGGCCGTCACTGCTCACACACTCGTTTGAAAACCTTGAGAACTTTTTTGGTAAATTACGAAAAAGTTGGGTAAACTCACAGTTTAAAGTTTGTTCAATTTCCCGTCGACTGTGAAAATAAAAAGCTTAACTTTCACGTATTTTTCTTAACTTTTGGGGGTAGAAGTTCACTGTAATACGTTTTAAGGTAAATTTTGCGCGGGAAAGCCCACCAGACTGACCGTAATACGCACGCGCAGACGTTTGACCGCTGTGTGGGCCCAACCGAAATCATTATTAATGGGAGAGGCCTCGCAAGTTCAACTTCACTCAATTTACAGCAATTTTCCATTCAGAATCAATACGGTGTGGGATATTTTGATGGAAACTTGACCGTTAACGTTTACAGCGGCTGAGGCATTGGAGTACATTGATTTTAATAATGATAAGAAGTGGCCAGTAATTAGTGCGTTCTGCACTTTTTAAAATAATTTATCTCTCGGTATCGAATCGAAGGCTTTCGAAAAGTCGATAAAATAGGTACAAATGTAAATAGCATGTTTCTTTTTTTATAGGCTTGCTTTTCACATATTTATCAGTTATTGTTTTCAGAATAAAGAGATTATCCACAGTACTATGCTTTTCCCTAAATCCGCCTTGTTCTTTTTTTAGAATTCTTTTCAATGTTAAATAATCATAAAGTCTTTTGTTTAGAATTGATGTGAATAGTTTACTAATTCAAGATAATAAAGTGATCCCCCTATAATTGTTAACATTATTTTGGTCTCCCTTCGATCTTATGTAGCGGAACCGGCAACGAGGCCCTAACACCATTCCTTGGGGTATTGTCCCGACTGCAGTACTTTATTGAAACTATTTAAGATCAGTTTCCCTAATTGATTTTTGCTATGCAAGATTATTTCGTTCAGTATGTTGTCTTTTCCTGGAGATTTCTTACCTTTTAATTGTTTCAGTGCTTTTTCGAATTCTTGTTCGCTTATGTTATAGTCCAATAGACCACTGGCAGGTGGTTCGTACTGATTGGTTTCATTTTGTAGGAGGTCCAAGTTATTTTCTCCATCGTGATCTCTGCCACTCTTTTGGCTTTGCTTTTTGAAAAATTCATAGAATTCTTCGATCGTAATTGTGTTTGGCTGCTTCTTTTTCTTTGACAAGCTGAAAACATGGTTTAATGACCTCCAGGTGTACTTTGGATTGCTAAAATCAATATTCTTAATCTTTTTCGCGACATGGTCATATTTCTTTTTCCTACATAACCTTTTAAATTGCTTGTTCTTTAAATGTAGTTGCTTTCGAATCAACGGGTCGTCATGATTATGAAATATTTTTTTGTTCTAAAGAGCTGAGATTGTTTTTCTCGATTTAGCATTCTTCATCAAACCAGTCTCCGTTTTTTTTTTCTTCGGTTGTAGGTTTTCTGTATTTCAAACCGACATCAATACTTAATTGAATAAGAAATTCCGTAGTTTCATTTATTGTACTCGAAATATTGTTTGCTTCGCATTTTTGGGTAAGAGCACTTCAGTATTCTTGTTTTGTATTCTGGTGTGTCGAGCAATATGCCGATTTTCTCTTTTGCATTATCATCCCAAACTAGTTGTTTATATAAAGACTTTGAGCATGAGCCTGGGATTTGTATGTTCCCCCAACTCGTAAAGAGTGAGAAATTGAACAGTGATCTGATAAATCAGATAAGGGATCAGTTGATTGACTTTCAGGTAGCGAACGATTTCAATAAGACTTTCATCACTGATTACATAATCAACAACGCTGCTGCCGTTATAGGTAAAGCAGGTTTTCATGTCTGAGCAGTCACCGATTATCCTACCATTAAGTATCCTTAAATTCAAGGCTGTGCACGTGTCAATTAATAATCTGCCTCTGGCGTCAATGTTATGATCTTTTGATTTCCTGTTGTACTCTTTGTCTGGTTCGTACTCATCAGGTAAATTTAGAAAATTGGAATCGTCCGCAATTATGTATTCTTGCAGTTCATCAGTACGTGCGTTAAAATCACCCTGCAGTATAACTTTGCTTGCCCTTGGTGGAGAACTTTAAAATTTCTAATTCTAGATCTGTGATAAAATCTTCATTGCAATGTCTTTCAGAGTTTATTGGACTTAGATAGACAGTGTCAACATAGATGTCCTCTACTAGTGAAAAGTAGTTTTTATCTATTTTGCACCACAATACATTTTTGTTTTGCGTCGGGATAAAAGTAACGCCCTTACCAATAGATTTCTTAATATATAAAGCTATCCCTCCAAAGTGTCTACTACCGGTTTTGTCACGACATTTAATATGGTGAACTGAAACGAATAAACGTGTAAATCTGCGTCTAAATTGGCGTGAGTTTCTACCATGCACTCCTAATATATTAAAACTTTGAAATATATCATTCGTTTCTTTTAGCTTGAGTTTGTTACCCAGGCTTGTACTATTGAAGCCATGAATGTTCGGCCAAACTCCCAGCCGTAAGGACTCTGGTATGCCCAGAACAATAAATTGAAAACCGACAAAAATTTAGTTTAAAAGGTGTGATTTTAGTTGGCATCTGTACCAGTCGGTGAGAACACCCAGTGCCTGTCTTACTGCCATTCTAGGTTGCACATTATCTACTTTATAATAGTAATCTTGATAATACTTTCTATAGTCAGTTTGGTCACCTTGCCTCTGAGCCTGTTGTACCCACGACTCGTCAATCTGCCGGGGTGCTTCTCGGCTCCATGCGCATTCTTGATCATATGTAGGATATGTTGACTCGGCTCTACTCACTTGACCTTGCGCTCTCTGCACAGGATCTGGGTATTGGTTTCTTTCTTGCGTACGATGCCAGTATCTTTCTGTATGTTCTTGGGCGTGGCGATTTTGCACTCTGGTTACGAATTGGTGTCGCTCTCTGTCATGATTTGGCACTCTGATTGCGTGCTGCGGCTGTCGCTCTCTGTCATGGTTCGCCCAGTTCAGCCGGCTGTGTTGGTTTACGTGACTGCGTTGATTGTACCTCTCTTGTATATGCGAGTTCCCCCACCCCCCCCCCCCCCCCACATGTGCAACACATCGATACAATCTCCAGCGGGGATGTTAGTAAGTATGTCAAAATTTGACTGTTTTCCTTCAAGATAGTCAGGTGTAAGGGAGGACCTCGTAAGAAAAGCGCAAGTGCTTCTACAGCTGATGGCATTAATTTGCACGTGTTTCATGGCTCCATGTCTTTATTAGATTTCGTGTCCAATCCACCATTCTGTAGTAGACTCACTGGTCGCTGTGCACGAAAACTCGGAATAGACTGGATTATACAACGCAAAACAGTCTTCTCCAATTAGAGCCTGCGCACGAAAAGAGCAGTCCTGGGCACCAGGATCGACATGAAGGTGCCACGTATCGGGTTTTTGATAAAATTTCGCATTGCAGTTTGTGCAGTTAAATCCTCTGATATTAATGTGCAACACATCGATACAATCTCCATCGGGGATGTTAGTAAGTATGTCAAAATTTGACTGTTTTCCTTCAACATAGTCAGGTGTAAGGGAGGACCTCGTAAGAAAAGCGCAAGTGCTTCTATAGCTGATGGCATTAATTTGCACGTGTTTCATGGCTCCGAGAGACAACCGATAACTCTTCCAACTCGGCGGTACCTTCTCGTTCACAGGATAATCCTGACTAAACGCTTTCTGGTTAAACAAACCTTTATTTTGCAGGGAAAAAGATTCAATCAGTGTCCAAGCACGATTTGGGTTCTCGAAGGCGCAGTAGACGGGAAAAAGTTTTCCTGCATCGTCCGAAATGTTGTAAACTCCGTCAGCCGATGTAACGCTCGGAGCAATATTCTTAAATATTTCTATGCATGATTTGACGTGTTTATCGCAAACCGTTCCAGTGAATTGTGGTATGCACTTACAAGTAAATTTGATCTTTGGATCGTTGCACTGTTCTGCGCATGTTCCACCATTAGTGCAAGGATTAGACAGACAACATCCATTACTGCAACTTGCAGCTTGGGTCATGTGTGATACCTGTGAGGAACATGAGTTACATGAGTTACAATAGGCCTTTTGCAGGACACAGTCACGTGCTGATAATCACATCAATAGCGAATGAATCCATGGGAAAGGTAGCCTGCGTTGCGGCTCTGGAGTATCGGAGCGCAGCGAGCGGAGATTAGGGGGATTGGGGCGCGAAAAAAATAGAGGGGGGAAGGGGTGGGGAGGAGAGGAAGAGAGAGCTTGCCGGCAAGCCATGGTTATTTTGATAACTCTCGGCCTCAGAAGGCCGCGTATTGCTATATTGGCTAAAATACATGTTTGACAGAAATCATTAAATTATATTCATGCATGGCATGCGATAAGAGCAGAAACCAATTAGTATGGCGACAAACATAACAATAATGCCCTCAACGATGAATTTAAAGAAAGAACAGGAGCAAGGCTATTAGAGATCTTTTGTCTGGAAGAGATGTTGTAGCTGTAATTCCAACTGGGTTTGAAAAATGTAGGATATTCCAAGCATTCACTAATGTTAAAGACGTCGAAAATGATACCCAGGTTGTCCTTTGGCTAGTATTGTGAAAGATCAATTATCCTGCTGCCGAACTTTCAGACCTAAAACCCGAGGAACTACAGAAGTGCAACTTCAAATTGCTGTTTAGTTCTGCAGAAGAAGTAATGAGAGCGAATTTCGCGATGAGTTGAAGAACCCTGTATCGGAACTCCACAAGCGTCTTGCTCGACGAAACGCATACGGTTGAAACATGGACCGGTGTGTTCGAGGAACAGGCTTGTGCTTCCGAAAATACGAGCTGCTTTGATGATTTCGCGTAACGCTGCTGGATGGTTTTTAGCGCTTCTTTTGGCAGAAATTCGTTCCGGTGTTATTGTGGTCGGCAGTGTTCTTTACTGATTTGGTGGCGACTTTATATTCAGCGGCAACGAGTTCTCTTTAATCTTCTCTTTATCCTGCAAACCTTCTCGAAGAAAGGTGTAGTTCTCTACTGCATTTCGAATCTTCCTTCCTCAGGAACGACAGACTCGCTCTGATAGAGCAGCAGATTTCGGAATATGAAGACTAATACTTTTGCAGGCACCAGCTAGAATTATTTAAAGCCTCGGCTCTCTTTTCTTTTTGAAGGCTTGAACAGATTCTCGCCGTGGAAATATTTGAATTCCCAAACGCTACCTTAAAACATACATTACATATCCTGCAAAAGTCGTTGACATTTACACTGGTTTGGGTTTAGGCTAGGCTCGGTTTCCAGCCGTGGGGGTTTCGGTGAGCCCGCGATCCTCTCCCCACTCACGGCTGGGCGCGCGAGCTGAGACATTGTCGGGTTTTAGCCAATCACAAACTTGCCACTCAAATCCTGTCGCTAAATTGATTTGCATAATTTACATTGTAAACTTTTGAAAGCCGGACCAAAGACTTTCGATTGCTGTTCGAAAATGCGTTTAAATTTGCTCTGGAAAAGTTTGGTTTCGAAGAATTCAAGGATTCACACAAAGAAGCAGTAAGAGAGTTAGTTTTCGGGTGAAGACACTTCGTCAGTAAACGCACTGGCTCACTTGGGAAACCGTCAGCTCAAAGGTCGCAGCTCGTAATGTTCAGTCATTTCTCATTTAACCTTACCGATGCAAGACCAAGGTAGCCCGGCTATTCTTACTTCAAAGAAAATTAGTGCTGCCTTTATCGGCGAAGAAAAGACTGACGACTCCATATTAAAAGAGTTTATAGAAGAGAGGAAATCACGTCTGACGCAGGCCATGTTTACGCGTTTAACTCTGCAATCACCGATTCACTTGAAAATCGCTGCATCAAATGAGTTTTACAATTCTTCAAGTCCTATGTACTAAGTTTGTACAATTTATGTCTCCAAGACATACTCTACACAAGTACTAAGCGAGAATACTCGACTCTAGCTCAGAGTTCCGAGATAACATCTGAACTTAATTTTTATCCTTGTATAAATTTCTGTCAGCGAGTGTCTCAACAGCCGGGCTTTCCTTGAAAACTTGGACTGTGAACATGAGAGCTAATAATAACAGGTATTAAATAAAACCTTTACCTACGTCGAATTAATTTCACACTTGGAGTTTTAGTTTAAAGAATTCCAATGTGTTTTGAAAGTTTACGCGGAATCGAACCTACGCTACACGCGCAAATAAATAAATAATATTGAAGTTAATCAGATGACGTCACGGACACGGTGTGTTGACCGCGCGCCCAGCCGTTAGTGGGGGGAGGCTTTGGAGAAACGACACCCCAACGGCTGAAACCGAGCCTAGGTTTAGGCCGGCCCTGTCTTCACATGTTTTTTCGGATATTTTTTGTTTTGAATTTTACGCTCGAGTTGAGATTCCTTGAGATTCCACGCGTGAGTTTGACAGATATTAAACATGGTTTTCACTTCCGCCGCATAATGATTGGATGAATCGATCGAATGACTTACTAATTTTATGCATTTTTATTAGTGAGTGGTATCAAAATACCATGGCTTTCCGGCAGGCTCTCTCTTCCTCTCCTCCCCACACTCTCCCCTTTTTTTTCTCGCCCCAATCCCCCTAATCTCCGCTCGCTGCGCTCCGATACTCCACAGCCGCAACGCAGGCTATGGGAAAGGCTATACTGGATGGCAAACATTCATCATAAATGCAATTATAGAAAGATCGACAATCGATTGGAGGTGGAAAATAGTACATTATCCCTCTTGTTTAGTCATTAGCATTAAGGTATGGGATAGCCTCCCCCTGTCGAGCCGACAGAGGAGACCTATGGTGAGCTAAACAAGAGGGGTAGTGTGGGTGGGCGACTTGCAGATCCGTTGCAATTTGGGCAAACTGACACATGTGCATACTTTAATCTTTCGGGTCCGATCGTGTGTGAGCTCAATTGGTGAAATCCTGAGTGCTATCTCAATCCTCCCCCCTCAGTTCAAGTTTGGCTAGCCCGGGGTAGTTAAATACTGCTGACGTTTTAAGCCGAGGGCTCAAACTTTCTCCACAATGCCATTCGGATGAATTCTACGAACTGGTTGACGGTAGGTATTGCAACTTCTGTAGGGTTTCCAATGAAATGTGCTCTAATTTTGGAGAAAATGCAACTGTCAGAGAGCTTGAGGACATCATTAAGTCTGAGAATGGCTGAAAAGTACTTGGTTTGCTTTTAGTAGGCCTTGTGAGGGGATTTCACAGGGTTTTTCCGTCGTGTTTGTGCTTTCAGACACAGGAAAATTGCAGTTGGCAGTCTTTTACCCCTGCTCAACCTATTAGGATGTGTTTTTGTCACTTTAAAGCAACGGCTTGAGTCCAAATCACCGCTCTTGGTTGTAGGGGTAAACGACTTCTAAAAAAAACCCTACCGGAGTCCCAGAGGGGGGAACCCCTTGTGATTTTTTTGTACATGTGGTACATGCAGGTAAATGTGGTCGAGTGAAATGCAGTGACAAGAATAGCGCGGTTCACAGTCGCTTGGTGTGTTTTGTGCAAACAAACCTGGTGGTTCGAAAGATTAAAGAAGCTACTGTAACGACTGAGTGCTGATTTTGTGTTTGCTCTTGATTTCAAGTGCGAATGGGAAGGATGTTTTGAGCCGATTTTCAGCTCCTTAAAATTCGTGAAAATCGAAGAAACAAAAACGAACGCCAAAACAAATGAGCTTTTCTCCATAGTGAAAGAGTCAAGCGATTCCTGTAATAGCTCTAACTTTGAAGCCATTCGTCCTTTCACATAATATCGCAACATCGTCTTTCCGGCATGTCTAGATGTGATGCAATTTTTTTTCTCATCTAGGTCTCAGGGGACCTATATTTACAGGCTCGGACCCGAAAGAGTTAATGAGATATTATATAATGCCGCTGACGTCACATGAGGGATAATGATATTCAATGAACTAGGAATAGGATTTGATAATAACCCCACCGATCTCGTACAAGTGCGTTTAAATAAAGACAATACACGACTTTCACAATGGCCGCCTCCTAATTTGCATATGTGATTTCCCGTTTCGGTAGTTTATCCACATGTATAGAAAATATGAACATTGCCATGTGAAAGAGCATGTCGACATTAGTGACCTTGTGAAAGTCGAGTGCTGTAGCTTATGAAGCAATGAAGTAACAGCCGGTTGAAATTAGAGAGATTTGTATGAGAAAAACGACGGAGGCCTTTATAGCCTCGCTTTCATATTTTTCTGCATTACAAATGCTCATAGCTCAACAGCAATTTCCACATTCCTCTAAAACTCAAAACAATCACTAGTTTTAATGTGATATTTCATGTAGTAGCATTGGTTTTCTCCTACATATTTATCTTCCAAATTATGCAAATTAGGAGGCCGCTGGAGGCGGCCATTATGAAAGTCGTGTATACATTGGCCCTGCAGTACAACCACGTGATTCTATCATGCATCGCTTTCATGTGGCGTTATCATGTTTACGTCAACGAAAGATTCCTCGTTAGCTTCACTTGTTTGTTCAACCACCTGACTTTTCCCTTGAGTGATGTTTTCTTGTTTTTCTGTATCCCAAGAGGAAATGTATACATTTCGCTAATGGCAACAAAGCACTGAATCCACTGGAGAGCTGTGACATGATCTGAATTTAATAGGCCATTTTGACGATGTTGCGCACGCATTGAAAACAAAAGCATGTGGCCCGCCAAAAACCAGAATGTGGCCCGCCAAAACTCAATGTTGCATGACAATCCTTTGTTTTCTTGATTGCATGTATATTGTTCTCAATGCGCGCGCAACATCGTCAAAATGGCCTATAGATAGTGATCGAGTAGAGGACCAATCAGAATGCTAGAATACTAATATGTTTCTACAGTGGATGAAGAGCCACCTCGTGGATATGCCACTGATTAATCCATTATTAATATTATTATTAATAGCCTATAGTTCCTAGACAGGCACACTATTGTTTAATAGAAACCTCGAGCTCATAGTCTATAACGGACCGATTTAGCTTATACATTTGTTGTCACAATTCAGATCACGTAACACCTCTTCAGAGGATTCAGTACTTTGTTTTCCAATTAGAGAAATTGATACATTTCCTCTTGGGATACAGAAAAATAAGAAAACATTACTCAAGGAAAAAGTCAGGTGACCTGAATTGGAACAACAAATGTACAAGCTAAATTGGTCAATAGACCAATTTAGCGCACGCAACAGGCTTGACGGGCCGGTAAATAGTTCACGTGGGAATCACGTAGTGGTTTCCTATAACCCTCCCTATTATTTCAACCAATACTAAATCCAAGCTTTTTTGCTCTGGCGAAGAGCTAACGCTCGAAACGTCAGCTGCTACTCGCTTTCCACGGCGGTTAGCATACCTCAATCGACTTTAGTTGATTACATACCAGTCTAAATCCAAGCTGCCTACATGAAGTATTTCTTGGCGGGCCTTGAGTTTTGTTAGCTTTTGTTAGACTCTTTCTGATGCGACAGCCTTTGTTATTCAAATTATCGGCTATTGTTCAAAAATTGGCGGCTATTGTTCAAAAAGCGATTTGGCGGGCCAATATTGCGTGCGCATACCTGAGAAAATGTCTATTGTGAAATTCATCCTCAGTCTGTGCGCATAGCGTGCGCATAGCATGCGCAGATATTTGAAGGATTGTAAAGAGAATGACCTTTGTGGCTTTGAAATATGCATTTATTGGCTTAGCCTAAGAAGCAAGGATCGTCGAGTGGTTTGAGACTCTCACCACTGAGACCGCGATTCTCTTACCCGGCCGCGGCGTCATATGTCATTTGAGTTTGTTGGTATCTCACCCTTGCTTCGAGGGTTTTCCTCCGGGTTCTTTGGTGTTCCTCCCTCCTGAAAAACCAACCTAAATTCCAATTCCAAAGCCTCTGGTAACGACTCCCTGTGTCTTCGACGCAAAATAAACCGTTTGGTATTTGGTTTTTTTTTTGTTCTTAGACATTTACTTATCTGTTCCTCGAAACTTTTACTCGTGCGATCGATCACTCTCACAAACTTTTTTTTTTTCTCAGAACAGATAATATCCTCGGACAAATAGCAGAGCATATTTCAACGCCACAAGAAGGATATTGTTTAATTCATTTATAATTCATAATCTGATTGGTCAACCATGCACAATCTCTAATCTGGTCAGGTGGATGAGTTGGAAATCCAATGAAATACCAGTTGAAATAAAATCGCTGGGTGTTTAGAACAGATTTTCAACTCTAGTAATCAATATTTCTTAATCATCATATTCATGAACCACTAACGACTTATATACTGATAAACTACAAGTAAGGAGTGAAGAAGTAAAGAACGACATAGAAAGAAAAAGTGTGTCTCCACTGGAGTTTGAACCTCGACCCTTCCGACTGCTTGTACTAACTCTTCACCATGCCACTACACTACTGGTACGCTAGTAAAAATCACCGTCAGCAAAATAGAATAATAAGCCATCTATGGAATAATTATACACAACTGTCAAACAGTAAACAATACTTGCTAATGATGTTTGAAAAGAAGCGTATATAAATGTTAGGTTTAGCCATTCGCATGGGAAGTCGGGGCTTCCACAAATCCTCCCTCGGCTTTCGGGGAAATGTAATCACTAATTTCCCGAAATGTCATGCTATTGCTTATAAACAACATAGCTGCCATTGTTTTTCCTCCATGAAAGTAGTTCGAGCACCGTTCTAAAAATAGATTATACCGGAAACTGATGGGTCGCCTTTCATTGCTTATCGAGACTTCTGGTTATGGACTTTTAGGTTTCCGGTTTAGCTACTCCAAAGGCAAAATATCTAACGACCGAAACAAAGTTAAATGGATTTCGTTTCCGTCCACGCTGCAACATATCTTATTTCGTAATCAAACATAGAGCAGATTTCCTATGAGTAGGAGACAAATACGGCATGTCCGTACAGTAAGTTACAGTACAGTTACGGTAAGTCTACCTTAAATCTATAATTTGATTGGATAAGAAGGACAAAAACAATGGGAAACCATTTCAACGTCACGGTACGTCGTACAGTAACCGTACCGTAAGTCATTGCCGTAACTTGCAAGCTCATACGAAATCCGCTGTATCAACAAACATATTAATAATAGTAAAGATTATCAGAGCATAAAACCCCTTATCTTGAACCCACCACTGAGTTTTTTCAGGAGCCCATAACTAGGAGCCTCCATATCTCCTATATAGTTGTCACAGTGTTTTTACAAGTTGGGCTATTTTTAGATTCTTTTTCCCGCCAATTGGTAGATTGCATCGTGGCGGAACAAAAGAGCTAGAAGCCTCATTAGCTACTTTTGTTATATACTAAACAACATGGATGCTACGCTTTTGTTATTTGATTCCCATAGGAATAATTGCAACTCAACAATAGCGGGAAACCATTCTAAAAATAACCTAAGTTGTAAAAACGCTGTGACATAGGCCTAGTATGTGGGATGGACGCTCCTAGTTATGGGCTCCTGGTTTTTCTTACCCCAGTAAGTATTTCTTGTTCTAGATCGTAGTACATGTATCCTGAATTGGACCTAAATCTGGCTGGCTTCGACTTCTTGTCCTCATCAAGCAGCTCACACGTCGTACTTTTCATTTGGAACGCTTTACATCGACAGTCATTCGAGCAGGCCGAGAAACACGTCTGGACAACTGGGACACTGATGTTCCTGTAGGAGAACCCCACCAGATGATGTCCCTTGGTCACGTGCTTCTTACTGGAGAAAGACCCTTTGTAGCATGTCCCTTGAGGGCACATCTGCTCACTTAGCACGTGTGCAACACATGACAAGAACATGATGGTCACGTGCGAATATGCCATATTGTTTAACCTGAAAGAGAAGTATTGAGTTTCTAATATTTTCTCCTGCCAGTTGTAATTTTAATATGCTAAATTTTAAACTTAGTTTTCAGTTTTATAAATCCGACTTAGAAAACTTTTGACCATTTTAATTGTCTTTCTACAACAATATTTATTTATATATTTCTCTTAATAAAATTAATTTTCCGTCATGCATGTCCATGTCAGTTTTCTGGCATAAGCACGCGGGATGTTGGAAGAACACAAAAAACTTGGAAATCACAAGCCGAAGAAGAGTTTTTTGTATTCTTCTAACATTCAAAGTGTCATATCAGAGAGCATAGACATGAAGATTGGTTTTATTGCTTTTAAGTTTATAAAATAATGAACCTGAAAAACGCGAGAATTAATCTTAGGAAATGTTTACATGATACTGGTCGAGTACATCCCGGTTCCTACTATTGTTTTCATGATACCGATACGACTAAAGGTCGGCACACACGAAGGGACAATTCCCAGTTGTGTTCAGACGAGGGGACGTGTTGCAGGGACATTGTCATTTTAGCCATCTTAAAATAGAGTTCGTAAGGGCTTGGTTTATTTTCATTTTGACCCAGGGACATGTTGCATGAACAGTTCACACGAGGGGACAATCACATTTTGTCCCTGGGACTTGTCCCCGGTTGTCTCCCCCGGGGGGGTGACTCCCATATAAAAGGGGTAGGGATGCTCGTCGGACATTTTTGATTTGACCCCTAAGAGGTACTAAAATGGGCGTGGCTCAAGCTTATTTTGATCCCTAAAAGATAATAAAAATGTAAATTGATAACAGCTTTTTTGTTCAATTGACACCCGACCCCTAAAAGGTACCGCTTTACATAGAAATGCCTGTGTTTGATGGTGGATACCCTAAGTGGTACCAGACTGCTGATTTTGACCCCTAAAAGGTACGACGAGCATCCATTTACCCCTCAGATAAGGGAGCCCCCCCCCCCGGGTTGTCTCCTCAGTTCAAACCAGTTTGATTTGAAGAGACAAGTCCCGGAGACAAAATGTTGTCCCCGCAACAGGATTTTCCTAGTTCAGACGAGGGGACAAGTCCCAGGGACTTGGTCCAAAGGACTTGTCCCTTCGTGTGTACCGACCTTGATGTCATACCGGAACGAGTCATACCAGAATGATCTATGTGCGCATGGGCTTACCTGACTCGCAAATATTAAATGGGTAAAAATTAATGTTGTGGTTTGAACCCTGGCCAAATTTTAATCTAAAGTTAATCTCACAAAAATGTGCTCTCATTACAGTCAGAACACATTGTTTACCTGTGAACCCTAGCTCTAGGTAGGTGAGACCTCGTCGTTTACCTGGTGAACCTGTTTACTGACGATTAGGGTTATACGATTATGCATGGTACGGGTTAGGGTTATTATTTTCAAAAGTGACAGTCGCTACATCGCAAGTTTCTGTGGCTCATTGGTAAAGTACTGGTCTTGCAAACCGAGCAGGTCTCCAGTTCAAACCCCGCGGCGAGGAATCGAAAGGTAAGATATAAACGTATATACCGTAAGATATATTAATTAGACAAATTGAACTTAGAGAAGGATATATGCTGAAAGGGGTTATAGGATCTTAGGAAGGGATAAGGAGATCGTGAAAGGAATTAAATCTATTTTTATGACTATTTTCATGCGCGAGATTGCCGGACTTAGCTTATCATTCGGTATGGGTTCAACCCACAACATTAGGGACTTTTAAGCAACCACGACGGCAACGTCTTCGACGACGACATAAAACAAATAATAGCCTTAATTACAAAATACAGTAGCTGCACGTGAAAACACACGCAAGTCGCCTACATTTCCACCGTTCTCTGGAAAAACACAACGTGAAAACCCGGCCAAATTGTACGTTTTAAAGAGAACGCGAACGTAAGAAAGTAAAGCATCCGTTTTTCGTCGGCGTCAACGGAACTCTATACTCATCACTTTTTTTCGAAAATCTGGTTGTGAAAAACAATTCAAGGCGAACAAGGGAAATAGTACACACCAAGTTTTGGGAGAAAACACTTTCCTACGTCCCGTCGTCATTGCCGTCGCCGTCCTGGTTGCTTAAAGTCCCTATTAAATTTAATGTAAATGTTTAAGCCATTTAATGTTTAAATTGCGAGGCCGGGCTGATGCATGAGTTCCCTCGTGGCTCTATCATAATATCTCCTTATAACATTCCCCGAAAAGGAAAACCCAGAAATTATGACAAATTTTTAGCTTCAAATTTAAGCGAAGGCATAAGGATTCAAGGAATGTAATAGGTCTAGAGGACTTGAAATGCGTGTTTTTGTCGGTGGATGTGAACACGAGGACATCTTTATTCTTCCAGGACGAACGAAAGTCCCTCTTATTTCCGCCAAACTCATCAAAAAGTTATAGTTGTTGGGACCTGCCGTTCCCGTGAGATGAGCCGGGCTTTGAGTACAAGGTTAAGAGGAAAAAGCTTGCTTTTGATAGCCTGCTTTCAGGCGAGTCTAATTCCGCGTGAAAATTTACAGACAATGTATGGAAAACTGAAAACATGATTGCACTCTTCCCAGCACAGCTACATCCCTCAAATTTCGATATGTTAATCTTTTACCTGGTATCTTAAGTTTGTATCTGAAGAATATTTCAGAAATTCGATTTTACGGATTTTATTTGGCATCGGATTTGCATCAATTCCCATACGAACACTGTATTTCGCGCCATGTTTGCACCCCTTTCAAAATGTCGGAATTTACCGCGAACTGGTCTAGGATCTTTATTTAAACACGATAAAGTTTAAGCGTTGCAGCTTGTGGGGTCGTGTATAAAACTATCTGATCTAATCTATCCTGGACTACCTAGTATGTATGTGTAAAATATTATATAATTTAAAATTGGATTAATATACTATAAATTAATAAAATCAGGCATAAAATTCGGAATTGATTGTACGGATAAGGCACTAAAGTCCATTCTTCGGAGAGTGGCATTCTTATTAACCATTCCACAGAACTTGTGTACACTTTGTAAACAATCTTCGTTACAGTTCACTGACAATGCATTCCATAAAATTGAGCCCCCATCGGCGCGATCGAGTGTTTCATAAAATACGTGTTAAAGCGAGGCACGACTACTTTATTTTTGCTTCTAAGATTATAGCTGCTATGATTATTCTCTATAATTTGAGACATGTTAGGGGTAGTTAGTTCATAATAGATTTTATATGTTAATTGTGCCAAACTTACTTTATACCTGTAGATTTAACTTCTTTAAGAACGTCTTCTGATGATTTATCCAAGTTAGGAAAACCATAAATAATTCTAGCTGCTCTACAATGTAACTTTTCTAACGAGTTAAAATTATCTTTAGATGTAAAACCGCCCCACACCGGCAGCGCATATGTGACCGAAGGTAAAATAACTTTGAGTAAAATACAAATCTAAAAGGGACTGTCTGGGTAGAAATCTGCTTCTTTTTAACAAATTCAATTTATGCACAAATCCTTTCTTAACTTCCATGATATGTTGCATCCAATTCATCTTATCGTCAAATGTCACTCCCACTAATCTAGTGTGTGTTACCCATTGTACACGGACCTTTCCGAAGTCCAGTGCTTTCAAAGGTCCAGTGAAGGAGCCTCTGTATAATAGCATAGCTTCGCACTTGGTTGGATTACATCGCATTCAAGGAAAAACCTTTCAGATGGACGTCTCCATTTATTATGATGTACTGGTATCGACCGGAGAGATAAGAGGAAAACCAATCAATGGCAGTACTGGTGATACCAAATTTGCTGCGGAGGCGCCATAACCTTGTGGTCGACAGTGTCGAAAGCAGCAGCTATAGCTGTTCGTACTGGGAAATATATCATTTTTCACCTTCAGTAGTGCAGTCTCTAAATTTTAACGGGATCTGAACTGAACAACTATAGAGGCTGAACAAAGTCACGACTCGGCTGAACCACAGATCGAATTGGAATTTAGTGTCATGGTCTCGGATCCGTGCTGTGATCAACAATTACTGTTCTGACGGATAGAGTTGATTTCTTTCTTATCATATCTGGGTGGACTTGCCGAGCAGCAGCTGTTTCAGTAACTTTCAGTTAACGAAAAGGTGTGTTGTTTGTGCCAGTGTAAATGGTACGTCATTTAAGTCAGGCGTGTAAAGCGACCTTAAGCATTTCATTGAGCTACTACTGAATGATTTAGAATACGCTAAATTAAATGTTTATGCCCAATAATGATACTAAACTAGTGCCGCACTCTGCTAGTAGTAGCAAGTGCCGGTCACTTTTTAAATTCGTCTTGAATACTGTGAATACGGAAACTGAAGTAAGTATTAGAGCAAACTTGCCTGGATAAAGTTGATACGAACTTTTAAGCCGGTGAACGGAATGGCACCTTCGCTTTCTGGTAGTGGAATAAACTAATTTAGGGAATAAGAGCTCCTTCCGTATACCAAATGGAGTCCTACCGCGTCTCCCATTCAATATTAATGATGTTTTTCACGCACTTAATATCCTTCTCTCGGATGTGGTGGTTACGACACGTTGTTGTGACCTTTGCGACGGTTTGACAAGTCTTTATTCCTCATGTATCGTCTTTAGTAAATTCGCTATAGAGGATATTACATGTGCACGGGTAAAGTGGTGGAGATTCTGCGAAGTTTATCTTCGAGAGCGAAACATTTTACGGGTGAGCGCGGCGTCTGAGAACAAACTCAAGAGAATATATTAACTCCATACAGTCCATATCTTCAAACAACCATGTGCATGTATATATTGTTATCATGTAGACTGACTACTAAAAATACAACTATACAAAAGTCATGAATCAAAAGATGGCCATCAATATGTTCACTAGTTGGTGAGGATATAGAATACTCAAGCCGTGGATGTAGTTTTCGTATCACTTCTACGAGTGGTTTCATTTATTATCGTGACAAGTGAAATACTACCGTTCACGTAATAATCAGCATTCTCTGATCAGACTGTGCTTGATGAAACTATGAGATGTTCCTTAAGTTTATCATGAAAACAGTTTAAGGATATAGAGTTTGACTGATACCAATACTGCTGAAAACAGCACATCAAAATTAGTGAGAACATAGTGTGTATTTACATTTATTATTAACCCGATTTAGGTGAATGTTAAATAATACATACCCTGCATCTTGTTGTAAGCAATATCGGTAAAATTAGCCTTCGCAGGTGTTCTGTTTCTTTGATATGCTGTTTTCTATTTCTGTTCAGTACACCCAACCGGGCACCTTTCAATTCTCTAAAGAACGAATACCGATGCAAAATAAACTCAGGATTTTTTTTCTTTACTTGAATTAGTTAGTCTATATAAAGATTCGCTGTAAGCCGGCTCTGGTTTTTAAAATATTTTCAGTCCATGTTCATAAAAAATGAATTGAAAAGCACGGATCAAAGTGAGGACCCGGATAAATCACAGATTGAATTGGAATTTAGCGCGTTGGTTTTTGTGGAGGGAGAAAAACCAGACTGAAAACCCAGAGAAAAACCCTTGGAGCAAGGACGACTGAGATACCAACAAACGAGAGACCATCACCTAATAGAACTGATCTCCATACCCTATGATAGTCTGCGCCAACCTATTTTTGGCACAGTGGACGTCACGATGCTATTTTAAGATTTGGTTCCAGCTCCTCACGGATTTTCATCGCTCCATCTCATGAATTCAACCTTGATTTCAACAAAGAAAGAGGGACGATGGATGCGAAGCTTCAAAACTCTGAATTATGGCTCTGAATTATGTGATGCTCCATAAACTTACTACACGGACTGGTATGGGACGGATCTGACCTGATCTGACTTGAAGACTCGAGAAAATGAACTTTGAATTTAATTAATATAAGCTACGGAGTGTAATTGACCTTAACCAAAACGAGAAGGAGACTTGGTACTTGTTTGTCGCGCGGGGCCTGGACAACGCGTTTGGGTAGACAGGACTTGTCTGTCTGTCTGTCTGTTGTCAACATGGCGGCGAGTGCAGCGAGTGAGTAATCTTCTCAATGTTTTCATGTTTCTTTAGCTGAAGAGGACATTCCTGGTGCAAGTTTCCCTCGGGGAAACTCCAGAGGAACGCAGCAATTTACCGGCTTTGGCATGATTTCTCCTTAAACTCTTGGAACACCTTCAAACACTCGTCGCCATGTTCAAAGCCAACAGACAGACAGACAAGTCATGTCTACCCAAACGCGTGCCCAGGCCCCGCGCGACAAGCTAGTACCTAGTCTACTACTCGTTTTTGAAAACCCGTTAAAAATATTGCCGTTTGGATTTGACTGGGAAACTGTAGGCTGTATTAAGCCAGACCCGTAAAAAATTCGGTTGTGACCTGGAAGCCGTGAAAAGAAACTAGAGTTACCTGAATTTCGTGAAACTATCAAAGGAAATGAAGCTGTATTCCATTCAGTTTGTAGCCGGATCGGCGAGCATGGAAAGTCTTCCAAAAATTTGAATAAATTAACAATCCCGTATCGTTGTTATTGAAACTTCGCTTACCTTATAAATACTCGTTCCCTCTAGTTCATATTCATGTATAGCTAAGCAGCAGGGAATTCTGCTGCCGCTGACCAAAATAATCGCGGGCGTTTTCACATGTGAACGAAAAAGGAGTGTTCGGACAGAGCTGAATGAAAATTTAGCTTTTACAAGACTCTGTCCGCTCAAAAATGCCTTTTCAAGTTTTTGTACCTATTTTCTAGTATGTTTCAGATACTTAGAAAGTCAGCAAGGACTCTCTTTGGAGGAAAATTGACCGAAGCGTCGAAAAAAATCGGGATTTTTCCTCGTGTCAGCCGTGGGATCTTGAACAGAAAACGCCTTTGTTTACAACTAAAAATCAGTCAGAAATCAAACAATTAAGCACGAGAAATTTCCTGATCAACTTGTTACCTCTGTTGATATTTTCCCTTTCTTAATAATTGATTTTGGAGTGATTCTGGCGAATTTTAATAGTAAACTGCACTCAATCGGACGTCCTATCACAAGTAATTGAATTTGGCGCGAACTGGAAGGTCTCTGCCTGATAGGATTGCTGTTTCTGAGCTGTGTGGTCAACGTCAAGATAAACGGTAAGTTAAAGTTTGGAGTTTATATGCAGGAGATATAAAATGTCGCTACTGATTTTTTTCAACAAGTTTGTCGTGAAATATCTGAAGAGTTTGTAAAGGTTAACTTCATACACCCGAATGTGAAGTCTCCACTAACCAAAAACGTTCATCTTCATGTAGCTAAAAATCTAGCCGGACCCACCAAAATATTATTGACATTTTCTTATCATTTCAACTTTATTCTTCACATTTCAGAGAAATTCAACTCTCTCAAAATTGCCGCACGTATGGTAAAGTCGTATTATATTTCATTGCCACACAAAATTTAACTTGCGACCTGGTTTACTTCATCGAGGATAAACACAACTTGAAAACACCACACGACTGCCTGTTGTTTTATAATTTCAGTTCCAGAGAATCAGTCATTCAAGTCCAGTATAAATCTTTGAAATCGAATTATTTTCCTGGATTGTATTTCTAATTGAACGTTTTGCTTTTTTTACGTGCTTGTTCGAGAAAACGGTAGAGCATTTATCTCGAAATCTAGCCGAACCCACCAGAATGAAAACTATCTGAGTGCACTCTATATGCTTCAAAATAAACTTTAGTTACAAGGTTTTGTCTTTAAAAATTGCTTAAATAGTGTTTTTAGTTTACTGAAAACGTGCGACAGCGACCGCCGCGAGCTCGAAACTTATCTGGGCTAATAGATTCGAACGAAATGAAATAAATCGATAAGCGCATCGATTGAAGTCGCGTTGGCAAGGAACCCGAAGTTTATATATTTATTATTAGTACTGCCTTTTCTTTAATAGATGAATAGTACCTCATCTATTTATCGTTAACTTGTTAAATTTGTGAATGCATTAATATTCTGCCATAATTTGCAAACATGTGACTGTTTGTACAGGAAAATTTATAAAGGTGTCGATTTTGCACATACTGTAACTTTGTTATAACATGACTTGCCTCAATTTAAACTACCGAGTATTATAAAGTACCATTCATATTAACAAGTCTTTCAAACTAATTTTGTGTCATTTTTGGTCACAAAATCTCAAGATATCAGAGTACAAATTACTAATTTTGACCCTGCTTCAGAAGTGCAGAGTTTAATGAGTCAAGCTGTGGGTGTACCATTATCCCCCCCATTATCTTGTCCATTGTCAATATTTGCATGATTACTTCAATGAATAATCACATTCCTTACTACCTCCCCTAATTCTTTTACTTTTTTTTGCAGAGTTGACTGGGGCACTGAATGACACAATTTATAAATAATGGACACTGTTCCCTTTCTTGTTCAAGTTAATACGGTCATATATAACTGGTCAGGAGTGTCATTCACTAGTCATATATAGCAATTAGAATGTGGTCAAAAATCTTGACAACCCTGCAGAGTTACAACATTCTTTGAACTATAGTCAGGGTCATAAATTGGGAAATTCTTTCCCACTAATGCCCTTACTTAGACAAAATACAAATGTAGAAGTTTTGTTAGTTAAGGATATAATCTTCAAGTATGTGGGGTAGGTTGTAAACAGGCTAGGAAGAAGCCTGTAGAATTATTACTCTGGTATATACATGTACTAGAAATTATAAATAAAGATTGCCTGATCTCATATTAAACGGCATGCATGTCATGTTTAATAGTCTGTTCTTTTGTCCATCTGTGTCTACAGAATATATTTCTTTTTATAATATTAAAGAGCCCTCGTGCACTTAAGCTATACAACTCCATTTTTTTAGTTTTCAGACAGGGTTTTGATTGGTAGAATTAGGGAATAACCTCCCCATTTGTTCCTCTTAAATGTAGCCAAAAAGTGTTTATTATGCTTTCTCTTTTTGAGGTTTACTCTTTCTGGCTGTGCATGGCTAAACGGTAAGCCTACGACTCCTTTTTAGTGGTCTTTCAACTTTTTTCTGTTCAGCACTTACAAGTTGTTATTAAAATGGACATGAGGAAAAAATTGATATAACAAAAAGCCGGTATCCTGAGGACTTTCCAGGATGTTTTGTTACTTTTTTTTGCAATATATGATACGAATTTAGCAGGGCTCTCCTCGGTACCGAAGCAGCTCGGATAGAAATTTAAATTGAACCTCTATTTCGAGTATATTCAACATCTTTTTCACACTTCCGACAACAAACTCTACAAGTACTCTCAGGAAAAATTCGTGTTGAACAAATCGAGTAAAATGCAGGTAGGGAAAAAAGGAAACAAAATCGTACGAAGCACGCCGCCATATTTGTTTTATTTCCCTGTACAACCACACAGGAAACCCGCGCGGATAATTTCTAGCGCATGCGTAGACAGAATTCCCTGCTGCTGTATAGCTAGATAAAATACCTAGGGAACTGACCGGATTATTTGCTCTTTCATCAGGCTAATAATTGTAGAAACGTTCAGTTTATAGCAAGCAAGCACGCATCGACTTTTGACCACAATTTTGCGAAATTACAAATCCAGTTTCTGAAACACTGACTGACTGAGTTTGGAATTATCGTAAACAGACGCTTACAATTCGCTAAAGAAATTAGAAATAGAACCTATAATATCGTCAATAATCGGACATGCTTTTGCAATACCGTAATCAATATGAATCTGTAGAGTAACTGTCATGAAAGTAGAAAATTGTGAATGCTTTGATTACTGAGTAAAACACTGAATGCATTGTTCTGCTCTCGCCGCCCGCCGGGCCATTCGGACACGTGACACCCACAACCAATCGGATAGAGTGGTAAAAATAGTCCAACTAATTTATGCAAGCTAAAAATAAATCGGCGCAGACTATCATGGGGAGAGAGGCTAGTATGGGGGATTGGTTCTCTTAGGTGATGGTCTCTTGCAACAAACTCAACTCATTTTACTAAGACCCTCGCGGCGAATCTTTATATAGACCCTCACTTACACAGTGATCTGAGTTTGTGTAGAAACGGGGTTAGTCGATCGTTGTGAAGGGATATCTCACAAAAGCCAACACGCTAAATTCCAATTCGATCTGTGAGTTAGCCGGGTCCTGCCTTTTATCAGCCCCTATGGTTGTTTTAGGTCGCGTTCAAATTCAGTTTTTTTTTCTCACACCGATCACTGACTTTTCGGCCAAGTGGCGAAATCGGTCTGGGTCAGGCCTGTGTTAATTGATGCTGGTATTGTCCACACAGCGCATATCAGTGACGCAAGCGATAGCAACGAACTCTAATTTTCGTCTTTTCATCAAAATTTCAGAACATTGTTATGACGTTTTGAAATATCGTTTTTGAAGCCGTACGTTCAATAAACTTGCGCATTGTGTTTTAAACCAGATAAAACACTGCCGTTCGTTTATTAAACACTACATAAAAGAATGATAACAAAACATGACTTAAAGCTTGAATTATTACACAGCTTTTACCTATACCCGTATTATACCTATACCTATTACCAGTCCTATACGTGTGCCTATACCTATATATATACACTCGTTTGCAAAAACATTGCTTTTGATTTATATATATATATACCTTTTGTTCTCCATTGTTTTAGCTGTCAAATTTGACAAGAATACAAAAGGTATATATATATTTGCAATACAATGTTTTTGAAAACGAGTGTGTATATATATATATATATACAGGAGATTTCGCTATAGTGTTACAAAAAAACATTCCAGTGAGTGCAATTTGTTTTTTGCTTACAATAAATTACAATTAGTCAACAAGCCGTGCGGAAAACATCATGACTGTCGGCTTGCAAACAGCAAAACTGCACATGAAGTACTTGAAGGAGAGCGCCAAAAAGCAAGGGCTGAATTTAGCAGCGTCTTCTGGTAGTGAGGATTCATCAGAATAACTGGAGTAACACTTTATTGTTGAAAATAGTTGTTAGAACCAGAACCAACAACTTGTTACTGTTAGCTAGCCTAGAGCGGATTTCGTATGAGTGCCGGGCATGCAAGTTACGACAACGACTTACGGCACGATTACTGTACAGCATGCCGTGACAATCGAATTACATAGTTACGATACGGCACGGTTAAAATCGGGTTACGGTAAGGTACGAACATGCCGTATTGCTGTCCCACTCGTATGAATTCTGCTCTGCTGGTGTACTATCATCTATTTCGCGCTATAATTGTTTTTAATGTTACAGCATATTGTCATAATATATAATACCAGTATGCTAATTATAACGAGACTTGTTTACTTATTAGTATTAGTATTAGTATTAGTATTAGTATTAGTATTACTTGGACTTCTTTACTTATTAGTATTTTTGCCTGATCAGATCTCTCCGCAAGATCCAACGTACCACCGACAGAATTGTCGTATACGGTTTTTGCATTTTTTTATTATTCGTTATATCTGTATGTTTGAATGGATAAACTGAGATTCCTATTTGTCACTATGCCTTGGCAATTGTCAACGGAATCAATATTGGAAGAAAACATCGCAGGTTGGCGAAGATCACATTCTGTTGATGATAGTGAAGAAATAAGTTTTGTAAATACCTGTATTTGGAAAAATCGGTGCCGTTATATATTTTGTTGTTTTGTTTAGAAAGGTACCGCTCTGGTAGGGCCCACTGAACTATTAGGATTTTCCCATATGTAGTGCAGGAATGTTTTTGCCACCGCCTTCCTCTACACGATTTTTTTACCATTTGCAAATTTACCAAGGAAAGATTTCTCAAAAGACAGCACTAAGTAGTTCTCAAGGGTTTTCAGTCTCGGTTATTAATACATGGGGGGAGGGGGGGAGGGGAAATTTGAAATTTCAGGCCTCGGGTGCGTATTTTCCTGCACTTTCTGGCACAATTTCATGCATTGTAGATTCGATAATGTGTGTGTACGATTTGAACAGTTTGGGGTGTGGCAGTTATATAATTATAAGCATGAGTGTTTCCTTAAAATACACTCGGAGGAGGGTAGGGAGTCGGAACATTTGGATATGGAACCAAGGTATACGAAGGTATAATATATGACCCTCCACCTACCAAACATAATACAGGGGACGGTACTACTGTGGTGAAACCTTGACGTCCACTCTACCAGCTCGGAGAGTCCGGGGGCATGTTTATCGAAAAAAATGAATTGTAGAAGCCTCGGAAATTCTAATTCTAGCAGTTTGAGGGCATAACAGTGCCACCATGGCTTTGAACGAAATTCTTTTAGGGACTGTGTGTACATGATTTGTTTTTCCCAGCAAATGTGCCTTCCGCGATTATTTTTTGCTTTTGACCCAGCCCTTTCCCCCATCACTTTTCTAATGGTCCGTCCCGGCTAAATTTCGTATGTTCCTCCTCTTTCTGACTAACTCTGAATTTAGTATGATCCCTCCTCCTGTGTGACTAAAAGTGAGTGATGCTCCCAAAACCATGTAAACCCCCCCCCCCCCCCAAAAAAAAACAATCCCCCCCCCCCCCCCCTCCAAGGCGATAAATAATGACCGGTCCTTTAAATTCAGTTCGGAAGAATAAACATCTTTACCTTTGACGTAATGTTCGTTTCTATTTCAAGTTTTTGGGAATTCATTCTTTAACTTGCCGTAATACCGATTCGATTTAACTTGTCATACATCTATTTCAAAAAGGTAGTCCCGGTCAAGCCACAACTTTTGAACGGCCAGCGACATTCCCAGACCAAAATGGATTGTAGCTGAAAGTCTGGTGAATGCGTTAGTTTTAATATCTATGGTCTCCTGCGAGTCGGTCTTTGAATTTATTACATCGTACTTTACAGGGGAGTTGGAAGTAAGTCATATCGGTCTGAAATGTCGCGTGACGTTTGTTCGGGACAACGATTTTGGAAAATGTTGTATAAACCGCAACAGCTGTAGTTTGCTCTGTTATATTTACCACACCAAACTGGAACAGGTCTGGGGGAGGTGATATTGACGTTACTAAGCTTCTCTCCTTATATGTAGTTCCTCATGTCTTAAAAGGACGATCAAGCTACAAAGTCTTCAAATGGGAAAATATTGAGGATATTATGACGAAGTACTGAGAGATCGCAGATAATTGGCTATTTGCTAAAAAATAATGGTCACTTATAATCTCGTCGTTTGAACAAAGTTTGTTGTAAAACTTCTATCACGTCAGCAGTTACGTGATTTCAAAACAAAATGTACCGGTCACATTGCATTTTACATCAACGATTTCTTGTTTATCTGATTAATCCACTTCTGGTTGTTTCTAAAGGTCCATTTGGAATATTTGACCCTGATCAGGTTACGTTACATGTTCTTGGAACCAATTGTTTCCATTTTTTCTCATTTCCAATCAATATCAACCATTCCAAACGGAGCTTTATAAAATAACAGAAAATACGCGCTCTGATTGGTCGAAAGCCGTGTTTCTATTTAAAATTAGACCACAAGCCCAAGTTTTCTACAAGCTGATAGTTAACGAGGCGGATCCCAAATTCTTCGTCCTTGAGCGCGTGCTTCCCGTGATAGTTGACTATCGGGCGAATAGTCAACGATCGGAGAGCCAATCAGATTCGCTGATTTATAATTGCAATAGTCCATGGCAAGTTTCTACTAAAACTCTTTAGAAACACGGGCACGGCGGGAGAGGGTTTTTTTTTGGGGGGGGGGGGGGAGTTAGCCCTATCGGGCATGCCCCCCCCCCCCCCCCCCCCCCCCCCTCCGTTGGACAGCTCCCCCTTACCACATTACTGATTTAAACTGCCTCCCAGTTAGCTCAGCGGTCTGTTGTGCCGGGGGTCGGCGGTTTAAGGGACGAAGCATCAAAATGGTATCAAGTCTATAGTTTAATTCGTCTGAGTACCTTGTATAGGAATACTTTTTGTTCATACATCAAAAAACCGTGCTCTGATGTTTGCCATTAGCCTTCGTCTTCGATTTACAAGTGCTACTACAACAGTGACAACAACAGGCAAATAATACCTGCGACCTCGAAATTTACCAGATCTACCAGGAGTACTACGGTACACCCTTACATCTCCAATTCTATGTTCAACCCTGACTCTTGCTATGGCTATCTCTCTATTCGCTTGTGTCTGAATGCATCCGAGGCCACCTCCTCTCCGTTTTCGGAATGGTGTAATGAGAGGATAAACTGCGGGATATCCCCCATCCGCTATAAAGAGGTATGAGTTGCGAGGAAGGTGAAGTTGCTGTCCAAATCCTATGTGTGGCAAGCGTGCGTAAAATCCCGCATCAGTCGAATGTCCCAAATATCCACCTTGAACAAATTGAAAATAACCATCTTTGTCAACAACAGCATGGAAGTTTAGGAAATGAAATCCTCGATCTCGTCTGTAGTACAAACGTTGGGCCGCACCTTGTGGCCTGTTTATCTGAACGGCAAACGCATCAATTATGGCACCTACAGCATTTGGCAGCTCCTCGAACTCATTTCTTTGCTCATCCCACTCATTCTCATTGTGCCATGATATATACCGATGAACGTAGTTTTCGTACAAGATTGGCACTGGATTGTGTAAAGATTATCACGAACATTGCTTGCCGATACACCAAACTCCTGACCAACGTCGGTTAACGTATGGTATTGTCTTAACCAAATAAACGTCATGAGAATTCTGTCATAAATACAGAGCGCGTTAGGTCGGGTTCGCCTCACTCTCCTACGAGGACGCCGAGGGTCTCGTAGTCGCGCTTCTATTTCGGCTCTTATTCGTTCTACAACACTCGCTAGACTACCAGGCGTCTCACCTGTGAGCAACCAGAAGCACTCAGGGTTAACAGCCAGCGTATTCCACACACTTGAGTTGTTAGCGATCAGCCCGCGGTTGGCCACATAATGGTTTCGAATGATCACATTCATAGGGACAAACCATCGCGAAATAACATCTAGAAAACACTCTATGCCCGCCAGCAAGGCATCGAATGGAATAGGTGGTGGACAGGGAATTCAAAAGATCTTGTCTCACACAGAATCTCTAGATATTCAATTATAAACGCTAGAATTCCGAAGATAAAACTTGGAAAAGGGGAATCGTGTTTGCAAAAATATTGAATTAAACTGTATGAATCTCCGGGGTGAAAGGCACGTCGCAATCTCATTTTACGCTCTGGTGACGTCTATTCAGAATATGATAATTAACGGCAATCTACGAAAAACAGTGGTCTATGAAAAACAAAGGATATAGAAAAACTCTATTACAACTGCTCCCAGTAATTAAAATAAATAAACTTCACATAACACTGTCCCTGAACTTATATGCTTTATTTGATTATTTTTTTATTTGCTTAATTTGAGTGTTTTTTTTATATTTTAGAAAACGATTCTTTTTAGCAGGATTTACCAACCCATAGTTTAATATATTTTTTTAAATCAATGCTTTTCAGTAGGATTCATGGAGACTGATAATATTATTTCTAATTTCACTGTCCTGAAGCACAGGTGCTATTATATTGTAGCATACATGTAACTTTTCCTTTAGCTAATACCTATATCCCTTGTGAATATTTAGGATGTGTCGTTCAAAATGTGAAATAAAGTCATCTATCTTGATCTGCATGCAGTTTTATTCTCGATCGTGTAACACTCTAGTGTTCATTAATTCTACATGTCATGAAGCGACCGAGTGAAAATGCCGACGCTGCCTAGAACAACAGGAATCGGGCCATTTACTGCTATATTTGATGACATTACTTTGAACAGAATGCAATCTGGTAGGTTTACTTACAAAATGTCTGTTGAAATTATTTCACATGTCACTCGTCAGGCAATTGACGTGCGTTCCCCTTTTCGTAAAAAGTGAGAAATTTCCATCCAGAGTCCTAGAAAAACTCAACATCTTGCCATTTCCATCGAAGAAACGTTGGGTTTCAGCAAAACTTCGCTTCCGTCTTGGCCAGTGTACTCGTGTGGTGTTCATCGTGTCGAATGAATCGCAGACTGGAGCCAGTGCCCGGCAGTGGAGGTCCTTCGGCTCCGACAAGGCCGGCACCAGTTGAAATATCCTGAGCCTGTTGGGAAGGCTTTCCAACGAATGAAGTTAAATAAAACATGAAACTGTTTACATTTGAGAGATGGCACTCCAAATTTGAAAGAAATTTCCTCCGCGGCGGACTTTCTCTCCCCTTAATTCACATCTCTCCTGGTCACCGTGGCCATCTTGTTTTCACTGTGTAGTTATGTAAATAAGTTAACCGACCCGCAATGTCCCGAAGTGTCCCGAGCGATATCGAATCTGATTGGTTGATCCTATCACGTGTTGAGTTTTTCTATCGACACACAAAACAATAAAAGGCATCTGATTGGTTGGGGGCGAAATATCTCGACTTGGAAAAAAAAAAAAACACTTGCGATTTCTGACTCGAGCCGGCCAAAGGCCTGGCCCGAGTAAAAAATGGGCTCCTAGGTAAAACATAAGACACAACTAGACGTTTGTTGTAAATGAATACACTACGGGATGAAGGGTTTCGAAAAGTAAACATGGGGTCATCTCAAGAAGTTATTAGCCAATCATATATGACTTTATGACAATCCTCCGTCAACAGCCAATCAGCGCGCGGTCCTCAAATACTGGAGAAGAAACACGTGCCCAGAACACGATTATCAACGGCGTTTCGCAGACGTCTCTTTCCCGATTTTTGCAGGGAGAGAGAACGTCTGCACGCAGGCTACATTCAAGGTCCGCCATGTGTTTTTGCTGTTTGACGTTAACCTCGATCGCACGCGAGTAAAAAACAAAAGCGTCACCAGCAGTTTACAACTTCAACTATGACTGAAGTGGTAAATTTCTCCACGAAAGCCGCGCGAACTTTTCTATTAAAGCTAGTATGACGTACAGTCGGGCCGTTACTTGTTTTAGCAGTTTTCTAATATCGAGAATTTAAGAAATCAATCTTAAAAACATCCATAATATTCACGCCATTCATGACGAAGTTGTTTTTCTTACAGATCTCGTAAACTTCCTGACTAGCGTTACTTTCTTTGTAAGAGAATCAAATTCCTGTTTTTATATAAATCAAAAGCGCTTTAATGGCACGAGAATCCTTCAGCGTACTTTTGAATTATATAGTATTATTTATTTAACAAAAGTTTCCCGCAGAATTAAACCCTAAGCTTATGTACTGAAAACTTACACCTCTTTGCCCGACAGAGCGGAAAAACGGAGCGCATGCGCACTAGCCACTTTATTAAAATTGAATCCTGAAGTGAATCAAGATGGCCGGCGAGCGGGAGTGGATTGTAGCTCTTTTTCAGGGACCTCTCACAGCTCAAGAAATACCACGATTACTTTATTACTTCACACCATGGACTGATATTCTTCAGTGGCTTCTCTGAGACCAAATAACACATAATCCAGACCACAGAAAGAACGCTACAATTGCTCGTTCAACGCTGTGTTCAAGAAAAACGAACCATTTCGAAATGTTCAAATGCGACTGGAAAAACGCCAAAAATAAGGAAACTTGTGAATATATAAGCTTTATACTTCGGTAGAGAACTAAGGAGGTAATGTGTTTCAACATATAAAATACCATATTCGAGATGTTCATACCATTTTTCAAACGAAGCATTTGAAGTTACAGTAGTGACTAGACTGTCTACAGCAGTAGAAATCCTGGAACGGCGATCATTACCAAAGACTGTAGTAAATCTACAGAGCTATTATCAGGAAATTATACAATATTTCACTTGATTTTGGTTATTATGGTATTACATCGGCATTTTGACGAATTAGTTGACTGATTTACCAATGCAAAGAAAACGAATTTTCATTTTGTTTTAAAATGAAGTGTTGTATATACATGTAAAAAAATATGTTATAATCGTTCTGTTTTCAGAAAACCAACAATAAAACATAGTTGTAATCGAATGCCTTTGGCAAAGTAGTTTTGTGTTCATTTAATTTTGTTCATGTTAGAAGTGGGTTGACACTAATTATGTTGTGTGGGATTTTTGTGTGGTTTTGTAAGAGAGGTGCATATCAAGAGCCTGCATGTGGACTTTCTCACCTAAGCTTTGCATAAAAATGCTTTTATACACATTTTATGCAGATCAAGCAAAGAAGCAGTACCTCTGGTCTTGTTTATTTTCCTGTAAAATAGTAAAACTTGATTCTCTTCCCAATTCACTCCGTGTTTGTTTGCTGTTTTGGAATATCTGGACCGAAATAGTAAAGGAGCACCTGCATGGTTACACAGATTACTTGTTTTGAAATACAGACTTCAAACACCATTATTTCTCTCTATCTCTATTCTTCCCAAAGTCAGGCAAATATAGCAAACTATGAAAACAAACACAAATGTATACAGTTTTCATCTATATACTTTCTCATTATTTGAGACTAAGTGTTTTAAACCTGTTTATTTTTAATGTAGAAAAAAATGACAATTATCTGGCCCCATATATTAACAGCATTGGAAGGAACACATCTATATGGAATTAAGACTAGAAAAATCTATGCTTTTCAGCACCATATCACTTCTCTTCATCTTTATTCTCCACAAAAACAAGAACACTTATGTATCTATGAAACATTAAAAATAAGTTATTATTAAAATATGCAAAAACTGAAATTTAGAAGTAAATCATGTATGTGTTGGTGTTGTAACTCAAATTTTGAATGAGGAAGAGTTAACATTGTAAGTGCTGATTGAAAGAATGTGAGTTGATTCAGTTTAATATGTATGTTTGATAATGTATTTGGGAAAGGAAAATCATGATGGCTATGGAGGTTAATGAGTTTTCATTCATGATACCAACATTAACAATCAGATACATGTGCAAAACATGACATATAACTAATTGACTAATGATTATTATCAATACTAAGAATCTCTGCTCACACATACATTGCATGTTCATGTTAATTCAAATTACAAGGGTTTATAATTTTTTAAAGTTAAATTTTTGACAAAATAATATTTAGTAGCTATCAAAATTCTAATATTATAATAAACTAGCAGGGACCCGCGGGAACTCACATGAAATCAACAAATATGATAAATTATAGTAACATAGTCTAGCCGGCTGACTGACTCCTGACACAATGTTTTTAGCGTGTTGATATTTTCAAGGTTGTATTTTGATTTTTTTTAAAGGGAATAATATCTTACGGATCTCAGTTAATTTCTTAAACCGATGAGCACAATTATTGTCGGAAAAGTGCCAAAACTGACGGTCACAGGCAGCTCGAGACATGAATTCGTGTGACGAAAACGAATCTGGTCGCCGAAACAGTTGGTTTTATATCTAAGACTAAGAACACAGGAAACTGGATACAGAAAACAGACATGGACAAAATATCTTACTATTAGACACATCATAGAGTTGTAAAATTAAAAAAATAACAGCCTTTTCCACGGACAACATTTCTAACTGTGTTTGAATACCTGGTCTTACCTCGTTCGGTCGTTTGACTTCGGCCGCTTCGCTTGGCGATAGGTTTTCCCTAAACTCTAAGTAAAACATTCGCGTAAACTCGATGGCTTGTTCGCCCAGGTTTTCCCTAAAACAGATTCCCGTAAGCTCGATGGCTCGCTCGCCCAACTAAGTGTAGAACTTGAGAAAACTCATTTATTTTTAACATTCTTTCCTCAAATGCAACCAAGACCAAGACAGAAGAATACCTGTGGCCGTCACTTTTTGGCGCCATTTTCGGACGCGAGCGCGCGCGCGTCCTCCATATTAGGAAATCGATCGAGGGACCCTGGGAAAGAGCATGACACACACACACACTGACTGACACACACACACACACACACTTAGCGTATTATTATATAAGATTACATATTTATGTATGTTGTATCTGAACCTTAAATTCAGAAATAGTTTACCATCAGAGCATCCCTGAGCTTTAGGTTATAGCAGACCTCCTAGCCATTTTAAAAGGGTCTACCTAATACAGAATGCACACTTGGCATTTTAAAACTTATGTTTAAAAATGTTGATTTTAAATGAACATGCATGATCATAAGCAGTGATTCTTAGCATCAATATCATTATAATAGAACTATTATTAATTAATTATTTCTTTACTGATACACACTGTCTGATCGTTGTTATTATTATTATAAAATGGAAGCCATTGGAAAATAGAAACATGTTCTTCATTCCAACATATTTCCCCTCATTGCTTTCCTTTCCCAAATTAATTGTGCTTATTATACAGACTGGACTATCTCATTCATTCACTGGTCACCTAACCCTTCCCCCTCCTTCCTCAAAATTATCCAATAAAAAGCTGACCCTCTTCCTGCCTTGATATGATTTATTAAGTACTTCATTAGCAATTCAAACATATACACATGATTCACCTCTTAAATAAGTTTACATAAAATAATATATACACTGTAAGCACTTAACAAAGACGCAATTCACAGTTAACCTTTAAAATAATTTCACATAATAGACCCTTTGCACGTGACGTCATAGCCGCCATGTTGGTGTACAGTTAACAATAGATTTTTCATTAGCTTTTTTGTTCTGTACACCAACATGGCCGCCATGCCCTTTGTCATTTGAATCTCTGGGGATTAGTGCAAACCATCTATTCATACAAATTTCATTTAAAAAATCAAGTTAAGAACATGTTCACTTATTATTATTGACATGTTTCTTAGATTAGCCCTTCACATAATTTCTGAAAATAATCTTCACTTAATGTTCACACACTTCATAAAATAAGTATACTACGTACCGAGGTGTACAGAAAATGGGGACATACAGGAAATGGTCACACAGGGGTTTCAAAATAACCTGGCTACAGCCAGTGCTCCAGAACTAGCATGCATCTACATTGCACTTATATTAGCCTGAAACAAGGGCACCCAACGAAGTTTTCGGTTAAAAAGCTGTTCGGGAGAGTAAGTTAGCCTAAAACTTTCGGATTTGAAAAAAATGTCCCTAGAAAATTGTTTTCTGAAATACTGGCTAGAAAATTTGTTTTCAATCCCTAGAAAATTATAGAGGAAAAGGGAGACTAAAAGGTTTCCCTTAAAATATTCGTGCGTATTCGTCTGATCAATAGAGTAAGAGCTTTCCCCTAAAATATTCGTACGTTTTCTTCTGATCAATAGAGTCAGAACGATCCGAAAAAAACATTGGTTGGAATGAAAAAAAAAAACATATTATCACCAATCATTTAGTGAAGCGGCCACCTAAGTTTTCGAGAACACATTTTCATTCCCTAAGAAATTCTGACATCTAAAATCCGAAAGAATAAACCTTTAGCAAATGGAGGTCACCTAAAAGAATTGCCTAAAGGAAAAAAGACCCCCTAAAAAATTCGTACCTCCACAAAACTTTGCAACATGAAGTTACTTGGGCTAGAAAATTTTTGTTTCTGTTCTAGACTACTAACAAATTCGTAGGCCGGGAATATTTTGCCATAGTATTTTCGGTTGACGCGATTTCCACCTAGAAAATCCGAACAGCTAATAGCTTTCTAGAATACGTCAAAAGACATAGTAGACGCCTTAAAATGGCTAGATGAGCTGCATACAACTGGTTTCAAACGAATTTCAAAAAGGACTCGTTGGGTGCCCTTGCTGAAATAGCTGTATATACATGTATAGCCAGCTACACATACAATATTTGTATTTTAACATACATTTATTACTGAAGGCATATTCACAGAGCTCTATACTTCAAAGTCCAAGCCAGCTACACTGAAAATTAATGAACCTCTACATTAATTATGCTAATAATGTAGTTTCTGTGTAATTCCAAAAAAGGCTCATGAAAGAGGGAGCTACCAAGTTTTTCAAAGAAATTAACAATGAATTTTATTATATGTAATTGCTTATAGATTCCTGTACAAATATTATTATGTATTAGTAACCATTAGGCAAATGAAAAAAGAGAGAAAGTTATTGCATCCTGTGCTATGTCACCAGTTGGTTGGATATAAACTCAGCAAGATAGTAGAGAATTCTACTGAATGTTAAAAACATTAAACCATAAACATTTTAAAAATATGTGTAGTCCTTAATTCCTCTGTTAAGTTGTACCATGTTACAATTATAAACAGTGCATGTGCATGCAGTTTGCTATGGAGGCTATATATATCTCTTTCAATTATCCAACACATGTATTTGTTTCACTTTGCTTGTGCTTGGGGACAACAAGAAGTACTGTTTCGTCTAAAGCAAACACAAAGCTTGGGTGAGAAAGTCCACATGGAGGCTCTTGATTTCATACACCAACCATGCACCTCCCTTTATATACAGAACCGCACAAACGTCCCACACAACATAATTAGTGACACCCACTTCTAACATAAACAAAATTAAATGAACACAAAACTATTTTGCCAAAGGCATTCGGTTACAACTATGTTTTATTGTTGGCTTTCTGAAAACAGAACAATTATAACATACAACACTTCATTTTAAAACAAAATGAAAATTCGTTTCTTTGCATTGGTAAATTAGTCAACTAATTCGTCAAAATGCCGATGTAATACCATAATAACCAAATCAAGTGAACTATTGTATAATTTTCTGATAATAGCTCTGTAGATTTACTTACAGTCTTTGGAGTTTGGTAATGATCGCCGTTCCAGGATTTCTACTGCGGTAGACAGTCTGTCACTACTGTAACTTCAAATGCTTCGTTTGAAAAATGGTATGAAAATCTCGAATATGGTATTTTATATGTTGAAAACCATTACCTTCTTAGTTCTCTACCGAAGTATAAACCTTATATATTTACAATTTTTCTTGTTTTTGGCGTTTTTCCAGTCGCATATGAACATTTCGAAATGGTTCGTTTTTCTCGAACACAGAGTTGAACGAGCAATTGTAGCGTTCTTTTAGTGCACTGGATTATGTGTTATTTGGGCTCAGAGAAGTCACTGAAGAATATCAGTCCATGGTGTGAAGTAATAAGGTAATCGTGGTATTTTTTGAGCTGTGAGAGGTCCCTGAAAAAGAGCTACAATTCACTCCCGCTCGGCGGCCATCTTGATTCACTTTTAGTGAAGTGGCTAGTGCGCATGCGCTCCGTTTTTCCGCTCTGTCTCTTTGCCCTATTGTGTTGTGCCGACAAGCTTTAGTCGTTAATTAAACACTTAAGTCGGGTATTGTGTGGGGAGGGTTTTGAAGGCTGAGAAGTAGGCGGAGCTTTCTGGGCTCCCGGGAACTTTGAAAAGCATTACCATAGTAAATATTCAAGGTTTTCAAGGTTCCCTTTTTAAATCTTCATTTGCTACCAGAAATATTTATCAGATATTTCTAAAAATTCACAGGAAGAACGTTTAAGCATTATAGAATCATTTCCCGACGATACCTAAGCGATTTATTCAACAACAACAAAAAAGAGAAAAGTGAGTTTTAAGCCAATCATCGTATTTTCTCCAGTCATTATCCCCCTAAAATACCGTCAATCACGGACAAATTTTCTACCAGAGAAATTTATAACCGTTTTTTGTTATTGGTAGCGTAAATTGTCGGTTAACATCTCTTCTTCAAAAGCCCGACGATACCTAAGCGATATAACGCAACTATATGTTCCATAAGAAGCCTGAGGTGGCCCGTACTGAAGCGTTTTTAGGCAATTCCTTTGTAATTTTGCGTGAGCAATAAACCAGAGATTTTGAATTGGGCGCTTTTTGGCTTAAAAATATCCCGGATGTGTCGCTCCATTGTGAGCGATGTAGACCAGTACCAGTGGGCACACCTACCCCAGTTGAACAATTAGTTCCTAAGTCTGATCAGACCCCTACTTCTGTGGTAAAGGATATTCCTGGTTTAGAATTTAGTCAAGTTCCTGTAATCAGCCCTCAGCATACCAGCCCTCAGCATGTGGGCACCCTGTAACATTTACTCGTTCTGGACGTTTGAGTAAAGCACCTAAGAGGTTGGACTTATATATAATTCGTTTCTAGTGGTGTCCACATCCTGTAAGAAAGTTTTTGATTATTGTAATAGGAAGGAGGAATGTTGTATCTGTATGACGTCAGAGAACAGTGACGTCATAGGTTGAAACAGCAGAATAAACGAGACGTTAAGTTGTACACACGTGTATAGTTGTTCTCATCATGACCATATTAAGTCTGTAAAGACTCTGTAGAACACAAAAAAGTATGTACATGAACCATTCCAGTAATTTGCAGAAATTCCAGTAGTTTTGTAATCCACTTTCATTTTTTGCTATCCTTTGCCAAAACAGTTAGAACGTTCAATATAAGGTATGTCTTCTATCCCAGGTTGTTATTTATGTAGTTGTATTTTACATTATCTTTTAGAAACACTGGAAGAAAATAATTGAGAGGGAGTGCCCTTTAGGATCGAACCCTATCATTTATTGTCCTTCTTCTCCCATCCACCACTGTGTAGTCGAGTCTCCTGATGCCGTACATGATGACGCCGGGTTAACAGTGTTATATAGACCAAAGCTGTCTTCGCTATCCACCGCTCCAGTTGGCTTGAAACTGCAACCAAACCAGGTCGGAGTGTTGATATGGAAATGATAACTTCCAACCATTTGCCAGGTAGAAGCTGTACAGCTTTGACATGAGTGTCCTCTGATATTTATGTTTAAATACTTAACGCATTTTCCCAATGTGGACACGGAGGTCATAATATCATAGGCGTCCATTCTCCCTAGGAGTTGGTCTGGGGCTGCTGTAGAAGTTGGTTCCATCGGGTTATAGTTACAGCCAGCCTTGTACAATGTGGAGTTGGTATTCACGTGCTTCATTGCCTTCAGGGGGAGTCTGTAACTCTCCCAGTTTGGTGACATCTCGTTCATGGGATGGTTTTCAGCGAAAGCTTTATTCCGGAACAATAGTTTATTTTTGAAGGCGAAAGATTCGATAAGAGTCCAGCTTGTACTCCCATCAAAGGCACAATAGGCAGGGAAAACACTGCCAGCTTTATCCACGAGTTGGTAAACTCCTTCTGTTGGCATCTCACCGATAGCACGAGACTCTTTCAGCTTCTTCATACAGGATTCATAGACACACTTCTCGCACGCTTTACCTGAACAAGATTCACTGCATTTGCAGGTGAATTTTGTTTTAGGGTCGTTACAGTACTCTGTACATGTTCCTCCGTTTAGGCACAGTTTAGAACGACAACATCCATTGCTGCAACTGGACATGTGGGAAGTCTGTAAAACATAATTGACACTAAGGTTCAACAACTCATATCAATCAATCAATCAATCAATCAATCTTTATTTAGACACGGTGTGGCTCATCAGGTATAACATTTGGAGTAAAAGATATAAAAATTATGTTAATTATAGTGATATAAACTACTACTAACATTATGAAACTAATAATATTGGTATACTAAAATATTACTTATAAAAAAACTACTAATATTGGTATGCTAAAAATACTACTATATAAAAGAATTATAATTCTACTCTACAACTCTATAATCCCTATTATACTAATTCCTGTTTTACATGAGCGCCGTGTGATCTAAATTAATTACAATGGCGTATTTGTGAAGTCGTAGCAGTTAATTTTATTCTTGAAAGATATTAGAGATTTTTCATCCCGTATATCACTTGGCAGGCTGTTCCATAGGGTTGCTCCACGATAGCTGAAGCTGCGCTTGCAATAATTTGTGCGTGGATATGGAACAGCAAGTTTGAAGGAAGAATCTCTAAGAACATAATTAGTAATCTCATTTCGTGCTATGAATTTAGAACAAAGATATTCGGGAGCAAGATTATTTAGACATTTGAAGACCATTATCGATAAATGAATAAGCCTCTGAGTCTTCAGATTCTTCCAGCCCAACGTTTTGAATAATCGTTCAGCATTGGAGTCATATGAAGCGTTTAAAAGAACACGGGCAGCACGGTTTTTTGTAGTTTGTCACTTAGACCCTTAAACTTGACTACAATAGTCAAAGTGTGGTTGGACCAATGCATTGTACACGCTTAGTAATACTTTAAATGGAACAAAGGGTCTGATACGTTTTATGGCTCCAATGCCGGAGGCAATTTTCTTAGACGTAATTTCAATGTGTTTTTCCCACGACAGGTTTTCATCAATATGCACGCCTAGTGATTTGGCCGTTTTGACTTGCTTGATTGCAATATTATTTATAGAGGATATGACGGTTTGTGATAGAGAATGTAGTTTATGTCTAGAACTAATAAGCATGAACTCTGTCTTACTAATATTTAATGTTAGCTTGTTAGCTCTAAGCCACTCATGAACGCATGCTAGATCAGATACAATGTTGTTGCTTAAAACATCAATGTCATTACTTGAGAAGGTTAGACTGGTATCGTCAGCATACATTCTTGGTGTAGAGTTTAAAACGCAGTGAGGGAGATCATTGATAAATAATAGAAACAACAATGGACCAAGGATTGTTCCTTGAGGAATGCCATGACTGAGATAGCGTGTTCCTGACAAAGACCCGTTGACAAAACATTTTTGAGAGCGTTGATTTAAGTAGGATGAAAACCAATCGTGGGCTTTTCCTTTGATACCGTAATACTCAAGTTTAGACAGTAAAATACTATGATTGACGGTATCAAAGACCTTTTTGAGGTCTAGAAAAACAACAGCATTTATGTTTCCCCGGTCGATATTTAGCGCCCAATCATCAGTTGCTTCCAGCAAAGCCGTCAAAGTGGAATGTAAACGTCTGAAACCGGATTGTTTGCTTGATAAGAGTTTGTTGTCATTGATATAAGTAAACAATTGGTTATATACAAGCCTTTCGAAAATTTTAGCGACGATTGGAATGACTGATATGGGACGATAGTTATCAGGGTCAATGTGTTTCCCTTTCTTATAAATCGGTTGGAAAAACACCAGTGGCTATTGATCGGTTAAATAACCAAGAGAGGGATTCTGAAACAATATCCGCACACTCTTTTAACAATTTTGCTGGGATATTGTCCAGGCCCGTTGACTTAGACTTGTCTAATTTTGAAATCAGTTGGAAGACATGGAGGCTATCAACTTCGTTTATAGAAAATGCAGAATTTGGAGAGATTTCTGGTAAACAATCTTCGAAGGAATTTCTGGCAGGTTGTAGCTCTTCGCTTATCTTTTGGGCGACATTAGTAAAATGTTCATTGAAAGCGTCTGCTATTTCCGCAGGGTTACTAAGTGTATCACCGCCATGTTCGAGTAAATTTATATTAGAAAGTTTGTTCGCTTTGCGCGAGCTTAACTCGTTAATGGTCTGCCATGTCCTTCGGGAATCACCAGCACAATTGTGAAATGTTTCCTTATAGTAGGAAGCCTTTGCTTTCTTAATTTCGTTGTTTACCATGTTTCTAGATAATTTGAACTCAGCCCAATCACGCAGGTTATTAGACTGTATGGCTTTAATTTTCAGTCGGTCCCTACGGCGCATTAAGTCTTTCAATTCAGATGTAATCCATGGAGACTTAGCCGCACGGACTCGTTTTGTTCTTAGTGGCGCGTGCTTATCTGCTACATTAAGAAAAAGCTCTTTCCATTTGCGCCACATTTCATTGACATCAGTTATACACAATAGTGACTGCCAAGGTTGAAGGGAAATGTCCCTGCGGAATTGGGTTGAGTTGAAATGATTGAATTTTCTATAATAAATGCTATGCGGGCCTTTGGACGAAGAATTAATTGCTATTTTGCGATATGCATAGACGAGGCTGTGATCGCTGATACTTAAATGTGATACTCCAGAGAGAGTCAGTCTATCTGGGCGGTTTGTTAATATTACATCGATCAAAGATTTGTTGTTGCAGTAATACGAGTTGGTTCAGCGATCATTTGAGTTAAATTATAAATATCGATAATATTTTGGAGTGTGTGTGTGTTGTTATCCCTGATATCTGTAGCGAAATTGCAATTCAGTCTATCTGGGCGGTTTGTTAATATTACATCGATCAAAGATTTGTTGTTGCAGTAATACGAGTTGGTTCAGCGATCATTTGAGTTAAATTATAAATATCGATAATATTTTGGAGTGTGTGTGTGTTGTTATCCCTGATATCTGTAGCGAAATTGCAATTCAGATCTCCCAGAATATAAAATTCCTTGTCCTCCAAATCTAATTGTTGGACAAGCAATTCGAAATGATTAAATATATCTATTTTTGAACTGGGAGGTCTATACCAGGTCGATACCAGGAAAGGTTTAGATCTGGGTTTGCAGATTTCAATACACAAATTTTCCAAATCTGTCAGGTGCAAGTCTGATCTCAATATGTAATTAATGTTTGAGCGAATATAGAAAGCAACTCCCCCACCTTTTCGATCCCTATCTCTACGTACTATATTGTAACCGTTTAAATGAATATCGCTATTTTGGATTAAAGTATCGAGCCTAGTTTCATTAAGGGCGAGGATATCAATTATTTGGTCAGACAGCATAATTCTCAATTCATCTATATGCTTTGTCAAACTTGTAATATTTAGTGATGCCATTTTAAATCCGCGCTCATTAGGTAAAATGGAGCTGCGGGTATTTAGGTTATGAATCGATGAATTATCTGACTCACCATTAGCTGCTACGACTTCACCTTTGATATATTAATGAATATTAATGAATTTTAATATAATACTAGCATATCTAATGATCTCTAATTGAAACTTCATCTTATAAAACATTTTAATTTTTTCATAGATGTTCCCAACAAATTCCTTTAGGCCTCACACAGATAGCTCCATTCCAAAAAAACTTAACGCCGTATTTATACCTTTATAATGAGTTGTTACTCCCCCCCCCCCCCCCCCCCCCCCCCCCCCCCTTACCTGTCTCACAATCGTCTGCTGCAAATCGTAGTACATGTATCCTGAATTGGACCTAAATCTGGCTGGCTTCGACTTCTTGTCCTCATCAAGCAGCTCACACGTCGTACTTTTCATTTGGAACGCTTTACATCGACAGTCATTCGAGCAGGCCGAGAAACACGTCTGGATAACTGGGACACTGATGTTCCTGTAGGAGAACCCCACCAGATGATGTCCCTTGATTACGTGATTCTTACTGAGGACACATCTGCTGACTTAGCACGTGTGCAACACATGGCAAAAGCATGATGGTCACGTGTGCAAAAAGTGCCATCTGTTAGAAGAAACATTGATTGTCTTAGAGTTTCCTCTCTGTGGAGACAGCTGTCTAATTGTTTTAGTGGAAGCTAAGTTGTTCAATCTTAATATAAATGTTAACAGGAACATTTTTTAGTATGTTGATGAATGGGATGCACATTGTTTCGTTTTTGAGAGATACATGCACTTTTTGCTACTCACAATGTTTATCCAATCAGAGTGAAGATCTTTTGTTTCTACTGATAAACATTAAAGTTGAATGTAGTGTATTTTAAGATCTCCTGTTTCAAATATTCGATGGGTTTTTTGTATTTTGTTTTTAAAAGATTGGTTTCTCGCTATATAAGTAGCTATCTTTAGCCAATCGCCAGTTTGTTGGATTTGTATGTGTTAGAACACCAATTCATTACTACTGATAAACATTAAAGTTCATTGTATTGTATTTCAAGAATCTTCTAATTTAGATATTCTATGCGATTTGGATTTTACAAGCATTCCGTTCAATCTTTATGAAATAACAAGTCTCTCGCTGCGATTCTTTGTATAATAACTGTAAAATCCGTATAAAGATCCTGTTGATATCCCCATGACAAGAAGTCGGGGTGAAACTCCTGTATTGATGCATAGGTACTGTCACACAATTATAACCCCGGTTTTGGAGCAGACTTCGCAGTGACGCAGACCATATAGCATCGAACTCTAATTTTACGCTCTTTGTCAAAATTTCAGAAAATTGCTATACATTTTTGAAAGTATCAATTTCGAAGCTGTTCAAGAGACCCTTTTAATTTAGTATCTCTATATTAATTATACGGCAGTTCAGTCAGCAGGCAAGATGACTCTGAATGCTGCAACCTCATCAGTTGTTGTTCAGCGGGCAAACATTTGTAATCTTGTCCGCTAATAATTTTCCAAATTCGCTCACATTAAGGTTACCGGATACCTTCAAAACGAAAAAGATGACATATAACCCTGGGTTACTATTCCTTAGATTTATTTTCAGGCTGGGTACAATTAGAACACTGGGTTTCTATTAGAACATTTACGGTAGTTAAACTGTGATGAGAAATGATTGGCCAAGAGTTCGCTAATTGTTCGAGAGGCGGGGCTTCAGATTCACGAACGCCAGGTTTCTACGCTTTCGAATTTCAACCAAAATAGAGTTTTTTAAAAGCTCATATATTGATTTGTGTGAAATTTCACAAAACGTCAATCGATAGCGGTATATACAGGTATATTGCTAGTCGTGAAGTTGCGAGTTGTATGTTTAAATGTAGGGTTATATTTTAAGGATTTGGATTAGCGGTGATGTATTTCTAAAACCCAAAATTAGTGACTAGCTAGCTCTAAACATCCTAAGTTAGCCACCCGTTGTTGACGGTTAGGGTATTTTTAAATGTTCATATACTACAGATGAAGACACAACAGGAATGAACTACATTGGACTGACAGAGGGTACATTCAAGCAACGACACACGCAACACAAGCTATCATTCCGAAACAGAAAATACGCCAACAGCACTGAGCTCTCAAAACACATCTGGAAAACTCAAAGCAACAAGAAAAACTACGCAATCGACTGGTTAATCATCACCTCAGCAAGCCCATACAATAACATTTCCAAAAGATGCAATCTCTGTCTAGCGGAAAAAAATCACATCATTAAAGCCGACAAAGCCAGCCTCCTCAACAAAAGATCGGAACTAATTTCAAAATGCCGCCACGAGAACAAGTATTACTTAATGAACACCAAAAGCCGAATAACATAACAACAATATATACATACACTCGTTTTCAAAAACATTGCACTGCAAATATATATATATATACCTTTTGTATTCTTGTCAAATTTGATAGCTAAAACAATGGAGAACGAAAGGTATATATATAAATCTAAAGCAATGTTTTTGAAAACGAGTGTATATATATATATATATAAAAACATTGCTTTTGATTTATATATATATATATACAGCTAAAACAATGGAGAACAAAAGGTATATATATATATAAATCAAAAGCAATGTTTTTGAATAGATTTATATATATACCTTTTGTTCTCCATTGTTTTAGCTGTCAAATTTGGCAAGAATACAAAAGGTATATATATATTTGCAGTGCAATGTTTTTGAAAACGGGTGTATATATACATATATATATATGAATTAATAAGGCAAACTTGGCTTTCCAACGATGATGTCGCTAGCTAGGAGGATCCAACCAGATACAAGACGCTTGTATACTTGAAGAGTAGATTAAATAGTAAAATGAAGTGACTTGACGAACTCCTCACTGGTCCATAAATTTTATATCAGACGTTTCGGCCTTCGGCCTTTTTCAATGCTTAGTACAAATTTAAAAATACTTGGAACTAAACTAAAACTAAAATCCAAGATATTTATAGTGTAAAATACAATACAAACAATAGATACAACAGACTCTGTACATGTGATAAAAATATGGCGAAAGAAACCTAATTAAGAACAAAGATAAAAACATAAAAATATGCCGTGACTAATGCTAAAGAGAATCTTACAATAGTAATCTAATTTAGTCTCCATATGCACAGTGGCATGTACAAGAATAGGCTATCAAAGCTAGTGGCGTGTAGAAAAATGCACTCTCAAAACATGGACAACAATAGATGAGTGGTGTGAGTGTAGTACAAACTCGATGGCAACAAAGGCGGAAGAACAGCAGACTAATTGTATCTAATGCGGTTCTTCGAATTGAATTATTGCCTTTTGTTAAGTCCATGTGGGTTGAGTGTGCATAATTGAGTACTCCAGAAAACCTCCCTAGTCAAGAGGACTTTGTCCTGATTATTAGAAGTATTTAAAATTTGTTCGATACCAATAAATTCAAAATCAGAAAGATTGTGCGGTTGACTATTAAAATGGATGGCTACCTCGCAAGTCTTCTTATTAGTCTTCATATGAGACTTATGATTACGGAACCTAACCCTAAGTTCAGTACTTGTTGAACCAACATATTGGATTGAACATTTCTTACATGTAACCAGATATATAATGTTCTTAGAGGTGCAGCTAATGTGCTGTTTAATGGTGTAGGTTCTGCCAGTTTTAGTACTAGTTTATTCGGATAAGTTCCAAACTACCAACATTAAAGAACAAGAGATTACAGGATATTACGACAATAATGTATAGAGTAAAGAATAAGCTTTGCCCACAGTAAATATGTGATTTATTTTCATTCAATAGCAGCAACTATAATCTCAGAGTGAAGGAGTTTGTAATACCTAGATTTAGCACAACTAGCTATGGCAAGCATTCTTTGAGATACTTAGGACCTCAGCTGTGGTCCAAACTGGACTCCAATATACGTAACGCGCCATCACTGAATTGAAGCCTTTAAAAAGGCAATCAGAAAGCTAAACTTAGAAAGTTTTACAAGCAACGGCTGTAAAAACTGTATCTTATGTGCATCTTAGGTACATATTTTATATAAAGCAACTTACTGTACATATTTTTAAGTGTTTAAATGTTTGTCACTTAGATAGTTTGTTACTTAGATAGTTTGTCACTTAGATAGTTTTTTAAATGTTTTTTTTAGATATATTTAGTATTAGTCATGATTTTATTTTGTATTATGTTTATTTTATTTATTTATTTATTTTTGTTAGTGTCCCTACTTAGTGGGCAACTGCTATTAATCTTGACACTTTAATAAAGTTATCTATCTATCTATCTATCATGTTCTTGATCTCACTCTCAGTTTAGTTAATGGGTTTATTGTGACGGATGTATATTCTAAACCTACTGATTGTCACATTTATCTACACCCTGAGAGTGCGCATCCACCACATTGTACTAAAGCAATCCCTTTTGGAGTCGCCTCGCGTATCCAAATGGCACACTACAAAAAAGTTTGACTCAACGATTAACTTCTCCTAGTGATGAAATGCTCATGAAATCCTCATTTTCTTGTTTCTGGAAGATAAGTTAACAGCCGTGAAAGCACTTTACATTCACCTATTTCAAATAAGATTGTCATTACTGATAACTGGCGGCAGCTATGCGGAATGGAATACTGTGTAATTCGAAAATCCATTCGAAGGAAACCATTAATATTCTTCTTAACCCTTTATAGCCCAAGAGATTTTAACTGATTTTTAGCTGTTTCTACACTAAAACGAACCCTCCCCCCCTAAAGAATATATAGCCATTGTTACCATGGAATTTTCATCTGACCAATAATACTGGGAGCTCAAAGTTTTTAGACGGCCATTTTGAAAGCAGTTGTGGATTTACTTAACGGAGCTGGCGGCAAGTTTGTTTGGAGGAATACAGAGAATTTCAGGCTTTTTAAAGCCTTTTTCACCATTTATAGAGTGCTGGAGGACATCATTAAGTCTGATGAGAGCTTCAATCAGCACTTTCTCAAAGAACCGAGTTTGTGCCAGTTTATTGTGACAGAGAAAGAGCCTCATTTCCCACTCGTGAATGGGCCAGGACGTCTTGTGTCACTTTAGCGTGGGCTTTATAAATGGGGGTCTGGAGCCACCTATCATAGCTTTTTTGGAATATTGGACAAGATTTACTTGCCATTGATTCCAATATGAAGGTATTAGGTCGAAATGGCTTTAGACTTCTTCTATATTTTGAAGAATGAAGATGGGGGAAGGGCCATGTCGCTGTTTGGTAGGATTTCCCGGCATGCTTTGCAGTCATTATGGATGAATTTAGCTTGCTGTAAAGTGCTTGTGGACAGAATGGCTTGGTTCTGGGCAAGTTTAGGTGTTGGGAGACAGAAAGTGAGGTTAGTGCAAACATGAAACTCTAAATTTTATGTGAAATATGCATTTTTGTGAGAAATGTTAGAATCTGAGGAGAATTTTTTTTTTTGTAAGTGCCATTTTAGCTACTTTTTCTGAAATGGAAAAATGTTAACCTAAGTTCACTTATACAAAGAAAGGAGGATGTAGATGAAATTATTCATTTGTAATATGCCTAATGCATTTCGATAGGATCATTTGTTTATACATTATGCTGTGTGTGAATCTCAGGGCTTTGCTCTTTAAACTTAGCAAGACTGAAACACTCAAAGCGAGTAACCAGTAAATGGCCACAGGAGTGGCCTACGAGCTATAAAGGGTTAAAGGCGCAGTGTCACGGTACTGCGCATGTGTGAAAATCTGATGATTTTTGAATATGTTCCGGCCCGGAACGAAGTTCTCAGAGCGGTGAAATATCGATTTTTAAATCGACTTCCATCAGTGTTCTTTTTGAACTCATCCTTGCCTCCTTTGGTCATTTATGGAAATGTAAGATGTGCTTAAATAAGTTTTAGTTATTTGTTTATTCAAAATTAGTCGTTGCAGACTACAACACAACTAAAACAAAAAAGCATAAGTGATGCTTACCGGCGGAGAAAACGGCCACTGAGTACTCTGAATGCAGCAGCCGAAAAACGCAAGAAATTGGAAGCTTTTTGGCATTCCAACCAGAAGCGAAGAGGGTTTGGATGTCCAGTAGAGTTCACGAAACACATGGCAATTTTTCAAGTCATATTATAAATGATATGGCAGTTTTCAACAGCGATACGAAGAAATATATCTACGGCTTAGAAACGAGGTTGAAATTATATGAACCGACCGGAGTGCAAAGACTGTACGAAAAGTTAGATAAAACCTTTCTTTGCTGGCAAAACAACCTCAAGAACTCAAACACGATAGCCTTGTGAGCAATCGACATACATATGAAGCTATAGAAGTTATTATCGACTACATGAGAGTCAAGCTTCAAACTGTTATGAAACCACTTGTAAGTTTGCGCACTTTCGTGACAAGCGAGCATTTCTACTTTCGACACACGGTCGCTAAACGTTACGAAATCTCCAAGAATAAATCCCTAATGTCCAAACTAACGGGAACAACTGAAAGAGGAAATCCTTGTGACCAATCGACATACATATGAAGCTATAGAAGTTATTATCGACTACATGAGAGTCAAACATCGAACCGTTATGAAACCACTTGTAAGTTTACGCACTTTCGTGACAAGCGAACATTTCTACTTTCGACACATGGTCGCTAAACTGTACGAAATCTCCAAGAATAAATCCCAAACTAACGGAGAAAACTGAAAGAGGAAATCCTTGTGACCAATCGACATACATATGAAGTAATTATTGAAGTAATTATTGAATACATAGAGCAAACTGATAATAGTGAACGCGCTATTTATAGTTTCACGGACATTTGTAACTTAACTGAACTCGCGCTACAGCATAGCTTGAAATACTGTACGAAAACTCCTGTTTCAAGATTTCCTGATGCCGAAAGGACCATAGCATCTAAACAAGATATCCTTCTGACCAATCGACATAAATATTAAGCTGTGAAAGTAAGTTTCCAGTCCATAACAGCCGATAGTGCAAACTAGTAAACAACCACTCGTACTTCCGCGAGTACTGAACTTTCTAGCGTCAAATGCATGTGTTACGTTTCCAAACTTTAAGACAAGAAATCTTCCATACAATGTTGTAATCTATTTACAGCAGAGAACTGTGTTATTAATCATATAGAAATAAAACAATTGTGCCATTTGGAGAATGATTTCATGTCAAAAGTGCATAACGAAGAAATATATATCTACGGACGCGAGCAGCTTGTATCACTTTGGTCAAATTCGGACTGTTTACGACTGGAAACAGCAAAAAATACAAGCAAGTAATGAAATATAGATACCATTCTTTACTCGATGCTGTTTACCTTGAATGTAGCCGGAAGAATAAATCCTTGTAAATCTCGCCATATACTGTGCAAAACTACAATCTGTGAATCACGGCTATCACCCGTAGAGTGTGGCGTTTCCGGCAATTTATTTTGATTGATTCTCATTGGATGTTACACAATGCAGCTGTTAATTCAATGTCTGGAGACTGTGACATGCGCAGTACCGTGACACTGCGCCTTTAAAGCCTTTGACTCCAAAAACAAACGAATTCACCAGACTCAACAACCACAATCCATTTCGGCCTGGGTATGTCGCTCGTCACTTATCGTTTGCCGCTTCTAAGGGATGACCTTTTTTGAAACAGGTGTTGACACACTCGGAGACAAGCAGCAAGTACAATATTTCGTAGCTTTTGTGTTCGGTAATTCCTATTGGTTGGAAAAGGATTTCCTCATTAAAATGGAATGAAACAAGCACGTACTTTCAGCAACTTTATTTCATAATATTCATCCCTATCGCCCAGTGTATCTATATTCTACAACGCACGAGAATCCTATGCGAGTCAGGCTCAATGCCGCAGAACAATGGATTCTGCTATTGTTTTACAAGGATCATTACTTAAACCGTCTTATTTCAATAACAAAGGATTGAATATGACGAAAAAAGGAAACGTTCAAATTAAAAGAAACATCAGGTATGCCGTTTAATATCAATTTTAGTCTAATTCTATTTGACGCATTTAGCCATTTACTACCAAACAACTGACCAGCGGAGGTAAGCAACATGTTACGATAAGCAGCATATCAGTCACAATAAAAGAATTCGGCTGATTGATTGGTGGCACCCACACCGCGGCAAAACGGTATGCTCCGCTGGCCAAAAGAACGAAGGCTCTGCTATCAAATACAAATTACCGAGGGTTTCAACTTTTTTAGTAAACAATTTTATAACTTAGTAAACTCACAATGAATTACAAATTAAGAAAACTTCAACCTGTCAAAGTCTTAGGCTTAGCTTTTAAGTAGTTTTCTTAGTTTTTGACAAAACAGTTCACAAATGAATACTTTTAAGCAGAAACGTTAAAATCACGGCATATGCCTGTTGTTTCATTTCAGTTTTCGCGGGAAACTGGGGGCGGCCGCGCGCGGACAAGAAATAGCAAATACGCATGCGCGTGACGTTTTGCCGCGGTGTGGGTGGCACCATGCACAAGTACAGGCACGTGCCGACTAACGCAATTTTTTTGAAAAACGATACTGATGATCATACGGCACTGTAAAATAGCTGGAAAGTGATTCCCATTATAACATAAAGAGTTTCGTGTTGAGTATTTGTGCCATTTGGTAACTTTTCTCTGAAAACTAGCAAGGATAGAAAAATGCGAACTTCCTCTGAAAGCCCGTTCCAAAGTTTAATAGAAGAGCAAATATACGACTTGCTATTATAAACGTTCAGTAAGGGTATATACAAGACTAAGTTCATGCGAAGGCTGTAGCTTCAGTTGTTCTGACTCTGGTTGTGTCAGGACATGGTTCCAACAAATAAGGAGGAACTAAATTATTTAACGTTTGATACATCATCGCCTCGCCGATTATTTAATGTAAAGGCCAGGCAGCGTCGTAAAACAGGCTCTCTCGATGTGTATCCTTCATAGCATCAGTTACGATCCTAGCCGCTTCGAGTTGAAGAATTTCAAGATCACAATTAATGGGCAAACAACTATCCTGTACAACATCTGCATATTCTAAAGATGAAGATAAAGATTTATATAAAATTTCGAGTGACATACGTCTTTCCAATTTAAACTGCAAGCTTTTAATCATGTTAAGTTTTTATATGCTTTTTGATGAATTTTAAAAATATGGGGACGCCAAGAAAGACGGATTACATGTTAAAGTTATTCCCTAATGACCATGCGAAATAATATCCTCGATGACATTATTTGAAAAATAAAGAACAGGATGGAAGGGCTTGTTTCTCTTACTCGAGAATACGATACTTTTTGTTTTCTTAGCAATCATCATTACTAGCCATTATAGAAATCCTTAAGGAGACCTTTTAAACTCATTTTTCAAAGGTCTACTCCATAGTTAAAACGTTACCTAAATTTGCCTGCTTTCTTCTGAAGAGGAAGCCTAAATTCACCTAAGCCTAATGGTTTCTTTTTAGACTACCTCGAGGCTAGTTTTATAGACGATATATTTGTACTCGGTTTCGAATACTGTTTGCCTAGAGTAATGGGGACGAAAGTGACGTCGAAGTTGTGTTTTCTCTAACTCTTTACTTCGAGAAACCAAATCTTGGACTTATCGATGCTGCACCCTAGCTCCCATTGTGTAGATGTATTTGTAATTTATTCGACCGCACAAATATTTTAGTAAACGTAAAGAGTCATCTGCTGTTTCCCATTCCGTCCCCCGTTACTCGATTTGGTCATCAATTTAAACCCAAAACTTAGCCGTGCTCTGATAAACTTAGTTTACTACTAAGCCCAGAATCTTGGGCGAAAAACAACACGAATGCTGCTGCAGAGCATTTTGTTCTCTTCGCTTTTTTGAAATTGAAGAAGGCTCTGCTCGCAGGGTACGAGATCACAACTGGCTTTGTTTCAGCTAGGCTTCAATATAACCAATCTTTTGAATATGGATTTATTTCGAACGACTAACAAGTCCATTTTCCCACAATTGATGAGACAAATTTAAAAGACTGAGAAGACACTATATGCACTCGATTTTCATGAATAGAATAGAATCATATTGCCGATTGTTCAAAGAAACCTAGCATTCATTAACTCTAATTCAGGTGATCGTAAATCGAGAGCATTTCTTGAATCTGTCAACTATACTAATCAATCAGTCAACTATCTGTCAGCTACTATAAGAGAGTATAACAGCAAAATAAATTTTAAATGAGCTGACAATAATCGTAAGCTAAGCCGATAATGCAGCTCGTTTCCTGAAATGATGACTGACTACTTTCAAAGACTATAAAATCTCGCCTAGAAAACGTAAATCGATGAAAACTGCTTACTTCTTTTTCGAAAATATTATAAAATCAGGCAAAAAAAAGTAATATGAAATAAAATCAATCAACTGAGAAAAACTGTCACAGGACACTAACCTTTATAATCTTATTGCGAAGTTTCAAGAGAGAAGTGACCGGCGCCTTCACTTCAACTATAAGGCCCGATTCAAACGTCGAACTTTTCATGCGCCGAATGCAATTGAAACAAAAGATAATTAGGCGGCTTCGTTTGATGTAATTGGGTTCGCCGCATGAAAAGTTCGACGTTTGAAACGGGCCTTAACTGAAGGAGTTGGATCTCCTTTCTTTAGCAATTTGAGGCCTGTTGTGTCAGCACATTACGTATTTATGACTTTTCAATGCATTAGATAAGCTAATAATCACGGGGCTACAAGTCCTTCTGGTTACTACTCTCTTTCTTTTAACTTTTGCCTCGGAGCAGAGACTCAAGCAGAAGTAGGCTTACTACATGTAATGCAAAAATTTCACTGAATAACTTTTCGTGGTTTTAAACTTAGTTAAACTTAGTTAATCTCTTTCCTGACAGAATTTATGGCATAGGTGTTGGATAATTAATTCTTAAAGAATACCTTAATTATTGTAAGTATTCGGTAAGGCTATCGCCACATACATGGTATGGTACTGATCTGTTATAGTAGAACGTACTCACCATGACTTTTCAATACATTACAAACCCGCTGCCAAGTTGTTGACTGAATGCAATGCAGTTAGTGATGTTAAAATTCAGCCTTTTTCCTAACTGACCAATGTAAGATACGTATACATTTCAATTACCCTTATATAATAGATTCAATAGTACATGCGCTTGGATTGGCTGAAATCCGTATTTCTATATCACAATTAGACTATGAGCTCGAAGGTTCTATTATACAAATAGACTGTGTCCGTCGAGGAACTATCGGCTGATAGTTGCCCGCGGAAATTTGATGTTCTTAAAACAAATATAGGCCCGAAAACGAATTTTAAGAACATCAAATTTCCAAGGGAAACTATCAGCCGATAGTTCCGAGACAGACACACGTCAGTCTATTTGCGTTATTGTTCAACACAAACTTGCCTTTCGTGCTCAGCGGGCACTATTATACAAATAGACTGTGTCCGTCGAGGAACTATCGGCTGATAGTTGCCCGCGGAAATTTGATGTTCTTAAAACAAATATAAGCCCGAGAACGAAGTTCGAGAGCTTATATGCTAGTTTTAAGAACATCAAATTTCCAAGGGTAACTATCAGCCGATAGTTCCGAGACAAACACAGTCTATTTGTCGTTATTGTTCATCGCAAAATTGTCTTCAGCTCTCAGCGGGCACTATCGCCTAATAGTTTGCCTCCGCGGACGACAACTATCACGTCACGTGATCACTTTTGGCCAATGAACGCGCGTCAAAATTTTGTGGTGAACTATAACGCCTGATAGTTTGCCTCCGCGGACATAGATAGTAAGTAGCTTGGCCAATCAGTTTGCAGGATTTATGATTAGAACACTAGTTAAAGTTGAGCGCGCGCTTGAGGTAGAGCCGGCCTGTACCGCTCGAAACGAGCCACAGCATTGGCTTACCCGGCCCAATAATACAAAACACCATAACCTTTAGAACGTGCAGTACAAAAACAATACAGCTACAGTATAATGGGTGCAATCAGAATACAGGTCTCGAGCAGTACTGTATTACACTTGAGCTACTTGGGAGGATTACATTTTGATTATCAAATATAACGAAAGTTTTATCGTGTTTTTATACTCGTTTATTTTATAAATGAAATGGAAAACATGTTTTGCTTGTTACCATAGAGCTATAGAAACACTTGTGGAAGAGCTCGAAATAGCAGTGGAACCATTCGCCCTTCGGGCTCGTGTTCCCACAGCCATTTCTCGTTCTCCCAATGTCCCACTCGTGTTTCCATCACTCTATGGAAAACGGAAAATGTGTTCTATTTCCTAAATGGAACTCTTTGTTGTAAATTCGATTGTCTTTCTCTCTTCCTGGTATTGGAATATCTTTGGATTATCAGAAATTTATTGTCAGCAAAATAGAAATGAGTCTTGACAAAAGATACAGTTCTGCAATAGAAATATAACAGCAAAGGTTTGTTAATCGCGTTTTTGCCACTCAGAACATGCAAAAAAAACATAACGATATAGTAGCCCCTAATATAACCCTTTGTCCTTAATCCATTTGTATCTTCACAGTAAAATATTAATATTACGTCCAATGCTATGTATCTACAGGTTCAACGTTTTTGAAAAGGAATATTGGAATAATTGTACTACATTCATTATTTAATACTAACATTTGGTGGTTAAGGTTATGGATTGTTCTACACTTTAGAAAAAAACATTATTTCAAAAGATATATAACCTTGCAAGATATTTAGAAAAAAACGTATTTAGAAGGAAACTAAATAAATCATCGAGGCGTTATAAACCCTTCTTGTGCCACGGACACCCCGTGGACTTTTAGCGGGAGCTGTTATCCAAATAATTTGCGTACTGTTGTTGTAGCTTCCCTTCTTCGAAATAACAAACGTGCATTTATTAGAGTCTTTTATCAATCGTTTATTGAAGGTTTCTTCGGGGTTTCTTTTGAAATATGACGGGACATTCGATACACGCTAAGTTTGTGAAAAACTTTACTATATAGTACTATTATTCACTCAATAACATACTGATAAATGTTCCGGGCGTAAAGTCCCTTGAATTGAGTTTCACGCCCACAATTTTCCGTTTATTAGTCAGCCGTCCCAATTCGCTTCAGTTTTAAGTAATATTCTTAAAGTTCTTATTTACGAGTAAAGCTTTACGCTCATATTCCATTTAATAGTACTAGTATAGTTTTTCACAAACTTAGCGTTCCCAAATATGACCTATTTACCAATTACCCGCGAATTTCACTCCTGCTTTGAAGCTCGCTCCAGTGGTCCTTGCGTAGTCATTGGCTACGGGGGACTGGCAAGAAAGAGGGGGGCCATCGAAAATTCAAGAAACTGAAAGGGTGGGTCATTGAAAAACATAGGTATAGAAATGGGGGCTGCCAATTTTTTATAATTTTAAGACACCTCCAATAATGTTTAAATTATTTAATTAACTCTTTCGGGTCTGAGCCTGTAATATAGGTCCCTTGGGTTAGGTCCCTTGGGTTAGGTCCCTTGGGTTAGGTCCCTTGGGTTAGGTCCCTTGGGTTAGGTCCCTTGGGACCTATATGAGAAAAAATGTTGCATCACATCTAGACATGCCGGAAAGACGATGTTGCGATATTATGTGAAGGGATGAATGGCTTCAAAGTCAGAGCTATAACAGGGATCGCTTGACTCTTTCACGATGGAATAAAGCTCATTTGTTTTGGCGATCTTTTTGTTTCTTCGATTTTCACGAATTTTAAGGAGTTAAAAATCGGCTCAAAACACCCGTCCCATTCGCACTTGAAATCAAGAGCAAACACAAAATCAGCACTCAGTCGTTAAATTACCTTGTTTAATCTTTCCAACCACCAGGTTTGTTTGCGCAAAACACACCAAACGACTGTGAACCACGCTATTCTTTTCACTGCATTTCTCTCCACCAAGTTTTCCTGTACCCACCTCCAATTGCATGCTAGGTAATGGACAAATATTTCACAAGGGGTCCCCCCCCTCTGGGACTCATGTACGATTCTTTTACCCCTACAACCAAGAGCGGTGATTTTGACTCAAGCCGTTGCTTTAAAGTGACAAAAACACATCCTAATAGGTTGAGCAGGGGGAAAAGATCACCAACTGCAGAATTTCAAGGATTTCATTGAATAATTTTTTCATGTGTCTCAAAGCAGAAACACAATGGAAAAACCCTGTGAAATCCCTGACAAGATGAACCTGACAAGGTCGCCTTTCCTAAATTGCTTTTGACAGGTCCAGGCATTTTTATTTCAGCTATTGGATTTGTATTTCAATCAACATTGAGAGGAAACTGCGATCCTTTCTTCATTTATATTTATACAGCACACAGAGGCAAAGTGTGAGGGAAGCGAGTTCTTTTTTTTGGAGGGGGGGGGGGGGGGGGGGGGTGGGCTGTATCATTTTATCACTGTGTGCTAGGGGGTCATGATGTTTTTGTTTGATTTGGAAGGGGGTCAACGTTTTTTCCAGTGTAAATAATAATGAATAAATAATAAATAAATAAATAAAAAATGATTGGTCACTAATTCACTTTTATAAACCTTGTCAGTTTTGCGTTTGTTGGCTTAGCATTGCTTTACATTTAAATATTTTCCATGCAGCGTATTCTGCACTTCATAAGCTTTACAAAGGTATATAGGTTTCTATAGTTTTCTTTTGCATAAATATTTCCAAAAGGGTGCCTTAATTATTGTAAATGTTCGGTAATCTATCTGCATTTACACGATTAAATGGTCCCTGTTATATTATAACCTGTTGTTAGGAATATTATCCTCGGGGGAAATGCCTTCGTTTGAAAATATAACTAGAAATATAATATCATACGGGGTAATTGTCGAGCCAAATGTTTAAATTCCATGTGAAATATACAAGGTATATACCCATTCCCGAAACATATGAAACAAAACATGAAATATATTTAATTATTAATATGACAACTCGGAGAAAGATTTGTGTGATGGTGATATCGAAGTGTCATTTTTCTTTTAAAGAATTGTATTTTTACTGAGCACATCCTAGAATTCATCCCTATTCATCTGCATGGGTGATGTGTGAAAGATCGATGTACGTATAATCTTTAAAAATAGCGTTCCCTGAACGACTGAACTCACACGTTTCTATTGGCTGATTGATTAACACATTGGAATTTCTATTGTGTTTTGTGCACGGTAATGGTTGAAAAAAAAGCTAACAAAGACATATAATTGAAAGAAGGCCCCTGAGTTTCATCACCATTCTACTCTATTTAAAACTATGGTGCCAGGTACGCTGCCGTTCAACCGTCTCAGCGACTCCATTTTCGTAAATAATCGATATCTACTCAAATTTGCAAAACAAATAGTAACCGTTGAATTACAAAGCCCTTCAAATTCACGGTGGACACAAACGACCATAAAAACGGTATGAGTTATTTTGGCCTCGCGCACGGTGTTGGTGATCACCTCGCAACAAAAACATCACAACGTACATCGTGCGTTGTGCAATCGAGCCTTAATGAAATATAATGCTCGATGCCAGATGCTCGAATATCGAGCCTGCATTCCTTTCATCGTGCATCTATCGTGCCTTCATGGAGCCCAGATCGAGCCTTGAATGATTTTGGATCGTGCCTTCATCGAGCCCAGATCGAGCCTTGGATGATTTTGGATCGTGCCTTCATCGAGCCTGGCAGCAGGCCTTCATCGAGCCTGGCGTTTGTACTGCAAGTTGTTTAGTTTCTTTCAACTGAAATGTATGGGTTAGTATCGCTATTTGTTTACGAAGGGTTGTGAAGGAATATGGAAAAGCTTGGTCATGTACATTAGTGTTCATGTACATTAGTGTCCCTTATCCGCAGATTATGTTTATTTATCTAAATTACATAAGCCCCCTCGATGAGCTTTAGCTCTTGGAGCAAATGTAACGAATATATATTGTTAAAAAAAAAAGCTTGGTCAATAAGGTTTTTATTATATGGCGAAAATAGTGCTAAAAACCCACTTTTGACGCGCCCGCCAGGAACCCGGTTCGCGGTAAACTGAAGGGCGAAATTAGACCGAGACCCGACGAAATTTACTTGAAGTTGAACCTCGTGGTGTTCACAACAGTTTTTTTTTCGACATCAAAAATGCTTTTTATGGATGAAAACTGACCTGTACTTCACTTTAGATGCACTGAGTTTCAATGACAACTTTACCAAAAACCCGAATGGCATTATCTGGAGACAAAAATGTGCATATTTGTGGAAGATTTGAAAGTTGAAATCAGGCACGTTGAAATCACTAGAGTTTACGCGCGTTGCCGAAACAATTTCTTTGTACCGCGATTTTAGTAGCGTTGAGGTAGCTGATCTTTTTGGAAGTGTTTTTGGAAGTCTGCATGTACAGCCATTTCAGCTTTTGTGTATTTAATTCGACAGCTACATGTATATAGTTATGTATCCAGCTTCGGACGTTCAATTCATTCGTTTTTTTTCTGCAGTCATTTTCATCGAACTTGCGAGAGTCGGAAGCTTCTTTAATAGACCACCTCGAAGTTTTCGACGCTATTTTGTTTGGTATGCAAGAATTCCTGGCGCGGTTACTCAGTCACCATACAAACCTTTGTAATTCGGACCCGCTACGTCAAAGCGTTCTGAAGAAAATTGTAATTACGGCAAGCTGACCTAATACTTCTACAAGAACCGACAACAGAATCAAAGTTAAATTGTGAATTTGAACCCAGTAGGGTGACTTTTGCCAGATGATTTTTGATCAGATATTCGGATCCGAATACGGTGTAAACTGTTCAAAAGCATGGCGTCGTCGTCATAAGCACGTGGTGTGAGAGCAAATTATTGTTTTTCTTTCTCTCTAAATTAACTTAAACCACATAAAGTTTTATTCCTACATATAATGTTTACTTTAATCCCTATTTTAATATTCAGTTCGCTATTTCAATACATTTGTGATTCGTAATTTCTCTTCTTTCCCGGTTCTTTGCAGAGTTAGATCAAAAATCATCTGGCAAAAGTCATCCTACTGGGTTTAAATTCACAAATGATCTTCGTTGTTATCTTACCTTTAATTCTATTGTCGGTTCTTGTAGAATTATTAGATCAGCTTGCCGTAATTACAATTTTCTTCAGAGCGCTTTGACGAAGCGTGTCCGAATTACAAAGGTTTGTATGGGGACTGAGTAACCGCGCCAGGAATTCTTGCATACCAAACAAAATGGCGTCGAAAACTTCGAGGTGGTCTATTATCATGCTCTATAAAGTTGAATTTTAGCCGATAAACGGAAATTAGAAAGATACTTTAAATTAATATTTGCCTTCATGTGACAAGTTGTTTAGTTTGGCTTTCAAAATGTATGGGTTTTATCGCTATTTGTTTACGAAGAGTTGTGAAGGAATTTGGAAAATATTGAGCGGTCAAGATGAAACATTTTGCTCGCGGAGTTCAGATTGCAGCAGTCCGAGACATCTTGCCCGCTAACGGGCTGCCATATAATAGAGTTAAGTTATTATACCATTTGAATGTCCTGATATGCCTGATATAGGATTGTAAAGATTAATTGAATCAGTTGAAAAAGCCGATTATTCTAGAAACTGAATTCGGTTACACAGAGTGAACCGATTCTCTATATCTCTCTTTATACAAACAGTACCTACATTGCATCCATTCGAATCAGTCTTTGCCATTCTATCCTTCATCAATAATTTCTCAAGTACATGGTGCATCCAAAATGAAGAAACTATATATTTGTACATCAGAAAGAAATGAAAATAGGAACTAATTCTTTGGCTGATAGATATACATGTATGGTCAATCTGAGCAACATTTCTTTGAAACTATATGTATACTCAAAGCTTACAGTTTTTATAGTATGGCTCGCAGTTTAAAATGTAAACCACAGACTGAAAAGATTATTGCAAATACTACATGCTCCAGTCATAATTTTCACTGATCTCTTAGCTTTTCTTTAATATATAGTGCTCCTGACTTGAGTCGACATGACTGTATAACATCTAAAGCCTTGATCAAGCACTAAAAGTGCATGGGCCCAAATTGTCAAAACTTGAAAACAGTTTCATTCACAAGTAGAAAGAAGTGACAGAAGACTACTGCTTCAACTTGAATCAGTCTATTATGCATTTTGGGTGTTTTTTGGTATTTCTCTCACTTTAGAAAATCGGCCATTCTTGTAGTCCCACCTGAAAGTCATAGCTTAACTCAAGTTGGTTTGTGCAATGATTATCAGCAAATGTTATGAACCTGGCATCGTGCCTTCATCGAGCATTTGCCTGAATATTATCGTGCCTTTATAGAGCCCTAATGGTGCCCTCATCGAGCCTAACGTAAAAGGCACGATCTAGAACTTTGAAGGCTCGATAATCGTGCCTCGATGCTCGATCCGAACATCGAGCCCCAAGGGCACGATACGCGAATCTGGCAATTTTGTATATTTAAAATGGCAGTCTAACGCTATAAAATGGATTGTGTATGTAAAACCATCAACAAACCACAACAAATACGTAGTGCAAATGAAACTATAGTTAATGTGCATCACAAATGTATAACCTTTTGCCGTATGTTGGGGTTCGTTTCAAAGGTGAGTGACTTCGAAGTTTTTCGAATTCTATTGGGATGAAAAATAGGTCAAAAACAGCTAAAATTAAGTTGTATGCTTTAGAAAAAAAGTGATTTTTAAAATCGTTTCGAAACTTCAGAAAACGATTTTCACTCCTCTTGGTGCACACGAACTACATCATCTTCCTTTGAAAAATCAAGCTGCTTCATTAAAGCATAGTGAAATTATGACACTAAATCTAGCGTTAGACTGTAAAATGTGAAAAGGTGATCACCAACATCGTGCACGAGGCCTATATTTTAAAAAAAGTTTTCATTGCAGACGATTGAATTTTGGTAGGTGGATGTAGAATCGTAAAAGGAATATAACCTGATAATTTAAGCTATGTTAATACCATTATGACGTCACAATGACGTCATTTACCCATTTGTAATACGTTTCTTATAAATGTTCATTACCCCTAAAAAGGGAATGTCGTATATTGTTAAAATCTCCTCGTGATGAGAATGAAGGAATCGAAAACCCGATGTGGATTGGTTAAGGAAATCAAAAGTTATGAAAGTTTGAATTTTGGCAATTTTCCGCCAAAATGAACAACACAAAAGCATTTATACTAGAAGTAATCATGGATTATCAAAGTGCGTTCGACATATATTTTGTACGAGAAAGGACTGGGCTCCCTGTGGTGACACAAATTAAAATACACACCCTTTATTGCTACAGTGGTGTGGACTGTGTGTGTAAACAAGTAATATATTGATCAAAAATGTGTTTTTAAATAAATGTGAACAGTTTTGAATGTCTTGACTTATAAGTGTTATTCAAGTGGATGTCAACCTGTTCAGTTAAATAGGTAATCAAATGACTAGTGGAAATCAATGTGGATCTTCAGGAAAGTTTTATCAAATTCAACAGATATAATGCACATTGATAGTTTAACCATGTTGTGTATAGCATTCAGATGACCAAGGCACTAGCTCCACCGATTTAGCTCAGTTGTACATTTGTTGTCCCAATTCAGGTCACCTGACTTTTCCCTTGAGTAATGTTTTCTTGTTTTCTGTATCCCAAGAGGAAATGTACAAATTCTTCTATAATTGGAAAACAAAGCAATGAATCCTCTGGAGAGCTGTCACATGATCCGAAATGGGACAACAAATGTACAAGCTAAATCCGTCTATACTGACTGTTGGTCATAACACGTGTATATAAAACTACACTCCAGTCCAGAGCATTCCAATTATTCTTCAAGTGAGGTCAAGGCTGCCTACAGAATATTGAGTGACCATTAATTGTTAGTGCAGAATAATTTCTGATCAATGTCAACATATCATGCGATGACATGATCTTTGGCTTTGCCATTGATTAGAGTACATACATGTACTGTAAACAGCAATAAAGAGTACTTAAAATTTCCCTCATCTTGTGTTGATATTTTTTAAAGTTCCTTGACTTATCCAACTTCAAGTGTGATTATAGATCAACTCTTAATTTGCCTAAATGCAGTGTTCATATGCATAAACGGCAAGATCCACCCACACACGTATAGTCACACAACCTGTCAAATATTTTTCTTCCAGTATGATTATATTTATAGTATCTTGATGTTTGTAGTTTTCGTATCTATGGAAGCCCATAACGGTATTGCCGATTTCCGTTGTGCGTTGTGCCGAACTTGGTACCAAGTGCGGAACGGAGGACCACTTTTACTGCCGAACTCCGCTTACTGCCGAACTTAGTACCAAGTGCGGAACAGAGGACAATTTTTATTGCCGAACTTCGCTTACTGCCGAACTTAGTACCAAGTTCGGAACGGAGGACAACTTTTACTGCCGAACTCCGCTTACTGCCGAACTTAGTACCAAGTGCGGAACAGAGGACAATTTTTATTGCCGAACTTCGCTTACTGCCGAACTTAGTACCAAGTTCGGAACGGAGGACAACTTTTACTGCCGAAATTCGCTTACTGCCGACCTTAGTACCAAGTGCGGAACGGAGGACAATGTTTACTGCCGAACTCCGCTTACTGCCGAACTTAGTACCAAGTGCGGAACGGAGGACAATTTTTATTGCCGAAATTCGCTTACTGCCGAACGTGGTACCAAGTGCGGAACGGAGGACAACTTTTACTGCAGTTACTGCCGAACTTAGGGCGAGCCTCGATCTGGTGCTGAGCACGAGGCACATTAGCTTGGCGACACACGTCATTCAGTGCTTAAACAAGCAGCAGGTGTCAGGTCCTGTTTTAAAAGGCATAAAATAAAACCTCTATAACTGAAGACTACTGACCTAACATACAGAGATGATAAACAGTGATGTGAAACATTTCGACTTGATGTCTAAATGGTTCTGTACCAATATGACCTATGTTGCTTAACAAAGAGATTATTACACGGAAAATTGTGAAATTAAATACGACTGGGTAGTTTTACTAGTCAGTTTTAGCTAGGTGATGGTCTCTTGGTTTTAGTTCTTCGAACATTGGTGGTAGTAGTAGTTTATTGTTTGCTTGCCACAGTATCATAGAGTTCAGCCTTACATAAATATTGAAAGACATTTGAAATTAGTGACGAGGAAGCGTGAACAAGAAACCACGAGGCATATGGGAGTCCAGTCTTCCTCTTACATACAAATTTACAATGAATTACGAATAAATCAAAGACTCGGGTCGACAGCATGAAAACGAGGCTGGACTTAAACACGAAGTTCCGGTATAAAAGGATAAGCTTCTCTTCTTTTCACTCCTCTGAAACTCGAAATTAAAATTGCAGAACAGTGAAGAAAGTAAGCGAGGATATCACCCTCTCCGTTTAAAATGTTAGATTTTGTTAGGTTTAAAATTAATTAAACAAGCCGTTAAAAGTGACCAGAGGGAAGATAGCTGTTCATTAATGACTACCAATGGTATTTTATGACTGCATAACAGCTGTGTCGCCATTACTCTGAAGTTGACCATTTAGTCTAGTCTAGTGTAAGTATTATTATTACAAATATTGCTATTACAATCTTATGTTGTTGTAAATATTAATATTATGATAGGATTGTTGTCTGTAAGTTATTATATACTTAAGTAGGAATATGTTGCATTACTCATTTGTTAACATTTGTATTTTATTTTTAAGTTTTAGTCATTGAGGGTCGTATGCTAAATAACTGTTACTGGTTAATACGTTTTCCCTCTATAAATAAATAAAAATGTATTGTATGGTGTGGTGTGGTGTGGTGTGGTGTGGTATGGCATGGGCATGTAATTGTAGACGCACAGGAGAGAAATGATACAAGATGATGGACAACTTCCTGAACTTAGCTCCACTACACGTATTTGTACTCCTATGGAAGATATAATGTTTACTGAGCCCGGTATAAGTAAACAACTTGATAACATTAATACATCCAAGGCTTCTGGGCCTGATGGTCTATCGGGTCGTGTTTTACATGACTTATCTGCTGAAATATCGGGCATGCTCACCTTCATTTTCCAACAAAGTTACAATTCTGGAGCTCTCCCAAGAGACTGGTCAAGTGCTATGGTTGTACCCGTCTTCAAGAAATCTAGTAAAGAAAACCCTGCCAACTATCGTCCTATATCACTTACCTGTTTGTCCTGCAAGATAATGGAACATGTGGTTCTTAGCCACCTAAATAAACACTTATCAGTTAATAACATTCTCTCTGACCTACAACACGGATTCCGTTCTGGACTCTCTTGTGAAACCCAACTTGTTCTTACAGTTCACGACTGGGTCAGCATCATCAACAAGCATGGCCAAGCTGATGCCTTGCTTCTCGATCTAAGCAAGGCGTTTGATAAAGTATCCCACGAGAAGCTATTACACAAGCTCTTGCACTATGGCATCCACGGAAGGTCTCTCTTGTGGATTTCTAGCTTTCTCTCCAATCGCTCTCAATTTGTGACTGTGAATGGCACCCACTCAAGTAGCATTGCTGTTACCTCAGGCGTACCACAAGGATCAGTCCTGGGTCCAACGTTGTTCTTGCTGTTTATCAATGATATTGCAAATAGGGCTAATTCACAACTGCGTCTGTTTGCGGATGATGCAGTAGTATACCGGGACATCAAGTCTCCAACCGATCATCAGCTGCTACAAGATGACCTCATCAATCTATCCAAATGGGCTTCAGATTGGCAAATGGAATTTAACATATCCAAATGCCATCTCCTTTCAGTAACAAACAAGCACAAGCCGTACATGTCCACCTACTCGGCCAACTCGCAGGATCTATCTCAAGTCCCCCACTATGATTATCTGGGTGTACGTTGCTGTAAAACCCTAAGATGGGGGCCCCATTGCTGCAAAATTGCTAGTAAGGCGAACAAAACCCTTGGGCTGATAAGACGATCCCTCAAACCCTGTAATATCGCAGTTAAAGAAAGAGCCTACCAGTCTCTTGTCAGGCCTATCCTGGAATATGCTGCTCCTGTATGGAATCCCCACACAGACACTGACGTAAATCGCCTTGAACAAGTTCAAAAAAACGCTGCCAGATTTGTTTCGAACAATTATAATCCTACTGTAAGCACATCTAATTTAGTCAGGTCATTAGGTTGGGACACTCTAGAACAAAGACGCCTCCTTAATCAATCAGTGCTGTTTTTTAAAATTAGAAATGGGCTGGTAAACATCCCTTTCCCTGAGTGTGTTACTACTTCCTCCAGATCTAGTAGACGCCATCAGTTTAAGTACACACAACTTCCAGTTAATGTATTAGCATATAGCTATTCTTTTTTCCCTAGGGCTATAAGAGTATGGAACCTGCTTCCGTATGAAGCAGTTTCTGCTAACAGTCTAGCCAGTTTCAAGTCAGCCGCCCTGCCTGCCATTCGATCTATGCAGGTGCCTAGCCACCTGCGCAGGCTATAGATCGCTCGTATATATGTTTAGTTATTATTCTTATCTATTTAATATTTACTTAATATTTTGGTATGTGTCACGATTTAAATCGCGTAGTTTATTATTATTATTAGTAGTATTATTATTATTATTATTAGTAGTAGTAGTAGTAGTAGTATTATCATTACTATTATGTTACTTAGTTTATTATTATTTTTCTAATTTATATATTATTTAAACTCCCAGTATTAGTGAAAACTATCCCAGGGAGTATAACCATCTAAGTATAAGATCCGAAGCAAGTGTCTTCTCGTCTCCTTTAAACACCAGCAATCGTTATGAAGTTCTCAGCGATTGTCCACCGCCAACAACACCACGGAACGAGACGATAACTGATGCCACTGAAGTCGATCCAAGTACCTCGAGGGTGGAGTCGACCGTACAAAGGGATAACAATAGAGCCTCTGATTCAAAGGGACCAATACTGATCATCGCTGATTCCATGATGAGAGGTGTAAGACAAACACTTCTGGCAAAAGATTGTTATGTGAACAAGCAAATACTCAGCGCGCGCGGCGGTGGAACAAATGAAGCAATCAGTTATGTCAACTGCATGGAAGACGACACCAACTACAAACAAGTTGTTATTCACTTTGGAACAAATGACGTCAATACTAAACACAAGGACACTATATTAAATGAGTTTGTACAGTTAACTACTATATTGAGAAGCAAATGGACGAATTGCAAGATTATTCTATCGGGAATTATAGAGCATCGTACAGACAGAGAGAAGAACAGGATGATTAAAGTCATTAATGATGATTTGTGCGAAATGGCCCGAGAATTAGACAGCATGGAATACCTGGATAACAGCAGATTAACAAGACGAGCAGACGGAGGAACCAACGAACGGGTGTTTTACGACTGAGCTGCACCTCGACAACCAGACGGGACCCGCATTCTAGCGGCAAATCTAAAGGAGGCGCTCGGTCTTCGCAGTGCGACTCGGAACACAAGACCTACATACCAGAACCGAAGACCAGACGAAGACCATCAATACGAGACCCGATATCAGTCCCGAAGACCCGACGGTGGATCGCACGCAACGATACCAGACCGGATACCAGACTAGAAGACCAGACGAGGATCAACAACATTATCGTGGTATGCCATCTGAGTATCCATCTGCGGCGCCAGGTATGGTCTCAGTAAGCCAATTAGTGAAATGGTCCCGGGGGGGGGGGGGACTCCCCATAAAAATAGACGGGGGTGCTCGACCTATCTTTTAGGGGTTAAAATCGTTAGCAGTGCTATCTCTTAGGAGTCTTCCAAAGGTCTGCTATCTTTTAGGTGTCTCCGAGACCCAATTTATTTGTGGCCGAGAAAAAATAGCGCTGGATCCTCGAGCATGAGACCCCACAAGTTGAATCGGTATTTACGGCTTGATCCATCCGAATATTAAAGACGAAGTTATGGGGCAGAGCTTTGTCTCTTATTTCCTTTAGTTTGCACAAATTTGTCTTTTGGAGTGCTATCTTTTAGGGGTAAATATTTTGTGAGCCACGCCCATATTGCTGTCTTTTAGGAGTGAATTTCATTTCTCACGTCGAGCACCCCCGTCTATTTTTATGGGGAGTCCCCCCTCCCGGGGGAAATGGTTAAGCAATATTGGACAAGCGAGTGACAATTCATATAATAAAATGGTTAGGAAATCCGGCAAACTTCAAAAGGGCTAACAAAGGCGCTGCGATTTAGATTGGAAGGGATAAGACAAAAGATTGTGCACGATCATAGTTCATTAGCGTTCCCTGAACGACTGAACTCACACGTTTCTATTGGCTGATTGATTAACATGTTGGAATTTCTATTGTGTTTTGTGCACGGTAGTGGTTGAAAAAAGCTAACAAAGACATATAACAAAGAAGGTCCCTGAGTTTCCTAACCATTCCACTCTATTAACTATGGTCTAACCACATAATTAATGCCTGATAACATTAATATTGGGGTTTGGAACATTCACGGATATAATAGTAGAGTGCTTGGAAACAAACTTAATCAGACGGACGTACTAGGTGTAATAAACAGCCATGATATATTTGGGTTGACAGAAACGCATGCCAGTGAAAATTCAGAACTCGATGTGAAAAATTATCAATGTTACTCCAAGTTGAGACCAAAATCAAGAACAAAATATCACGGCGGGTTATCAGTTTATATAAAAAAGTCGTTAAAAAACGCAGTATCTTATGTACCAACTAAGAACGACAACATTCTTTGGTGTAGGCTAGACAAGAAACATTTCCAAACAAACAAAGACATATTTCTAGGAACAGTTTATTTTAGCCCGGAAAATATGGAAAACCAATCAAATGCAAACTACATCGATGAACTTGATCAAGATTTAATTAGTTGTTCTCAAAAGGGTCACGTAATATTACATGGAGACTTTAATGCCAGGACTGGACAGTTACAGGATATAAGTGACGACTCGAATATACACAATTTTTTTCAATTACCTGATGGATATATACATGAAAATGCCGTAACAACAAGGCAATCCCTTGATAAAAACAATATTGACAATAGGGGCAAACAACTCATCGACTCGTGTGTCGCAAACGGCCTAAAAATTGCCAACGGTAGAATAATCGGGGATCGAAAAGGCTTGAAGACCTCAGTGTCACCGGCCGATCGCGAATGTAAAATACAAACAGACAACTTAACTAATTTAGGTAAACTTAGGACTAGACATCCAAACAGGGAGGATATAAGAGAATTGCTAAATAGCAACAAGAAAATGTTTAGGAAACTACTAAACGAAAAAAACGAAAGTTCTACGATAGTGAATTTGATAAACTATCAAAGCTAAGATCACACAACCCACGGCAGTTTTGGAAAGCACTAAGAAACTTAAACACCGACACCAATAGATCAGATGATACCATGCATGTTGATTTAAGCAGCTTTCATGAATATTTCAAAGTCTTAACAAAGCCGAAAAAGACAACACTGGTGAAACACACGACACAATTACGCATGCTAAAAACAATGAAGCCGGTCCACTTGATTTCGCATTTACGAAAGAAGAAGTGATATATAAATGGAATCAAAACACTTAAAAGCGGCAAAACAGCCGGAAGCGATTTTATTAACAACGAATTCCTGAAGGTCAGTTATAAACTACTATCGGAAACAATAACTATGTTATTTAATTCTATTCTAAACTCGAAAATATATCCTAAAATTTGGGCCTTTGGATACATAACTCCTATTTATAAAAAAGGCACGAAATCAGAGCCAGGAAACTACAGAGGAATCACAATCCTGTCCCACCTAGGAAAACTTTTTGCTCTGCTATTAAATACTTGGCTAGTTAGCTACTTAGATTTCCACAATATTCTGCCTCAAGAACAATTAAGAACAAGCAGGTTTCAGGAAAACATTTAGAGGTACTGACAATCTTTTAGTATTAAAAGCGCTTATCGACAAATATATAAAGAACAAACCAAAACCCAGGAATAATTTATTGTACACTTCGGCTTCATCGATTTTAGCAAAGCCTTCGATAACATATCACGTGACACATTATACACAAAATTAAACAATATTGGTATAAACGGTAATTTTCTTGCCATTATTAAAGACATTTCCGCGTGTGTTAAACTTCACGGGCACATCTCGGAGGAATTTGCGTGCCTTAAAGGACCGGAGTTATAGTCCAGTCACTTTGTGAAAAAAATGGGGCCAACCTGCCACTAATTGCAACAGAAGGTATTTCAACGGTTTTTAACTCAGAAACTTATTCTAAATAACATATCAAAAGTCTCCCCAAATCGCAATATGGGAACATGCCCAAAAAAGCGGACTTTAATGACGACTCGAGAGCGACTTGAGGCCATGCATGGAAACGAGGCTGATAAAGGATTTTGGCATTACGAGCGATTACGAGCACAATACAGGTATATCTAAACTTCGAAACTGTATCGGGAAAGGAATGGAAATGCATTAGTAAAAACGTTTATGGGGTTTCTTATTTAAGGCATTTTATTTGTTAACGTTTATTAAAACATGATTTGGTGTCCTCAGGTTTTATTTTGCCGGTATATTTGTAGAACTTATTTCTATGATTTCCGGACTTTAAATGATTTTACTTATGTGTCGGGGAGAGAACCGAGCAGAAGGCACTTTGGCAATATTAAAACGAAAATAAAAGAGGCAAATAATATTGTACTTAATGAGCCGAAGTCAATTTCTGGCGAGATGGTCTGTCTGCACCACAACTCGCATTGGCTCGTCTGGCAGTGAACAGTACTGGTATGCTAGCTTAATGTCCTTGGCTTTTAGAGTTCTGTTAGGAGGTAAGGTGCATTTTCCCCGGGGGGGGGACTCCCCATAAAAATAGACGGGGGTGCTCGACCTATCTTTTAGGGGTTAAAATCGTTAGCAGTGCTATCTCTTAGGGGTCTTCCAAAGGTCTGCTATCTTTTAGGGGTCTCCGAGACCCAACATTTTTGTGGCCGAGAAAAAATAGCGCTGGATCCTCGAGCATGAGACCCCACAAGTTGAATCGGTATTTACGGCTTCGATATAGAGTTTGATCCATCCGAATATTAAAGACGAGGTTATGGGGCAGAGCTTTGTCTCTTATTTCCTTTAGTTTGCACAAAGATAAAGACTGTTGGAGTGCTATCTTTTAGGGGTAATTTTTTTGTGAGCCACGCCCATATTGCTATCTTTTAGGGGTGAATTTCATTTCTCACGTCGAGCACCCCCGTCTATTTTTATGGGGAGTCCCCCCCCCGGGCATTTTCATTACTCAATATGATATATTTTAATCAAAGAATTCACAAACAGTTTTCATACTAGGATATAATGTAATTATTTGGTAACGATGGCGCGGCGTCGTGCATCCAAAACTCAGAGTGCCGAACTAATTCAAAACATGTAGTTATGACTTAGCACTTCTAAATTACAACAACACAAATTCTTAGTATGTATATTATCCTGCATAAAGATTTTCCGCACCCTTTGCTTTTTCCTTTCGCTGAGTCTGATTTTATAGCATGCGGATTATCCAATTACAGCGGGATTGTAACAACAGGCTGAGATAAACTAAAAACGAAAAATTCGTGGTGCGATCTGATTCACATATTTCTGGTTTTAGATTCAAAGCTGTCCTTATACAGGGTGTAAAGAAAGTATTGGTCCATTTTTATGGTAAAAATAAAATTCTGAATACTTTTCCGATCGACCTGAAATTCTCAGTCAATATCCGGAGTGGCCTCCTTTTTCTCTCATCAGAACGCGTTTAATTCTGTTTGGCATGGAAAGCACCAAGGAAAGGAGGGTATCTTGCGATATTGATCTCCAGGCATTTATAAGGCGGGCCTTTAACTGATCCATGGTGTTAGGTGCCTTGGTCTTATAAACCTGTTGCTTCAATATGGACCACAGATTTTCTATCGGATTCAAATCTGCAGAGTTCCCTGGCCAGTCTCCTTTCTCTATAAAACCAGGTAGATCATCTCTACACCACAATTGTGCAGCTTTTGAGGTATGAGCAGGATCTCCATCCTGTTGGTAAACAAGGTTGTTACGGCTAGCAATCAGTTTGCGTTCATCAATGCGCCCAGAAGATCTTGTTCGCTTTGTTGCTGGTTTTAACACTTTCTCAAGAACTTCTTCAATCTAGTACTTGGCTGTAATGGTTTGGCCGACTGGAATGAAGGGTAACTTTGTTAATACTGTTGCAGACGTTGCTCTCCATATCATCACAAAAGCACTATTCTTTACTTGGGGTGCATCTGACACCTGTGATTCTTGGGATCCCCATACTATATCATTCTATATCATTCAGTTTTCTCACAAATTTCATTAGGCTTGTTAAAAAGGTAAAACGAGAATAAAGAGAATACATAGTTCTCCCAGTCCATTTCTGTCATGCTTTTGTGTTTTCTCACAAATTTCATGCGCTTGTGTCTTTGTTTACTGGTTAAGAGCGATCTGCGTTTCCATTTCATAGGTTTCCAGCCCTTTTCCTTTCTCAAGTAGTTGTGGATTGTAGTGTGTGAGATGTGAATACCATTAGCAGTTAGCTTGTCAGCAGATTTTCGTGTAGAATTTCCTCGCTTATACTTTATCTTGTCTATTTTCTTTTTCATTGTATTCGTGAGTCTTGGAAGCCTTCCCTGTCTAGATGTGTCACTCGTGTCTCCCTTCTTTGCCCTGCGAATCCAGTACTTCACCCAGTTTTTGCTGCGATCAAACTTCTTTGCAAGAGAGAACATAGAATATCCAAGCTCATGAAGAGTAGCAACTTCACTTCTCTCTTGAATTTTAAGAATATTTTTACGTGTAAAATTTAATTCTTTATCCAAGGAAGCCACCATCTTGAAATCGTACATATAACCGCTGACCATGTTGCATGATGTTGCAGGTATGACGTCATGCGTTAACACACTCCTCTATTTAACCTAATTAAAGTATCTAAGTTGTGGCTTAATATAAATTCATTTTGTGTTATATATATCTCAAAATGTCAATAACAAAAGTGGACCAAAACTTTCTTTACACCCTGTAGATGCAATAAACAATACTATGTATCATCTGTAAAGAGCCCCAGATGTTAGAGCACCAGATGTTGTAAAACTCCGTGAGAAGGGTAGTGAGCGAATTAACCGTACTAACGCAACGCAACGAGCGGTTGCCGGGCAACATGTTCACCAGGAGTGTCGCCGCACGTATTGTCTTCCAAGTATACGTACCTCATCATCATCATATTTCCTATCGAGAACTCAGTTCTCTTGAGGCGCTTCTGCAAAGATACACGTTTAGAAAACATGATCCATCAGTTGCTCAAACTCTTTCTTATTCATCATCGTCTTTCGTAATTGACTCTCGTCAATACCAATCGCTGATGATAACTTTCTCCAACGACCGTAAGGATTATCAGATATACAAAACAGAAATTGTTTCTGAAGACAATCATTTCCAAGACGAGTTATATGCGCAATATATTTTAGATGTTGTATTGTGCAAAAGTTATTCACTCCTTCAGTTTTCGTTATCTTCCTCAATTTCTCGTTTCAATTTCTCGTTGCACCTCTTCAGTGCGAACAGCTGAAAAAAGCCTCAGCTTTAAAACCGACTGTTTTTAGTGTGGGACTAAGGTTGAGTTTGATGGACAGAAAAAAGATCAGATGTCGAAGCGTACAGAGTCACCACCATTGAGACCAAATACACCGTTCTCCAAATATATTCAGAAAAGGCGGATACCTGGGCTGAGGTAGTCAGAGGAAGAATTCTCAATGTCCATGATTTGCCTGCTGCCGATGCCGTTTACCATCAGGCATGTCGCTCGAACTTCCGCACTAAAAACCAAAGACCTATGCGCAAGGACATCCTGAACAAAAAAGGAGAAAAATAGGCCCACCATATGACAATGAAAAACACGAGGCTTTCAAAAAAGTCGGTGGCGATGTTTCTGAAAGAAAATGATGACGAACAAATATGTGTCAGTGATCTTTGTGTGAAGATGGAAGAGTATTTGGAAACCTCTGAAAACACAGCTTAAGGCCGCACCCATATGAAGGCGAAGCTACAGGAGCACTTTGGGGAACAAATACTAATATATTACAGGAATTCCACGCACATCAAGCAAGATGCTGACCCAGAAACAGAGAAGCTAAATATCATTAAAACTGCTGCCAGGTTTATAAAGAATGACATAAAGGCGGTTAAAACATCAACAGATTATAACCCACTCGTCGACACGGATGCCGAAGCTTGCGTTAATTTCCCCCCCGTGACACTAAAACTGTTCCTTGATGGGTGTTCTGGTCGGAAAAGACTCCGTTAAGCTAGCAGCCATTGGTCAGGCTATTATGCAGGCTGCACGTCCTCGCAACCTTATTGCGCCTTTACAAATAGGCTTAGCGGTTCAACTATATATCCTTATAGGCGTAGGCTTGCTTTTCCTACAATCAGAACTAAGACTACATTGGGAGATAGGGCATTTGTTATTGCTGCGCCTAGATTGTGGAACTATTTACCTAAGGAACTACGCATGATTGAAAATATTAATACTTTTAAGAGCCATCTGAAGACCTATCTTTTTAAATTAGCTTACTAATATTTTATCAACTTCCATTGTAATTATAAGTTCTTAAATTTTGTATTGGTCATTTTTATTATATTGTCACGTTAGATTTTTATATTAGATTTATAGTTTATTATAATATTTTATTACCATATAGTTCAATGATTCTGTGTACATGTCAGTTTTTACTTAAAATATGTAATGCGCATTTGATCATTTTAATGTAACTTGCGCAATATAAGTAATACATTTTTATTATTATTATTATTATATCATAACTTTGCGTCGCGTTTTTTGATCAACTCTCTGCATCGCCATGGATTTTGTTCTTCCTATCACGAAGTCCAAACATTCAGCCAGAATGCCGTATTAGACCAGGGCACGGAAATACCCTCCTTTAATAGGGAATGTGTCCAGTACGTGGCCGACAACGTCGATCACAACATAAAATAACTTGATGGGAAAGATACGTTTCACGATATGGGGATGATTGCCGCAGTCACACCTGGAGGGTCACAGAGGGTCAGTCCAGAGGATATAGCCAAAGCGGTACGTGTTACAATCCAGTCACCAGCTGAGCCAAGACAAGAGCTAGGGATCAATACATCGTGGTTAGGAATGTGTCAGACCCCACTGCCAATCTAGACGTACTGCGGCGTGTCTGGAACATCAAAAAGGTGCAGACCCAAATAGATGAGGACATCTGCTGGGATATTTTATTCATTCACGCAATACTTGGGTGTGATACCACCTCTCGCGTTCATGGTTTCGGGAAGGATGCCTCTCTCAAGATGTATATAAATTCCCCATACTTTCGTGAGCAAGCACAAGTATTTGATTCTGCGTTTGCAACCCGAGAGGAGATAGCGACAGCAGGCCACAATGCGTTGGTATGCCTTTCAGTTCAAGGAACGCCAGGTGAACAGCTCGACCATTTAAGATACACACGATACTGTGAAAAGCTGGCATTCAGGACCTCACAGATTCAGTCGCAAAGTCTTCCTCCGACTTCGGAAGCTTCAAAGAACCACAGCCTAAGGTGAAAAGATGAGGACGGAGACATGGCAGTACAAGAATGGGGATGGAAGATTAACGAGGGCCAAGTCACACCTGTAATGACCGATTTACCTGCAGCGCCTGACTCCCTGTTACGTATCGTTAGATGTAATTACACTAAAGACTGCAGCAGCATGAGATGCACGTGCCGTAAACACAACCTTGAGTGTTCCATAGCGTGAGGTCATTGCAAGGGTTCTGGCTGTACTAACTCTGCCCAGCAGCTTCTTGACAGTGATGACGACAGCGATGAGTGAGTCTGATTGAAGACACGAAATCCCCTGCATATTTAATAATAATAATAATAATAATAATAATAACGATGTTTAGACAGGGTGCCCATATCTCCGAGGAGTTTTTCAATGGGGCCCTGTGTAACATAACTAATAAAGTAAAATAAAGTTTAAAGAGAATAGTTACAACTAATTAATAACAATGATAAGTAAAAATTGATAAAAATGTATATACAATAAGAAATCTAAAAAGTTAAAAAGTAAAATGCGCTTTAAAATTGGCTAATGAGTTCGATTCTCGTATTTCGGATGGGAGGGAATTCCACTCATCCAAAGCCTGATAGGTAAAACAATGCTTTCCCCAGTTTGTTCTTGCTTGTTTAAGATGGGCATTGTTTCTCTGCCTAGTGTTATGATTATGTACATCTTTATTTAATAAAATATCAAAATCGAAGTCAATTTGACTGTTCATAAGTTTGTAAACTAGTGTACATCTGTGTGCTCGCCGCCGTTGACTAAGTGTCTTCCAACCCAAAGTCTGGAGGGCTTCTGTTGAGGACGAGAAAGGGGAGGCGTCTAAAATCACTTTAGCAGCCTTGTTCTGGACTATTTGTAAACTATTCATGATGGTAACATTGTCTTTATCCCCCCATACGATATCAGCGTAATCTAAAATTGGCAATATCAGGGCATTATATAGAGTTAAACGGGCTCGCCGGGGTAGTAAATGTCTAATACGTCTTAAAAGCCCAATGCGTTGATTGGCCTTAGATATAATAGTGTCAACATGATCGGACCAAGTCATGGTTTGATTAATAGTGACTCCTAAATATTTGATTGTATTGGTCCGATCAAGTGTGACACTATCTATAATAAGCGAGACACTACCACAAGACTTTAACTTGTGAGCACTTCCAATGAACATAAAGTTCGACTTTTTGATGTTCAGAGTCAAAAGATTGTCATTAAACCAATTTGCAACATTGGCTAAATCACTATTTAGCTTCATTTCGATATCCTTGGGAGATGACGAAGAGTAATATATAACAGTGTCGTCGGCGTACATGGAAACTTCACACGAGTTGAGACAGTTTGGCAAACTATTGATGTAAATAAGAAACATCAAAGGGCCGAGTATACTTCCTTGAGGCACCCCGACTGGGACGTGATTACAAGATGAATGATTGTTGTCGACAACTGTGACTTGGCGTCTGTTTGACAAATAGGAGTCGAACCAATCAGTGACGTGATCTGAGAGGCCAATAGATTTGAGCTTGGAAAAGAGCAGTTTATGATCGACAGTGTCGAACGCCTTGGACAAATCCAAGAACGCTGCGCCAGTTATGCAGCCCTTATCCATATTCTGCAAAATACTATCGGTGACGTGGGCAAGCGCAACAGCAGTAGATAGCTTCTCCCTAAATCCAAATTGCTTACACGTCAAAAGGTTATTCTTATTCAGGAAATCATAAACTTGAGTGTGAACTGCTTTTTCGAGAATCTTGCTTATTGTTGGTAGTACGGTAATCGGACGATAATTATTTACATCGGTATGGCTACCACTCTTGAATAAAGCAGAAACTTTGCCCATTTTCCAGACATCTGGGAAGGTTCCGCATATAGAAGAGAGCGATTAAATAAGCGTGTGAGAGATGTAGTTATGACTCCAGATGTGTCTTTAAGCAATCTTGCACTAATCCGATCTAACCCAATAGCTTTGTTGGCACGACAGCACTACAGCATGTATGCATGTACCAAGTAGCATAGCATTTGCAGTCCATAGAATTCTTTAGTATGACGAAACACTTATACGAATAATGACTTTGTCAATAACTTGCATGGTTTTCATGCATAATGTGTGTATTTACATTCGCTAAGTAGTTTCAGACAGTTCGCAAAAAAATGAAAAGTAGGTTACAATGCGACAGTGAAAATGATAGCAAAAATTTTTAATGTAGAGCACCATAAACGCATTGCTACTTGTGTTTCTATCGCGATCAATCTGGATACCGGCAATGAGGAAATATGGAAAATTAGAGGGAAAAGGCCATTCGATTAAAAGGGCATATTTTAAGGGGGGCTTATACGCGATTTGGTCACGTGACCATCCAGGTGACTTTAGTTCAGCTTCATTTCACACTTTAACCAATTCTGTTACGAATTCGATTGAATATAGTGCATTTCAAGCCTAAAATCAGCCGCTTTCGAGCCTCGTTTTCATGTTGCACCAGAGCGCGACTTTAAACAAAGTCGATTTTGAAGACGTTCCCGTACTTTGATCGAGGGAGACTTTTAGTATGTTAATCTAGGCAGCCTTCGGGACTGTATTTTGGAAAGAAAGCTTACGTTGTAATTAGTGGCAGGTCAAACCATAAATTGACTGGACTATTACGCAGACGATTTAGTAATTATCTCAAAGTCTCAGCTGGGATTACAAAACAATTTAAAATGCCTACAGTCTCTGCATCTACGAAAGTAAAATAAAAGTAATAATATTTAACCCTAATGGTAGAAAACTAAATCGTTATTTATTTAATGCTGGGACAGCCCCGTTTGAGAACGTAACTAAATATAGGTATTTAGGACTGACTTTAAATGCCTCTGGATCACTTACTATAGCAAAACAAGAGCTGAAAAGGTTGCACTAAAAGCTTTTTACTCACTACGCAATAATATGGGAATTTCATTTAGAAGATCCCTGCCACTTACCTTACACCTATTCGATACCCTAATAAAAACCATTCTCACATATGGCTCTGAAATTTGGGGTCTTGATGCTGTCAAATATAATGAATCACGTCACCCAATAGAACAAGTTCACACAAAGTTCTGTAAACAAATCCTAGGCGTAAGCAAAAGAGCAGTGAACAAAGCTTGCCGTGCAGAATTAGGCCGTTTCCCCATCATTATCGAAGTAAAATCTAAGGCATTACCATTCTGGGCCCGCCTTCTAACATTAGACGAAAATAGAATCGCAAAACAAGCCTACTTAGATATGCTAAGTCACACAAATTCAAAGAACTGGGCAATGCAAATTAAAGCTATATTATTTCAGAATGGCTTTGGCTATTGCTGGGAATCCCAACAAGATGCCGTTATTGATGAAAACGAGATCAAGCGGTTTTATAAATATACTAAACAAAGACTAGAGGATATTGAAACTCAAGACTGGAGATCAAGCATCTTCGATGATGAATCTAGATCAGTGGGAGGGAACAAATTAAGAACATTCCGTGAGCTCGAGTTCAAAAGAATATAAACTCGAAGATTATTTATTGGAAGTTAAAAACATAGATCATCGCAGAGCACTAACATAGTTAAGAATAAGCGACCATATTTTACAAATTGAAAGAGGCCGTTATAACATAATTTATGTGAGTCCTGAACTATGGAAAACGAAGAACATTTTTTTATCTAAATGTCAATTATATTCTGATCTGAGAAATTCTCTCTTTCAAGATATAAACAAAAAATAACAAACTATAAAGATTTAATCGCACCAAAAAAGCATAAGCCAAAAATAGCAAAATACATCTACGAATGTTTCAAAGTTAGGCAAACCATCCCTGTACTGAGAATATTGGAGAAGTATGCCTATGTACAGTCTGTCGCTTGGCACTCTAATAAAATATGTATTTTCTATGGTTTGGTTTGGTATTGTATTTGCGTGGTAAGAAACACTCAAGCGGAGCATCCGATCCAACTGAAGGTAACACCCCTGGGCCCCTTTTTTAGATCGGAACTTCGTATTAAAAACCTATCAAATTACTAAAATTTGAAGCTGAATTCATAAGCACTTAACTTTATCTGCTTGTTTCATCTACAAGGCAGCGTGTTTATCAAAACAGTAAAATGACTGATCACGTGACCTGCTCTTAAAAATGTATTTTTAATAAAATTAAAATTCATTCATGTCAGACTCTGAGCGCTTTTCCCGGTCTCACTTATTTATGCAACGTGTTTAATTGAGTTCTGAATAATTAGCATATGACATACATATAATTTCTAACAACTTCCTCTGGATAAAACATACCCACTGCGGTTATGATCATAAAATAGTTATTGTTCGTCATCCAACCCCATTGTTCTCTGGCTGCACTATTGAATAGATAATTACTGAGGCCGACAGCATTATTATATAAGTAATACCATGCATGACTAGAGGGAAATTAGTGATTAAATTTCCCCGCAAGCCGAGGGAGAGTTCGTTAAGTAATAATAAGTAATTTGTTTACTTATGCCTCAGGATTATAAAGACCTGCCTAATATTGTCTCAAGTCCTTTTAATGATGCAGACTCAACTGATAATCAAGATCCTTACAACATAATTCCAATAATTTCTTCTAATTATTACAAATCTGATGAAATGAAAAATATATTGCAAAATAATCCAAAGGCATTTTCATTGTTTCACTGCAATTCTAGAAGCTTAAATAAACAATTTGTTACCAACTTCATGACTTGCTCCTAACTCTTGACAAAGAATTTAGCATAATAGGTGTAAGTGAAACAAAACTGAATAACTGCTCATTTGCTGATATCGAGTTACTCAACTATGAATTTATAAGACATGACTCGCCAACCCAAGCAGGTGGTGTGGGAGTATATATTCATAATAATGTTGATTATCAATTGAGACCTGACCTTAATGAATTACTAGATGACTGTGAAAATTTATGGATTGAAGTCTTAACATCTCAGAAAGAAAATAACTTAATTATTGGTTTAATGTATAGACATCCTCACTCTAACTTTTCAAATTTCAATGAATTACTATCAGACAAAATAAGTACAATTTCCAAGGAAAAAACAAATTGTTATAATGGAAGATATAAACATTGACTTAATCAAATACAACTCACATCAACCAACCAGTGAGTATCATCTATACATGTTATACTCTAATTTTTGCTTCCCTGTAATTACTCAACCCACAAGAATTACTAACCATACGCAAACCCTTATTGACCATATTTACACAAATATTTTGGATAAGTACATTATTCCAGGGATAGGAATTGTAGATATATCAGATCACTTACCAATATTCCTATTAATTGAGGAGGTTAAGACCAAAAAGAGCATAAGAAACAAAAAGACTTCAAATCATTCAATAAAGAAAAGTTCATAAATGATTTAATAAATACCAATTGGGAAATTAATGAAGATGATGTAAACATCTCATGTACAAATTTTGTAGATAACTTTAATTCGATAGTTAATGAGCACGCCCTTACAGAACAATCTCTAAACAAGCATCAAAATTAATTCCAAAACCCTGGATCACAACTGCTATCTTAAAATCCATACAACATAAGCAAAATCTATATTACTCCCATTATATCAAAGGATCCGATGCCCAAAAAGCTTATTATAAAAGATATGCTAATAAATTGACGCACATAAGAGAATTCAGCAAACAATGTTATTTTAAAGTCAAACTAACTAAGATCCAAAATAACACGAAAGAAACACGGAAAATTATTGGTCAAATCATTAAACTAAAAAAGAAAGGTTTATCGGTTCCCCAAAAGTGAATAAAGAATGGTAAAGAAATAACAAATTCCCAAGAGATTGCCAATCAATTTAACAATCATTTTAGAAATATTGGTCCTAACCTAGCAAAAAAATTTACACCTAGTACTAAAGATTTTAAGGATTACCTATCACTTGTTAAGTTCTCTGATAGCTTCTTTATTGACCCAACTGGATTCATCAAAAGCTTCAGGTCCTCGTGGTATTCCAATAACCCTAGTGAAGTTAGCCAGTGAGCTTATATGTGAACCCCTAAGTGCTATATGTAATATATCTTTCTTAACAGGTGAGTTTCCAGACTGTTTGAAACTCTCAAGAATTATACCATTATATAAGGCTGACTCCATATACGAATTATCGAATTACAGGCCTATCTCCATTCTATCACCTTTTTCCAAAATACTGTAAAAAATAATGTTCAAACGTTTAACTTCATATATAGATAACAGGGGTGGATCCAGGGTAGTTTATGTTATTTCCGTAAACTACTCAACTTTTTTCAAACCTCTAAATTTTAGGTAGTTTATTACTAGGAGGGGTGGGGTGGGTGGGGTATGAGTAGTTTACTCTGTCAGAGTAAACTACTCAGTCCAAACCCTGGATCCACCCCTGGATAAACATAATCTATTCTATGAATATCAGTTTGGATTCAGGAAAAATCATTCAACTGCCTTAGCATTGTGTGAAATCATTGACAATCTCCTAAATTCGATGAACCAATCCCTTTATACCTGTGCTATCTTTATAGATTTCTCAAAAGCATTCGACACTGTCAATCATGACATTCTCCTATCGAAGTTACAGCATTATGGTATTAGGGGATCCACTTTTGAATGGTTTAAGACCTACTTAAAGTGCCTATAACCCCAAAAATTATTTTTTGGGAATTGAAACTTTAAACCATTATTTAGAACTTAAGGCAAAAATAGGAGGCTAAAACTCAACAGTACTTTTTTTACGGCGTTTTAAAGTTGAGAACCAGAACATGTGGCCGTCAGTTTTCAATTCCCTTTGGGAGCCTGGAGACCAGTGGCCTGTGACGTGTATGTAGTCAGGCGTTCGTTCAATCCCATAGAAACGTCTCTTATTTCTGCGACTCTTGCAAGCTCACCACATGATAAATATCCAATGAAATATCACCAAAGTTGGTAAATTTACTAATTTCGTTGTGCTCTTTCTTGTGATGGAGTTTATTTCCTATTGATTAGACTATAATAGGACGTTTTTCCTTTTTGAATTCTTTTTCTTATTCAGATTTTCCAACTCCTTTGAGAATACCAAGACAATAGTCTAAATTAAAGGAACAAAAGAAACCGTGCAAAGGATTCTGGTAGTTGTAGTAAAATGCGCCCGATTGACGTCATAATTCCAGGCCCTCACCAAGACTCGCGCTGACTTCCAACTGGAAACAGGAAGCCCAAAACGGATGTTTTCGCTAACTTTGACGCCAGTAAAATCGTCGAAGTTTAGTTTTTTCACTTTTATTTTTTCGAATTCTTTGTCAGGGCGCTATACAGAATAGACGTTAAAAATATTTTTTTGGGGGTTATTGGCACTTTAACTAACCTACAACAATTTGTTGACTTGAATAGCATCCTCTCTACAACTTCTGATATTATTTGTAGTATCCCTCAGGGCTCAAATTTAGGAACTTTATTATTTCTTATATATATTAATGACATTGCAAACTGTAGTGAACTATTAGCAATAAGATTGTTTGCATATGATACAATACAGAACTTATTCAATTAGTAGACTGGCTTAAAGCTAATAAACTTCCAGTTAACGTCAAAAAGTCTAAATATTACATGATAATTTCCTCACCCAAAAAACGAAAAAAACCATCAAACATAACATTGGGTGACCATCCATTACAACAAACTGACTCATTCAAATATCTTGGCGTCCACATAGATCAACATCTGACATGGAAATATCATGTTAATATCGTCCGTAAAAAATATCTAAGAATTTTGGAATTATATCTAAGCTACGATACTATCGTGACTTAAATACACTCAAACAAGTGTACTACTCGCTCATTTATCCCTACCTCCAGTATGGTAACATAACTTGGGGTAATACATATAAAACTTGTTTAAACCAACTAAATGTCCTAAACAATAAAGCCTTAAGAATAATGACATTTCCTCACTTTCAAACCCATGTACCTCCAATATACAAAGATCTAGGTATCCTCCAATTAAAAGACATTACATTTACCCAAATTTCCCTTTTCATGTATGATTATACTAATAATAACTTACCTCCTGCCTTCTCTAAATACTTCAAACAAGCTTCTAATATGTATTCATTCTCACTTCACACGCTTTTCCACACGTAACTATCATTTACCTTCAATTTCTACTAACTATGGAAAATTTTCACTCAAATTCACTGGTATACAAACTTGGAACTCAATCCCAGATTCAATTAGAAATCTTTCAAGAAACCAGTTTAAAAGAGAAATCAAACAACTTTGTTTACTTAGATATAATTGACATTAATTATATCATAGACTTCAGTGCATAATTATTATAATTAATAATTGTATATTATTGTATTACAGATAAATTAATTAAGATTAATTAAAATACTATATGTTAACTTATTTTATTGTCATGTTCCCTTCACAGAAATACTGCACCTTGACCTTATTTATGTGAAATTTATTTAATGGGGAGTTGCCTTCGAAAACCTAGGTTACTCCAGCTCCCCTGCACTCTCTTTCATTGCCTTTCCTTTGTAATGTATGTATATGGTAATTTATAAGATAATTTTTCTTTTAGTTTTGTAAAATTCTAAATAGTGGTGCAAATAAAGAGTATTATTAGGGTATTATGAAGTCCCGAGGCCGCTTTCCCGAATTGTCATGGTATAACTTTGTAATACTCTGATCGCCGAGGAACGGAACAAATCTCTGAGAAGTTTAGTTTTCTTTGCCTAAACTAAAGACGTCGCATTTGAGTTGCTTTCGAAAACATTTTAATGCTCGATTGAATGACCTTGGCTTCCCCTGGGGACAAGTGTGTTGTTTTTGAGAAAAATAGCAGTAAAACACAATGTAATTATGTGCTTGACTAAATATTTAAAGGTCATGCGTATATGGTATCCCACATGGAAGAATCGGGTTTGAGAAATAAGAGAAGAACGTGCAGATTGAAATACGTGATCCCACATGGATTACGTTGAAGGTTATAATGAAGCCAGGTCAGTTTGGGTTCAACTTTTTCACCCGGGAGCGCAGGGCTAGTCGTGCCAGAGGGCAGCAGGAGTTGAATATGTTTTTCACCCTCTCATGTCCAGCCTGCATTGTCTTCTAATTTTCCCTCATTACGATGCAAGGGAAAATTAGAAATATGCATTGTTCTTGCAGGGAAGTTTAGAAATTTCCCTGTTGAAGACAATGCATATTTCTAAATTTTAATTCCCTTGCATTTGTAATGAGCCGGGGAATTTAGAGATTAAATGTGCTTGAACAAACAAAGGAATCGGAGGCAATCGGGTTTTTACTAAAAAATATTGCAGTCAGCTGAGGGCGCATATAGTTATTGTTCAACATCCAGTCTGTACTGCATGTACGCTATATCAGACATTATCAAACTCATTAATAATTCATGAAGCAAAAACAAAGGAAATAAATAAACCATCAGTGTCTTTAATTCAACTTCGTCCTGATTTACATAAACTTTTGCTTCGATTTTCTCGACCAAAATAAGTCGTATCGCCAAAATAACTGAATACTACATCTATACGTTTGATAAGTGCGAATAAAGAATTTGCGTTCGATCGTTATGGGATTTACAAACTCTCGCTTTCAGCTCATTCTTTATCTAGACTTAAAGCCACGCCTTCTATATTATTCTTGCATAGTTTTTACACAAAACAATGAAACTAGTACATATTGTCTCATTTTAGGTGGGAATTGCCGTCAGTACAATAAAACCTGTGTTCTTGAATCATTAAGAAGCATTGCTTGCCGGCCATTTTGTTGAATAACAGTTACTGATCCCAAGGTATCCATTTTTATTTTCTCTTCCACATTTCAGCAAACGTGTCTGATAGTGTAGTGGGTAAATTAGCGAACTTGAAATCGGGAGCATTCATACGGTTGGGGGTTCAAGTCACACGCGGTTGCTGGACTCTTTTTACATCGTTTCCTTACCAGGTTACCTTTTATTAATGTAAAGGCAATATATATGCCTTTGATGTCCATTTTAAGTTACCGGTAGGTAATAATTCTGGCAGAAAACTGATATTAATAATAGTGCAGCTATAGGCAACAAATTCTGGCTGCAATAATAATAAAATAAAAGTGTGCTGCATGGTTGCAATATCTGATAACTCTTCCTCGTCCACCCTATTGTCCTATTGTCCTCTCTCTCTCTCTCTCTCTCTACACTAAATATTTCTAATATTGCTGTCGGCCTCAGTAATTATCTAATAAATATTAACAGAAGTCCATAACCAGAAGTGTCCATCTCCCACTATAGGGTTTGGCCCATCAGTTTACAGAGTAGTCTATTTATAGAAAGCTTTTCCCGCCATCTCGCAGCCAAACATATTCTTCGAAAATTTATCAGCAGTACCTGATTGGCTAATACAGCGATTTCCTTTGTTTGTAATATTGTACAGTTAATTATATATGCGACAAAATGTTGGAGGACAAGGCGAGCGAATGCTACTTGCTAGTGTAGAAACTTCTTGATAATCAGCTATTTCTCATTTATAACAGGCAAGAACTGGTGAGCACCACATGTTCAGGAAAGACTATTATAAACCAGAACATGTGGTTCCTTTGTAACCTTTTATTTTCCCGTTTCATCCGTTTCAGACTTCGTGTTTACAACACTTGTGTGATGCATACAGAACGAAGCTAAGTTTTGTCTTTTGGTTCATAAACACAGATTCTTTTAGTGATATTTGGCATAAATACAGCAAGTGATAAATATCACATAGAAATCTTGCTATTTTTGTTTATAATATGACCTAAGAAATGTACTGAAAAAGACAATCACATGTTCTCTCAAGAGTAATTAAGTGCACCGAGTTTGTTTACTTTGAGTTTGAGCTCAAGTGAACATTTGAAAATCCTGTAAGTAATTTGCGTTTGGCAGATAAAAGCAAGCAAGCAAGGCTTAATAATCGACTGGAACTAAGAGACCATCACCTAAGAGAACTGATCTCGTACCCTATGATAGTCTGCGCCAATCTATTTTTGGCTCAGTGGACGTCACGATGCTATTTTAAGATTTGGTTCCAGCTCCTCGCGGATTTTCATCGCTCCATCTTGATTTCAACAAAGAAAGAGGGGCGATGGATGCGAAGCTTCAAAACTGGCTTTGAATTATGTGTTGCTCTCTAAACTTACTACCCGGACGGGTATGGGACGGATCTGACCTGATCTGACTTGGAGACTTGAGAAAATGAACTTTGAATTTAATATAAGCTACGGAGTGTAATTTGAAAACCCGTTAAAAATATTGCCGTTTGAATTTGACTGGGAAAAAGCCAGACCCGTAGGAAATTCAGATGTGACCTGGAAGCCGTGAAAAGAAACTGGAGTGACCTGAATTTCGTGAAACTATCAAAGGAAATGAAGTCGTATTCCGTTCAGTTTGTAGCCAGAGCGAGCATGGAAAATCTTCCAAAAATTAGAATAAATTAACAATCCCGTATCGTTGTTATTGAAACTTCGCTTACCTTATAAATACTCTTTCCCTGTAGTTCATATTCATGTATAGCTAGATAACATACCCAGGGAACTGACCGGATTATTTGCTGTATTTCATGCTAATAATTTTAGAAACGTTCAGTTTATAGCAAGCAAGTACGCATCGACTTTTGACCACAATTTTGCGAAATTATAAATCCAGTTCATCTGAAACACTGACTGACTGAGTTTGGAATTATCGTAAACAGACGCTTACAATTCGCTAAAGAAATTAGAAATAGAACCTATAATATCGTAAATAATCGGACATGCTTTTGCAATACCGTAACCAATATGAATCTGTAGAGTAACTGTCGTGAAAGTAGAAAATTTTGAATGCTTTGGTTACTGAGTAAAACACTGAATGCATTCTTCTTTTCTCGCCGCCGGCCGGTCCATTCGGACACGTGACACCCACAACCAATCCGATAGTGGTAAAAATAATCCAACTAATTTATGCAAGCTAAAAATAAATCGGCGCAGACTATCATGGGGAGAGAGGCTAGTATGGGGGATCGGTTCTCTTAGGTGATGGTCTCTTCCTGGAACTGAAAGAAAATAGCTATAACCTGTGAAAAAAGACAATTTCTGGTACACTTAGCACTAGCAAGAAGCGAAATTTGATTCCAGGCAGTTCATCAAGCACAATCAAACAATGAAACAGTTGTCACTTTGCTGTTTTATTAAAGACACTAACTGTTATACATCTCCAAGAATAAACTTTACAATCGAAAACTAGAAAATTGAACGCAACTATCGCAGCTGGAAATGAAATTCCAGTTCTTAAAATTGGTACAAACAAGGTTTTTTTCTTCAGGCAACCGGTGAACAAGATTATTAGAAGATTCGAATCAACTGCCTCACGGCAACGGGTCATATGCGACCGAGTTTCCAAGGCCGATTTCAATGGATTAAAAACAAAACAATTAAATAAAAAATTAAAAGTAAACTTGGCTTACTTTGATTTAATTTTGTCCTTGTATAATGTCAGTTGTTCCTGGCCAGATGAATGTGAATTTACGGTTCCGATTTCATTCATTGTCATAATTCAAACTTTTATACTCGTCGCTAGTCAACAATTGAAGACTTGAAAATCACTTTTAACTTCAGTTCTCAAATCACCCCAAGATCCATTAGCAGAGGCACAGATGATAAGTCTATACATTTCGTTTCATTACAATTCCAATATCTTCAATTTTAGTCGGCAAAAGCCCGACATTTGCCATCGTATACTTAGCTTTGTACAAGGGCACCCAACGAGTACTTTTTTTAATTCGTTTGAAACCAGTTGTATGCAGCTCGTCTAGCCATTTTAAGGCTCCTACTATGTCTTTTGACGTATTCTAGAAAGCTATTAGCTGTTCGGATTTTCTAGGTGGAAATCGCGTCAACCGAAAATACTATGGCAAAATATTCCGGCCTACGAATTTGTTAGTAGTCTAGAACAGAAACATGAATTTTCTTGCCCAAGTAACTTCATGTTGCAAAGTTTTGTGGAGGTACGAATTTTTTAGGGGTTCTTTTTTCCTTTAGGCAATTCTTTTAGGTGACCTCCATTTGCTAAAGGTTTATTCTTTCGGATTTTAGATGTCAGAATTTCTTAGAGAATGAAAATGTGTTCTCGAAAACTTTAGGTGGCCGCTTCACTAATTGATTTGTGATAATATGTGTTTTTTTTTCATTCCAACCAATGTTTTTTTCCGGATCGTTCTGACTCTATTGATCAGACGAAAACGTACGAATATTTTAGGGGAAAGCTCGTACTCTATTGATCAGACGAATAGGCACGAATATTTTAAGGGAAACCTTTTAGTCTCCCTTTTCTTCTATAATTTTCTAGGGATTGAAAACAAATTTTCTAGCCAGTATTTCAGAAAACAATTTTCTAGGGACAATTTTTTCAAATCCGAAATTTTTAGGCTAACTTACTCTCCCGAACAGCTTTTTAACCGAAAACTTCGTTGGGTGACCTTGTTTGTAGTTTGTAGCACCGCTTGGCGACCTGTATGTACTGAGCTTCAAACCGGGGGGCACTGCTTGCATAATAAAGGGGAGGTATGTGAGGTATCGTCTTCAGAGCCCGACCCAGTTTGCAAAATAAAATGTAATGAAGGTGTTTTTATTAACCAGAATTTCCAATAAAATTTATGAAAATCAACCCGAATTGATTTGCTCCAAAACAAGACTTAGTTTTCCAAATTGGGCTCAAACCTTTATCCGGTACCGCCGCACATCTCATTTACGTCGTGTCCATGAGTGCCTCCCCCGGAGCCATAACTCTCGCATCTGACCCAATGTCCGCCATTGATTTTCCCCGCGAAATTTGAGATAAGCATTTCTAAAAATAGACTACTCTGTAAACTGATGGGCCGCTACCCCAATACCAGATGGACACTTCTGGTTATGGACTTCTGATATTAATCATGATTCGAAAAAAATACGTAACCATTGGCCGTTCTGTTTTGTCTTGGCACGTTGCTTGGCCCTTTTGAACATACAACATTTTATACAACCGTTTTGAAATTGGTGTATATGGAACTTAAGATAACTCTGAATCGTGCAAACCGATTAGTTCAAGGGTTTTCCGTCTTCTCGCGCGACATTCTCCGCAAGTGTTCGCTATTCCTCAGCGTCTTTATTTTGTATTGGTGAAGCTTGTCGGTTCCACTTATAGAACAGGCCTAGGGCATATAAACGACATTCTTTTCTTAACTTATTTAATTGACCTTGACTTCTTCTTGGTCCATAAACTGGAACCTTGACTTCTTCTAGGTCCATAAACTCGAACCTTGAATTCTACTCAGTCCATATAGATCTCATTTTCCCAACCACCATTGAGTGATTGAGTTTTCTGATCCCGCGTGCACGATGAACCTGTAGTAACTTAATGCCATATATAAAGCCCAAAGCTGTCCTCACTACGTATTGTATGCATCAGATAGCTTGAAAGTCAGTAGAGATGAACCTTTCCAGTAATTTGCAGAAATTCCAGTAGTTTAGAAATCCACTTTCATCTTTGCTATCCTTTGTCAAAACAGTTAGAACGTTTGTAAGGTCTGTCTTCTATCCCAGTTTGTTATTTATGTAGTTGTATTTTTAGAAAAACTCGAAGAAACCATTTGAGAGGGAGTGCCCTTTAGGGTCGAACCCTATCATTTATTGTCCTTCGGCTCCCATCCACCACTGTGTAGTCGAGTCTCCTGATGCCGTACATGATGACGCCGGGTTAACAGAGTTATATAGACCAAAGCTGTCTTCGCTATCCACCGCTCCAGTTGGCTTGAAACTGCAACTAAACAAGGTTGGAGTGTCGATATGGACATGATGACTTCCAACAATTTGCCAGGTAGAAGCTGTACAGCTTTGACATGAGTGTCCTCTGATATTTATGTTTAAATACTTAACGCATTTTCCCAAGGTGGACACGGAGGTCATAATATCATAGGCGTCCATTCTCCCTAGGAGTTGGTCTGGGGCTGCTGTAGAAGTTGGTTCCATCGGGTTATAGTTACAGCCAGCCTTGTACAATGTGGAGTTGGTCTTCACGTGCTTCATTGCCTTCAGGGGGAGTCTGTAGCTCTCCCAGTTTGGTGACATCTCGTTCATGGGATAGTTTTCAGCGAAAGCTTTATTCCCGAACAATTGTTTATTTTTTAAGGCGAAAGATTCGATTAGAGTCCAGCTTTTACTTCCATTAAAGGCACAATAGGCAGGGAAAACACTGCCAGCTTCATCCACGAGTTGGTAAACTCCTTCTTGTGGCATCTCACCGATGGCACGAGACTCTTTCAGCTTCTTCATACAGGATTCGTAGACACACTTCTCGCACACTTTACCTGAACAAGATTCACTGCATTTGCAGGTGAATTTTGTTTTAGGGTCGTTGCAGTGCTCTGTACATGTTCCTCCGTTTAGGCACAGTTTATAAAGACAACAGCCATTGCTACAACTGGACATGTGGGAAGTCTGTAAAACATAATTGACACTAAGGTTCTTAGAATATTTTGGAAACAACTCTACTAATATTACTGAATTTTAATATAATACTAGCATATCTAATTCAGTCTCTAATTAAAACTTCATCTTCTAAAACAATTTTTCAAGGATTTTCACACACAAATCCTTTACCTCACACAGATAGCTCCGTTCCAAAAATATCGCCGTATTTATGCCTTTATAATGAGTTTTTACGTCCTCCCCTTACCTGTCTCACAATCGTCTGCTGCAAATCGTAGTACATGTATCCTGAATTGGACCTAAATTTGGCTTGCTTCGACTTCTTGTCCTCATCAAGCAGCTCACACGTCGTACTTTTCATTTGGAACGCTTTACATCGACAGTCATTCGAGCAGGCCGAGAAACACGTCTGGACAACTGGGACACTGATGTTCCTGTAGGAGAACCCCACCAGATGATGTCCCTTGATTACGTGCTTCTTACTGGAGAAAGACCCTTTGTAGCATGTCCCTTGAGGGAATATCTGCTGACTTGGCACTTGTGCAACACATAGCAAGAGCATGATGGTCACGTGTGCAAAAAGTGCCATCTGTTAGAAGAAACATTGATTGCCTTAGATTTTCCTAGCCTGCGAATACAGCAGTCTCGCATCGGGAACCACAATCAAAATATGGCCCCCGAGAGAGACGTCTGCGTCTTGAGACGGAAAATCCCATACTGATGACGTTTCGTGGACAGGATCTGGTCGCGTTATTTGATTGGCTAGTATGCCTAATTATCATATAAAAGCCAATGAAATGACGCGACCAGATCCTGGCCACGAAACGTCATCAGTATAGAATTTTCCGTCTCAAGACGCAGACATCTCTCTCGGGGTCATGTTTTGATTGTGGTTCCCTATGCCAGACGGCATTATTCGCAGACTAACATTTTCCTCTCTGTGGCCGGGACGTTAGCAATTTCCATAGTAACTGTCTAATTGTTTTAGTGAAAGCCAAGTTTTTCAATCTTAAACAGGAACACTTTTTTTATATTTTAATGAACGGATGCCATTGTTTTGTTTTTATATTTTTAAAAGATGGACTTTTCGCTACTCGCTATGTTTAACCAATTAGATTGTAGGATTTGTGTTAGAACACAATTCGTTTCTACTGATAAAGGTTAAAGTTCATTGTAGTATATTTTAAGAACTACCTAATTCAGATATTCTATGCGATTTGGATTTTACAAGCATTCCGTTCAATCTTTATGAAATAACAAGTCTCTCCCTACGATTCTTTGTATAATAACTGTAAAAAATATCCATGCCGTGTGCTAAGAATGTATTCTGTCTATCGGATATATCTTCTAAGTTCAGATTATATGTTCTAAAGTCTAAACTTTTCATGTTCTCAGCGAAAAATATTAGTTCCATACTTTGAATATCGGTTCTAAACTCGGAATATTCATGCTAAACTTACTATTTATCTTCCAAAGTGCATTTTTATCTTCTAATCATGAAAAACGTTCCTCTTTCAAAAATATGCGTGCTCAAGTTATAAATATATATTCAAAATTCTGCTGAGAAAATATGTATTACGAATGGATAAAATATCCATGCTATATCAAACCAAAAATATATTCTAATTAATATGCAAATATATGTTAATATCGTTAATGCAGTGCGGTCTACAATTTACCGCCAAAAAGAGCCGCCATCTTGTTTGTAATATCAGCGTTTTCTCACCTCCCTGATTATATAAAGTAAAATGAATGTGATACAGAGGCCTTGCCTTTCAAATACCGAGTTTTGACCTTACAGCTGGAAGCTGCTGTATCTGTTCTTTTAGACGCAAAGACACTGCATCAGGATCTTAATTAGATACTCATGATCATTTGGAAACCCTCTGATCGATCGATCGCCTGGATGGTAGTGATAGAAAACCTTGAATAAGGCGTTGCCATTGTCCCAACCATTACCTGAGGGCTGATAGAAAATGTTATCTCTATTAGAGAACGGTTATCGATCAATAAACACAGTTTGGAGATGGATGCGGGACCCCACAATCAGTACTGTACTCCTCTATCCCACTCGGGCACTGGCAAATGATTCACACTTTCCTCGAGTCAATTGGAGTTTTTGAGGAGTAAGTATTCTAAATGTTTCAGAACGAACAGTTAGAAGGCGTAAAGATGAGCCGGGGTATATTAGTTGAGGAAACTTACTCATCCATTTCTGATGAAGACCTTCCGGGTGTTATGAGAAGTGTTATGCAAATAACCTCTAACTAGTGCATCGACTATGCGTCTTCCGCTTTCTTCTTTTTTTCTTCTTCTGCCATGCTTCCATTGAACGCAAAACGAAAACAAAATGGCGGCTCTTTTTGGCGGTAAATTATAGACCGCACTGCATTATGGATGTAAAAGATATTAACATATATTTGCATACTAATTAGAATATATTTTTGGTTTGATATAGCATAGATATTTTGTCCATTCGTAATACATATTTTCTCAGCAGAATTTCAAATATATATTTATAAGTTGAGCATGTATATTTTTGAAAGAGGAAAGTTTTTCATTATTAGAAGATACAAATGCACTTTGGAAGATAAATAGTAAGTTTAGCATGAATATTCCGAGTTTAGAACCGATATTCAAAGTATGGAACTAATATTTTCCGCTCAGTACATGAAAAGTTCAGACTTTAGAACATATAATCTGAACTTAGAAGGTATATCCGATAGACAGAATACATTCTTAGCACACGGCATGGATATTTTTATATACAGAATATTGTCCGCATCGGCGCCCCATAGTAGTGTCTCATATACCAAAAACTCCGTTCAAAAAAGATTGACGGAGATATAGCAAAAGGAAGTCCGGAAGTAAAAGGTTCTGTTTGATTGACAGCAGAACAATTAACACATGACATTAACGAAAGTGTGGCGAAAGCTAGCGCATAAATTCATTTCATATACCAATGTTTACGTTTATTGAGAACAGTTTTTCCACACACGATTCCATAATTCCTTATGTCTTCCAAAACCTTAGCTTGGAAAACAAAGAAAAACGAAAAGCAAAACAAGGCCAAACCCGGCAATGCATACGACTACGAGCCAAATAGAAGTCCCGGGGGGGGGGGGGGGTACTCCTATTTGTGACGTGTTATGTATGTGCCGCGGGGGTGGGTCAGGGTTTTGAGCTCAGTTTGGGCAGGTAGGTTCAGGGTTTTAACCTGACTTGGGCAGATCAGGGTCATGATTTGAGTTTAATTTGGGTGCAGTCAGGGTCGGGGTTCAGTATTTTTAGGCACCATGGTTTTTCCCCCAAAGAAAGGGGCAATCAGGGTTTTGGAGCTCGGATTTTGGGTCAAACAGGGTCAGGGTTAGCGCGTCTTGGCCTCACATACATACCCATTTTTCATGTAAGTAACCCCCCTGGGAGAAGTCCTCACAAAACCCGACAAGGGTTCGTATTTTCACTTGCAGACAAGAGTGCCGAGTGGTCCGCGTCTGAACATAAAGAAGAATTGATAGGAGCCAGCCGAGAGAATATTTGTCTCCGAGAAAGCTTAGATGGAAACAAGGTCTGACGGTGACTAAACGAACACAACGATTTCGCTATTGCCGTGCTGTTTCAGGCGCCTCCAATCGCTGTCGCTGGTTTTCAAGGCGTCTCTATAGGTGTTCACCTTGGCTTTGTCCCTCGAGGTCTTTTTGTCTTTCCCATTTCTCAAATCACACAACCGGTTACATTAACATTTTCTCGATGCGGCGCGTATAGCTTTTATCGGAAATCAACATTAGCGAGAAATCTTGACAGATAGTTAAAGTGCATATGAGCCTTCGTGCAATTTCCATAACTTTGAACGTCCGAAAAGTTTTGAGTACTTCTGCGAAGAAATGTTTGGTTTACATTGAATACTCTATCTTCTACGCTTGTTTGAAATCGTGGAAACGTAACCTTTCCTGATCCATGACCGCGTAAGTAAAAGCCTAGGTCGATTCCCGAGCTAATTAATTAAATGACCAGAAATTTGATACATCATGGAACCCACGCATGCGCGTTGCCGATATTAACGAGAGTCGCATTACCAGTAACATAAGAGAAACAGTGAAAAATAGGCTTACCTCGTATTGTTTCTTTCTCTATGTTTTACCCAGTAAATATTGTGTTGTGTCCACAAGTCCCAAATTGAAGCGTGGTGTACTGTACTTTATGTCGCAACTATAAGTTGGTAGCTTTTCCGAGTGTCGAAATCGGTTCCAAAAGCAATGCAAAAAAAAACACAAAGTAGAGAAGCAGCAATACTTGTTCTCTAATTTAATGTCCACGATGAGTAAAACGCCTCTTTACACAGGGTCCTATTTTTTCTTATGCGAGGGTGCACAAGTTCGGTCCTCTGCGGCACATAATGTATTCGATTTCTTTGCTGAAGTAAAGCCTGTATACTTTGTTTAAATCGGTTCCAGAACTCTTTGAAGAAGCCCATGTTAAAGACTAGTTTCCCTTCTTCCTTCAAGCGCCAAATTGAAAGGGCCAAGTCATTCCTGTTAAGCGCAAGTGATCGTCGTGTCAAACAAGCTGCAAACATCGCTCTCGACCGCCATTTTAGTTCTGTTATTGCGCAGGTAACCTCTCCTTCTCCGTGAATATAAGAATAGGGCTCCCTGTGGTACAGGTTTTGCATAACAAAAACCCGGGAAAACAAAATGTCAGACGAATTGAACAGGAGCTCCTTCGCAAAGTACAAAAGGCAACTAAACGTCACTGAGCCGGAAATAAGTTATGCGAAAAGATCGCTTGAGCGAAAGCCTGTCTTTGCTGTGGATATTCCTTATCCTCTTCTAAGAGGATGGCATAACATTGTAAGTACATGCGGCATAAAGCCATTAGAGGAACTGGAATTCGAAGATAACGTCTGAAATATATATGAGCCCGCAACAAATTGATCGCACCGCTGACTGTATCAAATTTCCGGGCATGTGATTGGCCAAGAGTTCGCTAATTGTTCGAGAGGCGGGGCTTCAGATTCACGAACGCCATCGATTTCTACGTTTTCGAATTTCAACCAAAATAGAGTTTTTAAAAAGCTCCATATATTGATTTGTGTGAAATTTCACAAAATGTCAATTGATATCTCAGCTGCAAAACCTTGTCGGGGAACTGGAAAATTCTAAAAAGAGAGCTCTTGACGGCGTTTCCCTCATATCTACTCGGATTATGTTTTTGCCTTTTCTCGGTGAGCATGATACAAACCGAATTTTGAAATTCCCCGACACGCGGTTTTGCAATACGATTCTTCGGAAATGAGACAAGGCAAACAGATTTTAAAACTTTCAAATAGTTTCGGAAAGCCATCTCACTAGATCGAAGAAACGGGATGGTGGAAAATTCGAGCTTTTTAAAGTACTCAAAACGTTTTATGTATTCTTGTAGCCAATATTATAAGCTTTAAAATGAAGCGATGTATCTACGATGTTTTCTCGAGGCGCTAGAGCTACATATTTTAGACTGGAATTGCACCATGAACGTATCCGGTAACATTAGCTTGACTCTTCGTTTTAAAACATATTTCTTAGCTTCTTTTCCGTTTACAGCCAAAATTCAACTTTTTAGAACGATTAAGAAGTTTTACCAACTTGTACTCTCGCAAGTTCGAGAAATCGATGAAAAGACGACTGGATTGAACAAAGCTAGATCACTGGAGGTAGATTGATAAATTTTCTAAATAAATAACTATAGCCTGTCAAATACACAGCTGAAATGGCTGCCTTCAATGAGAACATTCATTTTACTTCTAAAAACACGAAGACAATTATGGCAAATTATCGCTTAGAAAACTAAAATCGATGAAAAATGCTTACAACGTTTTCGAAAATATTCAGTCTAAAATAAGGCAAAAAGAGTAATATCAAATAAAATCGATTAACTGAGAAAAACTGTCGTAGGACACTAACCTTGATAATCATGTTGCGAAGTTTCAAGAGAGAAGTGACAGCGCTCTCACTTAGTAAACAAACTATAAACTGAAGGGTAGGATCTCCTGTCTTTAGCAATTTGAGGCCCGTTGTATCAGAACATTACGTATTTATGTGACTTTTCAATGCGTATAAATGGGGATAACAAAGGCGCTGCGATTTTTGTTGTAAGGGGGCAAGACAAAAGATTGTGCACGGTCATAGTTCATTAGTGTCCCCTGAACGACTAAACTCACACGTTTCTATTGGCTGATTGATTAACACATTGGAATTGGAATTGGAATGTGCACGGTAGTGGTTGAAAAAAGCTAACAAAGACATATAACAAAGAAGGTCGCTGGGTTTCATAACCATTCCACTCTATTAACTATGATTACATAAGCCAATAAGCCGTACGGGGCTACAAGTCCTCTTCATTACTTGTCTCTTTGTTTTAACTTTTGCCTCGGGGCAGAGAGGTAAGCAGAAGTAGGCTTACCGGCAATGCATATCAAACAATTTATTGAGAAAAGTGTCGTTCCTGATAGCTCCCTGTGATATTCCATATTGGTCAATATATTCCATATTTGGAAAGCAGGACGGATCGTAGAATACTAGAACACGTTCAGGAAGTGTAGCGAGCCGGCTGAAGAGAGGCGGATACAACGTTGGCTACAGGAAGTGCGATTAAAAAAATTGAATCGTTTTTTGAAGATTCGATAGCGAATTTGAAAAGGTTGAGCGTATGCCTCATTAGCATCTAGTCAGACCCAAATACTACTCTGAACGACAACAATTGTTTGATATGCAAAGATTTCACTGAATAACTTTTCGTGGTTTTAAGTACTGTTTTAAACACGAACAGCAGGGCGAAGGACTTGATAAAACACGTGCTGTGAGTGTTTTGAACGGCTTAAAAACCTTATAATGGTACATAATGAACCATTGAACCTTTAATTTGTTTTCACAACGCCATGCAAAAATTCGAGTAATCACCACCTGCGATTACAAACATCTCAAGGGAATGACATGAAGAAATTACCATACTATCAGTGTTCGCAATGCTGCTGAAAGCATTCTGTGGCAAAGAACAAGCTAGGGCAAGAAGAACCTTGGTCTCGTGGTTGTCATCGATAAAATTCAAGACTTGGAAAGCGATGTGACTGACATGACGGCAAACTCTAAATTTTTGACTCATTAATGCATTATTCTCCATGGCATCTTTCGCAATTCTATCACAAAAACATCGATTTTTAGATAATATACAGTTTATGAGTTGTTATAGTAAAGAAAAAAAGTCATATTAGTGAAAATTGAAAGTTTTGATTGAAATTATTGTAAAGTCGAATTAATTAAATGACGTCACATTGGGAATCGACCAAGGCTTTTACTTACGCGGAAATGAGTAAGGAAAGGCTACGTTTCCACTATTTTCAACAAATGACGTCACCTCGGGAGAAATCATGCCCAGAAATTTGATACATCATGAAACCCACGCATGCGCGTTGGCGATATTAACGAGAGTCGCATTACCAGTAACATAAGAGAAACAGTGAAAAATAGGCTTACTTCGTATTGTTTCTTTCTCTATGTTTTACACAGTAAATATTGTGTTGTGTCCACAAGTCCCAAATTGAAGCGTGGTGTACTGTAATTTATGTCGCAACTATAAGTTGGTAGCTTTTCCGAGTGTCGAAATCGGTTCCAAAAGCAATGCAAAAAAACACACACAAAGTAGAGAAGCAGCAATATTTGTTCTCTAATTTAATGTACACGATGAGTAAAACACCTCTTTACACTTTTACAACTTTTTAGAGCGATTAAGAAGTGTTACCAACTTGTACTCTCGCGAGTTCGAGAAATCGATGAAAAGACGACTGGATTGAACAAAGCTAGATCACTGGAGGTAGATTGATAATTTTTCTAAATAAATAACTATAGCCTGTCAAATACACAGCTGAAATGGCTGCCTTCAATGAGAACATTCATTTTACTTCTAAAAATACGAAGACAATTATGGCAAATTATCGCTTAGAAAACTAAAATCGATGAAAAATGCTTACAACTTTTTCGAAAATATTCAGTCTAAAATAAGGCAAAAAGAGTAATATCAAATAAAATAGATTAACTGAGAAAAACTGTCGTAGGACACTAACCTTGATAATCATGTTGCGAAGTTTCAAGAGAGAAGTGACAGCGCCTTCACTTAGTAAACAAACTATAAACTGAAGGGTAGGATCTCCTGTCTTTAGCAATTTGAGGCCCGTTGTATCAGAACATTACGTATTTATGTGACTTTTCAATGCGTATAAATGGGGATAACAAAGGCGCTGCGATTTTTGTTGTAAGGGGGCAAGACAAAAGATTGTGCACGGTCATAGTTCATTAGCGTCCCCTGAACGACTAAACTCACACGTTTCTATTGGCTGATTGATTAACACATTGGAATTGGAATGTGCACGGTAGTGGTTGAAAAAAGCTAACAAAGACATATAACAAAGAAGGTCGCTGGGTTTCATAACCATTCCACTCTATTAACTATGATTACATAAGCCAATAAGCCGTACGGGGTTACAAGTCCTCTTCATTACTTGTCTCTTTGTTTTAACTTTTGCCTCGGGGCAGAGAGGTAAGCAGAAGTAGGCTTACCGGCAATGCAAAGATTTCACTAAATAACTTTTCGTGGTTTTAAGTACTGTTTAAAACACGAACAGCAGGGCGAAGGACTTGATAAAACACGTGCTGTGAGTGTTTTGAAAGGCTTAAAAACCTTATAATGGTACATAATGAACCATTGAACCTTTGTTTTCACAACGCCATGCAAAAATTCGAGTAGTCACCACCTGCGATTACAAACATCTCAAGGGAATGACATGAAGAAATTACCATACTATCAGTGTTCGCAATGCTGCTGAAAGCATTCTGTGGCAAAGAACAAGCTAGGGCAAGAAGAACCTTGGTCTCGTGGTTGACATCGATAAAATTCAAGACTTGGAAAGCGATGTGACTGACATGACGGCAAACTCTAAATTTTTGACTCATTAATGCATTATTCTCCATGGCATCTTTCGCAATTCTATCACAAAAAAACATCGATTTTTAGATAATATACAGTTTATGAGTTGTTATAGTAAAGAAAAAAAAGTCATATTAGTGAAAATTGTAAGTTTTTATTAAAATTATTGTAAAGTCGAATTAATTAAATGACGTCACATTGGGAATCGACCAAGGCTTTTACTTACGCGGAAATGAGTAAGGAAAGGCTACGTTTCCACTATTTTCAACAAATGACGTCACCTCGGGAGTAATCATGCCCAGAAATTTGATACATCATGGAACCCACGCATGCGCGTTGGCGATATTAACGAGAGTCACATTACCAGTAACATAAGAGAAACAGTGAAAAATAGGCTTACTTCGTATTATTTCTTTCTCTATGTTTTACACAGTAAATATTGTGTTGTGTCCACAAGTCCCAAATTGAAGCGTGGTGTACTGTAATTTATGTCGCAACTATAAGTTGGTAGCTTTTCCGAGTGTCGAAATCGGTTCCAAAAGCAATGCAAAAAAACACACACAAAGTAGATTGAGAAGCAGCAATACTTGTTCTCTAATTTAATGTCCACGATGAGTAAAACACCTCTTTACACGTTTACAGCCAAAATTCAACTTTTTAGAGCGATTAAGAAGTTTTACCAACTTGTACTCTCGCAAGTTCGAGAAATCGATGAAAAGACGACTGGATTGAACAAAGCTAGATCACTGGAGGTAGATTGATAAATGTTCTAAATAAATAAACTATAGCCTGTCAAATACCCAGCTGAAATGGCTGCCTTCAATGGGAACATGAGCAAAAGTAGGCTTACCGGCAATGCAAAGATTTCACTGAATAACCTTTCGTGGTTTTAAGTACTGTGTAAAACACGAACAGCAGGGCGAAGGACTCGATAAAACACGTGCTGTGAGTGTTTTGAACGGCTTAAAAACCTTATAATGGTACATAATGATCCATTGAACCTTTGTTTTCACAACGCCATGCAAAAATTCGAGCAATCACCACCTGCGATTACAAACATCTCAAGGGAATGACATGAAGAAATTACCATACTATCAGTGTTCGCAATGCTGCTGAAGGCATTGTGTGGAAAAGAACAAGCTAGGACAAGAAGAACCTGCACTTGAAGGATTTGGTCTCGTGGTTGACATCGATAAAATTCAAGACTTGGAAAGCGATGTGACTGACATGACGGCAGACTCTAAATTTTTGACTCCGGCACACAATATGAAGAGGATGTTTGTAAATTTGTTTAATGCACATTTTTATTATTTTACGACTTTGAGTTTTAGCTCCTGGTTTGGTTTAATAATTGGGACTCACTAAACAGTGGCTCGGTAAACAAGTAATGGTAGCTGGATAACTTCATTTTAAAAATATTATGTGTATCTTGGTAGTTTGCTGATATTAGTAAATTTAGTGCAAAATTGATTATCTAGGTACATGTACCTTATGATCCGTGTACTTTTTGCTATCTTTTGGGTCTTTATCAGTGCTTAATTGGGATGAACCTTTATATAGAATTTCATGTTCATTAGTATTCTTTATATAAAATCTTCATCCTAATTAACAATTCAATGAGAAAGCTGAAACATCAATAGAAATTATGAGATTTTATTAGGTATAAAGGAACATGCATGTCACTGATTTGCTTCATCTGATTGGACAAAATGCTCATTACGTACCTATTCATTAGTTTTTGAAACTTAATCTCTTTCCTGTCATAATCTATGGTATAGTTGCTGGATATTCAATTCCTAAAGAATACCTAAATTATTGTAAATGTTCGGTAATATTCATGGTATGGTATCTGTTATAGTAGAATTCACCATGACTTCAATGCATTACAACCTGCTGCCAAGTTGTTGACTGAATGCAATGCAGGGATCAGTGTTAAAATTCAGCCTTTTTCCAAACTGACCAATTTAAGATACGTATACGTATACATTTCAATTACCCATCGCCAGAAATTCGAGACATTGAGGTCTGATAGTATGTAGATGGTAGACATAGCATATATGGTACATTGGGACACTATAACGCAGGATATATAAAGTACCAACTCGTAATTGGGTAACACCGCTCACCAGAATTTTATCGCACTCGTCTCTTTTGGTCCGTTTAGGACCTACTTTCCAAAAGGACAAATTAGCTTGAATAACCGCTAGCTGTTTCAACAAACACACTGCAGTTTCTATAGAGTACAGAACAAGGTTTCCAAAGCTGCCATGTTTGTTGGATTTGGTCACTTGTGGTCAGAGTTATGGCAGTCTCAAGACGAGCAATATTACGGGTTTTAGCGTGCAAATATGGAGTCTGAGGTTTCTTGTCGAAAAGCTGAATTTTCAAGAAGTAAAATGAATCATCGAAAATGGACTTTGGGACATCAGAAGGGAAAAATACGGTAGGTCTTGTCTATGTTTCCAACTCTTCGCGCGCACATTGTTTGCTAAGATTGTAGCTTTGCAGCAGATACATTTTATAAACTGTTATCTGCATGTTTTTACTGGAAATCGTTTAATGTCCACTGTAAATAAATACGGATGTTTATGCTTCCTCTAAAATCAAAGAAATGAATCATCAAAGTTCACTACTTGGCTTTGAAAATATCAAAACTGAATTGATAATATCTGTAAAAATAATGCTGTCACGATTGTACCGTATTTCATGAAAAATAAGGAAAATGTTTAGGATCACATACATTTCTCTGTAAATTTTCACGACCCATTTCACACAGTGAAAGGGGTCAATATGTGTCTCGAAATTCTGGCAATGCCTTATAAAATAGATTCGATAGTATGCGCGCTCGGATTGGCTGAAAGCCGTGTTTCTATATTAACAATTAGACTATGAACTCGAAGCTTCTATAGGCTGATAGCAGCCATAGAAACTAAGGGCGAATAGTCTAATTGTTTTAGAAAAAAAAAACTAGTAATAGAGGTAATCGGCTAACTCTGTTGCCACCCAATTCAGATCATGTGATGTAAACACACATTACTCTGGAGAATTGACTCTTTGTTCTAAATTTAGCCTGCGAGACAGGCCCTCGGTGTTATTTCAACGCAAAGGAAGTGATAAAATGATTTGGCCGCGTGAAAATGGGAAAAGGAGACTGGCACGAGAGAGAAGAAGGAGGGACTGAAGCCATCCCTTAGGGGCCGACCATTTGACTTTTGAGGGGGGGTGGGTGTTTTTGAAAAAAAATATCCTGCAAGCCAACGGTGTTTAAAAAAAATATCCTGCAAGCGGAAAAGCTTTGTTCTGGCTCCGCTCTTTTCGCAAAACAAATTTCGTGCAACACTGCTCAAGTAAAAAGAATCGAGCACAGACCCCCCCCCCCCCCCCCCCCCCCCCCCCCCCCCCCCCCCCCCCCCCCCCCCTCAAAAGTCAAATGGTCGGTCCCTTATATATTTTCATTTAATCTGAACGGGAAATACTGATTGGTCAATTAGCTGTCATGTCAGTGTCACGAAATGTCGCACATTCCTGAAATGGCGGCGACAAGAGAAGTGATCGAGCGGTTGAGCGTTAATCCAGAAAAGTATTTAGAAGAACAAAGCAGGAAGTGAATAGTCTACATTTGTACTTTCTAGGCGAGATATTTTGGCGGTTTTTCCAACAGCCTTATTTTCCAACTGTTTTCCGTGGAAGTCGAGTCAGACAGGACGTATAGTAGCGCTTCGGCATTGTCCTATTTGCAAAGCATTGTGAAGGATCAGTTAATCGAAACTAAATACACTGGGACTTAAAAGCCATCTCCCTCTACGATCTAGACGCAGAACTGAAGGAAATTACGGAGTTCCCTAAAGTAATTTTCGCTTCTGCTGTCAGAGGCTGTTCGAGTGACAGAGTCAGTCAGGATCGAGTGAACTGATGAAGGAAAAACTGAGCGGGGCTGAGCGACTTTATAGAGGTCGTGTTCGTGAATAAATCCCACACTGTAGAGACTTGGACAGGAGAAATAAAGGTAATAACAACGAACTGTGCAATGTTTTGACTACACAGCTTAGATACCGACAACGTTATGCACCAGTCAATGTAAACCCCCCCCCCCCCCCCCAAACTCGGGCATGACCGGGGACTTGGAATTTGGGGTCAGTGAAAGTGAGAAAATGCCCTTGCCCCTGGGGACATGTTGCCGATCCAATGCCCCGCATATCCCTGCCCCCCGGGGGAGTCTAGGGAAAATGCACAACACATTTGAAATGCGAATGAACAAGAAATAAGCGCAGAGCCTTCAGTAATACTGGCCAGCAGGTAAGCTCTGGGTGAACTCCCGGTTAAGTCTCCGGTACAGAAACCGAAGAGGTGAAAGCCAGCGAATTCCCCACCTAGCGGGGATGAATATGGTGGTGAATACGAGGTAAATACCCCCCTTCGCCCCGGTCATGCCCGGGTTTGGGGGGGGGGGGGGGGGGGTTTACATTGACTGGTGCATTACGAGCACACAAAGTTTGATTGACATGTTTAATAATCATGTTAATCCATGCAGAAAAGGGCAGAATTCAAATTTCCGTAAGATTCCGTAGCAAAATAGAAATGAGTCTTGACAAAAGATACAGTTCTGCGATAGAGATATAACACTGAGTAAAGGTTTGTTAATCGCGTTTTTGCCACTCAGAACACGCCAAAAAATAAAAAACGATATTGTAGCCCCTAATATGACCCTTTGTCCTCTTCACAGTAAAATATTAATATCACGTCCAATGCTTTGTATCTACAGGTTCAACGTTTTTGAAAAGGAATATTGGAATAATTGTACTACAGTCATTATTTAATATTAACATTTAGTGGGGTTTGCATAATTATTTCCAAAAGGGTGCTCTAATTATAGTAAATGTTCGGTAATCTATCTGCATTTACACGATTAAATGGTTATATTATAACCTGTTGTTAGGAATATTAACCTCGGGGGAAGAAGCCTTCGTTGGAAAATATAACTAGAAATATAATATCATACGGGGTAATTGTCGAGCCAAATGTTTTAAATATTCCATGTGAAAATATACAAGGCATTCCGGTAACATATGAAACAAAACATGAAATTAAATATATTTAATTATTAATATAACTCGGAGAAAGATTTGTGTGAAAGTGATATCGAAGATCGAAGTGTCATTTTTCGTTGAAAGAATTGTATTTTTACTGAGCACATCCTAGAATTCATCCCTAATCATCTGGGTGATGTGTGAAAGATCGATGTAGTCGCGCATCTTTCGGTTACGGAATTATACTAGTTGACTCGGTGAGGACCACTACTTCTCTATGATATATTGTCCTATTATACAACACCTGCCCTTAGGGCGAATCTTGAAATAAAATCAATAAAATAAAGTAGTACTCGAGTCAGTAGTGTCAGGATTATTCCAGATCTGGAGCCTTCTTATTTTCGAACGAAGACCATAAACATGCACGCAAAAAAAGAGAAAATTAACACCATTATTCCCTTCAAATCTCCGATCATCATCCCGTTGCCATTGTAGCCGACCCACACATCAAATGTTAATATAATTTTTTCAATACTTTGTATGTTCTTCTTCAACTTGTTAGTAAAAGGATCTTGGTTTAAACGTTGTTTTGTGTAATTATACATTTGGTTCGATGTCGTGCTTTTCGAAAAATAAATTCCTTGGAATAACATAAGACGTGCCAGCATGGTGCCAGGTACGCCGCCATTCGACCGTCTCAGCGACTCTATTTTCCTAAATAATCGATATCTACTCAAATTTGCAAAACAAATAGTAACCGTTGAATTACAAAGCCCTTCAAATTACTTTTAATAAGGCTTAGCTTGGCGACACACGTCGTGCAGTGCTTAAACAAGCACTGGGCAGGTGTCAGGTCCTGTTTTAAAAGGCATAAAATAAAACATCTAACTGAAGACTACTGACCTAACATACAGAGATGATAAACAGTGATGTGAAACATTTCGACTTGATGTCTAAATGGTTCTGTACCAATATTACCTATGGTGCTTAACAAAGAGATTATTACACTAAAAATTGTGAAATTACATGTAAATACGACTGGGTAATTTTACTAGTCAGTTTTAGTTTTTCGAACATTAGTGGTAGTAGTAGTTTATTGTTTGTTTGCCACGACATACAGTTCAGCCTTAACTAAATATTGAAATACATTTGAAATTAGTGACGAGGAAGCCTGAACAAGAAACCACGAGGCTTATGGGTATCCAGGCTTCCTCTTACATACAAATTTACAATGAATTACGAATATATCAAAGACTCAGGTTGACAGCATGAAAATGAGGCTGGAGTTTAAACACGAAGTTCCGGGGGGTTTCTTGGTGTTACAGATCACCACATGACGTAAAACAAAGAAAACTATTGTCTTCTAAAGCAAAAAAATACCCTGAAATACGAAAAAAACTAACCCCAGAAACAATGAATCAAACAATGAATCTGCTATACCAAGAAGCACCCAAGTTCCGGTATAAAAGGGTAAGCTTCTCTTCTTTTCATGCCTCTGAAACTCGAAATTTGAAATTAAAATTGCAGAATAGTGAAGAAAGTAAGCGAGGATATCACCCTGTCCGTTTAAAATGTTAGATTTTGTAAGGTTTAAAATTAAACAAGCCGTAAAAAGTGACCAGAGGGAAGATAGTTAACTAAACTTAAACTTTAAACTTAAAGTGGCTCGCTGGATTTTCCAGGGACGCACCATACCCACTTTGAACGGCTGATACTCCACTGTCAGAGCTCTGTCGGGCTAGCCACTTCACCATTAACTCCAATTAACTAGAAATATAATAAACTTTCCAAACATGTAGGTTTGTTTGACATCGGTGTTACCATAGCAACACAGCGCGACGTCAGGTATTTTACATATCATCAATTTTCTCGAAATCTAGACCTAAACTTTTAAAACGACCTAGTGTCCCTTGTAGTCTAAATGTAGGCCTTCAAGACTGCAAAGTTTAACAAAAAAGTATTAGAACGTTTTCGAAAAAAAATGGGTTAAATATTTTCGTTAAAAACAATTAACAATTCGCCTTACTTCCTGCTTAGTCGTCGAGAACTGTGTTTTCCGGACCGATTCAAGCGATGTTTTTAGCATATTTCATACCTGTGGCATAGGACTACTTCCCATGAAAATTTCATTCCATTTTCTTTATTCGATTTCGGTTTATGGAATCACAAATATGCTCATTTTACTCAAAATAGTAACGTATTTGCTAATGAAGCTGTAATTCGAAATTATTATTGTGGCTAAATGTAATTTAGGCATAGTTAACCTCGAGACAATGCTGACCAGCGGTCGTCCCCATACGAGACAGGGTTGGGGTGGCCCAGGGGTTTGCTAGTGTCACGAGTACATTGCTTGTTGTGGCATTCTTAGCATTCTTAGCATTTCGCTGATCGTCGCGGATCTCTGCTTGTTTGCTTGCTTTGCTTGTTTGCTGATTTTTGCGGATCAGTGCTCTATTAGCCGTTAGTGTCATGGCAAGACGAACGAGAAATAGTTTGGACAGCAGCATGTTTACAGCATCATCCACGGAATCGTCAGTGCCCACTACTTCGGCGACCACGTGCTCGTCAGCGTCGAACACGGACAACTCTCCTTCGCCGGAATTTCTCGCCAAGGTCGTCCAGGCTGTAAAAGCGGCATTGATGGATGAGGGTACTCCAACCACGGTCACGGGAATCTCACAAGCGGCAGTTGGTACTCTGGCAGAGGGAAATCAACAAAACGTGGTAGTGGCTCAGGGCACGGATCAGCTTAGCTCGAGGGCGGCGGGCCTTTCATCGTCAGGCATTGGTTTCGCAACGTCCTCCTGCCAAACAGGTATGTCTTCAGTTGTTGTACCATCGTTCGTGAACACGTTTTCGGCCCCGCTGCCCTCGATCGCCTCTTGTAATCCAAGCGCTTCGCTGGTGAATTGCGTGCCGAAGGGCAACATTGCAGACATGCTGGACATTCCAACACCAACTCTACAACAGTCCTTTGTGGTCGGGCCTGGATTTTCGCCCGTCCCCGCAAAACTTGTAGCGCTAATTACGGCCGGGAAGTATGTTGATTTGAGCGATCTTTTGGCCGCTAATCTGATCGTATATGAGCCAGAGCCTCAGCTCTTGTTTGACGGGCGCCTGATGTTAACGTCGACTCCAAAGAGAAACCGCCGCCGTATTGACGATATCGTCAGTTGGATGGAAGCTTTTTCCGTATTTACTCTCGTGTTGACATCCTACTTTCCTCATCGTGCACGCGATCTGCTACAATACCAGTTGCTTATCCTTCGCACTCACCGCCAGTTTAGTGGCCGAGCCTGGATGGCGTACGATATAGCTTTTCGCGAACATGCTGCCGCTGCCATGATCACTGACTGGTCGGTCATGAACGTAGAGTTGTTTAATTTTCATTCCGCTGGCGCGTCAGTACGTAGTCAACCTGGAGAAACTTCTTTAGATTCTGGCATTGAAGCAAAGGGTTCTAGTGCTTCCCAGGTGGTTTGTAGATCGTGGAACAGAGGCCGCTGTTCCTCTCCGTACGCAAAATGCCGTTTCGCCCACAGATGCAGCAATTGTTCTGGCTCTCACCGGGCCCAAGAGCGTTCCATTCATTCGGAAAGCAGTCCTCAGTACGGGCGTAGGCACAAGTCCCGTTCCCCAAGGCCTGAGAGCAATAAACGCAGGAAGCAATAAGAACTTGGCTGTTGCTGTGTATTCACTAATGTGTGCATGACTTTATTAATTGTTGTTACGCTATTACAGGCATCTAGCATTCATGCTTTTACCTTGATCACGTTGAATAAGAGTGTTATACTATGCTACATGTCATTTAGTGGGTGTTTTTTTCTTTATTGTTAAATATCTCCCTTTCAGCCACACCTGTCCTCCCCCCAGTTGACCAGATCTCTCCATTAAATGTGGATGGCTTCATACGGGAGCTGACTAACCACCCTGATCAGCAGCAAGTATCCTTTGTAGTTGAAGGCCTGCGGCATGGTTTTAAATTGGGCTTTCATCAGTCTCTCAAACTCCGGTCAGCTAAGAAGAACAAACCGTCGGCCTATCATCATGCCAAAGTGATTGACGTTTATCTGGCAAATGAAGTAGCTAGGCATAGGATAGCGGGCCCTCTCCCTGCCCCCCCGATTCACAATTTGCACATAAGCAGTTTTGGTGTTATCCCTAAAAAGGGTCAACCGGGTAAATGGCGGTTAATTCTAGATTTATCCTCTCCCAGGGGGGAAAGCGTGAATGATGGGATTGATCCTGATGAATTTTCCCTGCAGTACATTACGGTGGATCAAATCATTAGCATGGTTAGCCAATATGGCCAAGGGGCCTTCTTGGCAAAGTTTGATGTAGAGGCTGCCTATCGCAACATTGCTGTGCATCCTACAGACCGTTATTTACTAGGCATGAAATGGCGAAGCCAGTATTATGTGGATCTAACTCTACCTTTCGGTCTACGTTCTGCTCCATACATATTCAATTCAGTAGCTGCTATGGTAGAATGGATTTTGGTGCACAATTATAATGTATCAGATCTGGTGCATTATTTAGATGACTTCATTTTGGCGGGACCTCCCAATTCCTTGCTATGCCACCATAACCTGAGCACTTCGTTAGATCTGTGCAAAAGGTTGGGTCTTCCACTCCATCCCAACAAATGTGTGGGCCCCTGCACCACCCTAGTGGTGTTGGGCATTGAACTGGACTCAATAAATCTCATAGCTCGTCTCCCCTCTGAGAAACTGTGCTCCTTACGGCAGCTTATAAACTCGTGGGTGTCTCGTCGTTGGTGCAATAGGCAGCAATTAGAATCTCTGATTGGCCATTTACATCACGCAGCAAAAGTTGTGTGGCCTGGAAGAACATTTGTGCGCCGCATGATCAATTTACTCTGTTGTTTCCAAAAAAGAGACCATCCAATCCGCCTAAACAAGGAATTTCAGTTGGATCTTCAGTGGTGGAATCAGTTTTTATCGTCTTGGCATGGGGTCAGTTTTTGGCTGTTTCCGGGAATGTCTGCAGCAACTGACTTGGAAGTGACTTCAGATGCGGCTGGAGCAGTCGGCTTTGGTGCATACTACAATGGGGAGTGGTTCAATGGCAGATGGCCCCCATGCCAAATGCAGCTCTCCATAGCCTACAAGGAACTTTTTCCAGTGGTGATAGCTGCTCATGTTTGGGGTAGTAACTGGACCAGGAAGCACATCTTATTCCGCTCTGATAATGAGGCAGTAGTGTTTATTTTGAAGTCTAGGACATCTAAGATTCCTTGCATCATGCGACTTGTTCGCAGTCTTATGATGTCAGCAGCGCTTTTCAATTTCACTTTTACTGCTCAACACATCCCAGGTGTACAAAATAAGGTTGCTGATGCTCTTTCCCGTTTCCATTGGCAGGAATTTTGGCAGTTGGTACCCAAGGCCAAGTCCACTCCAGTGCTAATTCCACAGCAATTCCTGGAGGACCTAATCTCTCCCAATTAGAACGTCGTTGCAGGAACTTTCTATCTGAGGGTCTTGCCTTGTCTACTCGCAATACATATGCTTCCGCTCAAAATAGGTTTGTGAATTTTTGCCATCAGCTTGGGAAAGTTCACCCAAATGGTTCACCTTGTCCAGCAGAGGAATGGACTCTATGCCTCTTTGCTACGTTTTTGTCAGATTCCGTCCAACATTCAAGCATTAAAGTATACCTCTCTGCCATTAGATCTCTTCACATTGAACAGGGCCTCCCAGACCCCTTAATTAATTGTTTGCAACTTCAGAGGGTGGTGCGTGGCATTAAACGCAGGCAAGGTTGTTCGTCATCCCAACGCTTACCAATCACTGATGACATCATGATGGTCATCTTTGGATCCTTGGATTTGAGTCTACCAGATCACTGTATGTTTTGGGGAGCCTGCACTCTTGCATACTTTGGCTTCCTCAGATCAGCCGAATTTACAGTTCCAAGTTTGGCCAGTTTTTCTCAAGCTATCCACCTGTGTTTTGGAGACGTAGCAGTGGACTCTGGTGTAGCTCCATCCTGCATGCGAATAAAGATTAAGGCCTCTAAAACAGACCCGTTCCGCAAAGGGTGTTTTATCCACATTGGGTTGGGAAAGTCTCCCCTGTGTGCAGTGCATGCAATGATGGCATATTTGTCAATCAGAGGCAATGGATGTGGTCCTCTCTTCCTGCTGCAAGGTGGCCAGCCATTGACACGAACTCTCCTCACTAGTTGGGTAAGGCAAATTTTGGTGGCAGCAGGAGTTCCTGGCAACTATTCGAGTCATAGTTTTCGCATCGGAGCAGCGACTGTGGCAGCTCGCAGTGGTATCCCTGATCGTCTTATTCAAGCAATGGGCCGATGGAAAAGCAATGCCTATCAGCTTTACATCAGAACACCTACTGAAGCATTGGCGCGTCTGTCACACCAGCTGGTCTAAAGGCAAGCTTGTGGACTAGGGGTATGTACGTCTTGCTAGTTCTCTGTGACTTTGCATAATTATGCGGGGGGAATGGTGCTTGGGGGATTGTTTGGAGTCGGAGGTTCCATGTTACCCTTTCACAGGCCCCTCCGTTCTCCAAGCACCTTGGAGTATGGATATTGGTGGTGGGCTGTGATTCGGTTGCCATGGTAACCTCCTTGCGTCGTCGGTAGGTTGAATCGTTTGTGCATCCCCACCCTGGAAAGGCACCTACCTCCAAGCTCATCTATTGGTGATGAGTTTAAATTGTGGCTAAATGTAATTTAGGCATAGTTAACCTCGAGACAATGCTGACCAGCGGTCGTCCCCATACGAGACAGGGTTGGGGTGGCCCAGGGGTTTGCTAGTGTCACGAGTACATTGCTTGTTGTGGCATTCTTAGCATTTCGCTGATCGTCGCGGATCTCTGCTTGTTTGCTTGCTTTGCTTGTTTGCTGATTTTTGCGGATCAGTGCTCCCTCCCTCCCTCCCTAATGGTAAGTATAGGATTAGGTAAGTATTCCACTGAATTTTCAGTGTGACGGGTGCCATGTGGTGGGCTGTGATTCGGTTGCCATGGTAACCTCCTTGCGTCGTCGGTAGGTTGAATCGTTTGTGCATCCCCACCCTGGAAAGGCACCTACCTCCAAGCTCATCTATTGGTGATGAGTTTAACGATAATTATTTTTTAAATCTTTTCACCAGAAATTCAACATGTACTACACTGGCCCTGTAAATTTCAAGAGCATTGAATCTTTTTAAGGGCGCAGAATAAAAACAAAAATATAGAGAACTTTTACATTCATCCACGCAAGCTTCATTGCTGTATCATTTTGTTGATAGCTTGTGTCTTTCCGAAATTTCTCTTTTGTCGAGATCCTACTCAAGCATGTTAAGGCCTGGTTCAGGGGTCAAATTTCGGGTAAAAACTGTTTTCCTTATTTCAGCTCAGCCGAGTATGGTAAGTACGCCAAGTTTCTCACGATAATAGATATCGCCATTCTTGACTACCTTAAGTTAGACTGGGACAAATTCTAAGAAAGGCTGCTATTTAAAATTCTGTCGGCAAACTCGAGGAAAAGTTGGTAAATACACTTTTTTAGATGAAAATCATGTGCTGAACACGAAAAAATTGTTTACCAAGCTGGATTTCGAGATTTTAACCTTGAAATCTGGCTTTAAAAAACGGACCCAAATACCGGGCATGGAAACGAGGCTATACCGTTTTCCTTTTTTTTTAAAGCCAATTTGGAATCGAAATATTTTCCCAAATCAGCTAACTATAATTTTCTCATTCTCAAGAATACAAATTGATGGTGGGTGGTTTATCACATCGAAACGATGTGGTCTCGAGACCTCATTTATGGGGACTACGTCCGCTGACTACCGTAATAGCTTGAATTTGGGGAAAATTCGTCCAAAAAAATATATAAAGGTAATCACATTTTACAATGTGCTAGGTCTGAACTGATTATTTTAATAATTGGTCCGACTTTTGTCATTCCTTTACAACAATAAATGTTGTAATACAACACTTTTTCATATAGACAAACCAATTCACATGCTTTAAGCCTTGACTCAAAGGAATCGAAATTGAATAAACAAACAAAATAAGGCGCCGAGACTTCGAGAAGAAGAACATTCTGATCGGGCTTTGATTATTTTCGTTCAAGGGAAATACATGAAGGTGAATGAAAACGTAGGTTTCATTCAAGAAAATGTAGGTTTCATTCAAAAGTCAAAAGTTTCGATTTTTAACTGAAGTGTTTGCTATCAAATTACATTTCCCACACCACAGTCCCAGTCAGACAAAGTAAAGTTGCCTGGCTGCTAATTCGAGCTAGTTGAATGTGAGAGCTCCATGCATATGGAAGATTGTGTTAACAGATTACAATGATAACATAAAAAAAATGGAAGAACGGGTGAGTTTAGAAAGATCTGCCCCTACTCTTTCCTTCAGTGAATGTATTATTTGTCAAAAAAGGATATTCTGTTTAGCGCAACACGGCAAGGCTTGCGTTCATTGAAGGAATCATCTGAGGAGTGACGAAAATTAAGAGACACCTAACACAGAAATAATCAACAGGATATTGAATGCAACTGAGACGAACGCAGAGGAATTACATTGGCAAAAGAGCTGCTATGCAAAGTATACTGATAAGAAGATTAAGAAAATCGCTCGATTCTCTAAATAAGCTTTCGCCGCCAGGAGTGACTGCAAACTCAGCACTTCGCAGCAGAATTCACTCGACCGACTGGAAACTATGCATGTTTTGTCATGATGGGGAAACGCCTAAAAAGGAAACACTGTGCTCAGTAACAACTTTCAACATGAGTCAACAGATACTTGAGGGACCAAAGTGTGACCACGACCTTTCCTTGCGTGTGGCAGGTGTAAATGACCTAATCGCGTCTGAGGGCAAATATCATCCAAATTGCTATAAGAAATTCCTGAGAAATGTAACTCGGTCAAGAAATTTAGCAAAAGATGAAAGCGGAGCAGTGCTGTTGTGGCTTATCGATGAATTTAAAAGGTCTGCAGAACAAGGTCATATTTTGGAGCTTAAGGAGGTGTGGCTCCGCTACTGCTCCCTAGCTGCTGAGCAAAACATTGACATCCCGGCCTCCCTCATGTAGAAGTCGCATGACCGCATTCAAAGAATACATCGCACTGTATGTTGCAGACGTTTATGATTTTGTTCTACTTCGTGACCAAGCAGTTGCTGAGCGGCAAACAGTGTTAGTGCCTATTAAATTCTGTCATATTCCTGTCTCACAAGTTTTGAATCAACAAACTAAGTCATGCAGAGCCTGTAATCCCCGTCTACCAACCTGATTAAAGGGATGATTTTCTCTCGATGGTACATGTGGTATTGAAGCTTGACTGTGATATATTAGGGTAGCCTACGCACCAGGGCCTGAACGTCTGCAAGGAAGATGCTATCATATGTGTCCCAAAGAGTTTGTATATGTTCATAAGGCTTATGCGTGGTGGACAGTCTCTCCTTGAGAATGGGCTGAGTGATTGTTATGACGATGACAAGGAAGACGACAGTGACGTCATTGATGATGATGACGACGATGACGACGATGATGATCTAGACAGCGCTGATGTTGTTGACGACGAAGAAACACAGCCGAATCCACGACAAAATGCTCGCGTGAGAAAACAAGAACATTTTGTGGAAACTAGAGTGCTTAGCATCGCACAGGATCTGGTGTACAGTGTGAGTGGAGGGCGGAGATGGACACCCAAACACGTTGGTCTTGGCAGTAGTCTTCATCAGGCGACGCGAGCGAAGAAATTGGTAGTAATGTTTCATAATGCCTGTCATACAATTAGCTACTGGGATGTTCGTCGAGTCGATACTGCCCTCGCCAAGCACCCACTTTCAACAATGAACGTTGACAATGGAACAGTGATCCCTGTAAATCTAGCTGAAGGATGATTTATTCATTTTACCGCTGAAAACATAAACACTTGACGGGCAAAACACATGTCACGCAACACAGTATGCAGCCTGGCAAAGAGATCCAGAATAAGTTGGCTTCCTCCAGAACAATTTTACTCCGACTAAGAGTGCAACCCTCAAAGTCCCAGATGAGATGAATGCTATCTTACCTGCGTATGTCAGAGAAGGTACCGATGAACCGCAGTTCAAGGTAGATGTTAAAGAGGAATGGTTCAAACAACCAATCAAAGATTGTCCATCGGCTTTAAAGGCAGAGGCAACAGACATGGCATTTGTCCTTAAACGGCAAAATGAGGATCCGAAGTTTGGCTGGACAAGCTGCAATGAAGAACATTCTGAGACAGACCCTGAAGTATGTACAGCTGGCTACATGCCAATCATATCATTGCCTCCAGCGCATGATGTTGACACTTTAAATACAGTCGTACAATGAATCGTACGAGTTGCCGAATCGTTTAATCTGAAGCACGTTGCATGTGCTGACAGTTGATCAGGCTCTTTTCCCACAACTCATGGAACTGAAATGGGTGGTACCATAGTATAAGGACACTCTCATTCCACGACTTGGAGGTCTTCACACATCAATGAATTCCTTGTCGTCTCATGTCAAGACACAGATGTGTTTCTCCTTTTAGTGTCGCACTTCAACAAAATGAGCTGCAAGCAGTTGTGGATGAGAGCTGGGACATCTAAGAAGCCTAAGTATCTGCCCATTCATATATGATTCGTTAACGTCTAAAGGAAACAATTCCTGAAGTGAAAACCATTCTCTCCTTTCATGCGATAACAGGCTGTGATACAGTCTCCTACTTTGCTGACCATAGCAAGAAAGGCGTCATGGAAGACGTTCACAGACCACCACATCTGCTGAGAAACTTAGGAAATGGCGAGCTGCATGGATGACCCGACAGGTAAATCCGCTGAGAAGTTCATTTGCAGAATATACAATGTCACTGACGTAGAGCCGCAACGGAGCACGCGCAGCGTTGTTTTCTAGATACCGGTCACCAGAAGCTCTTCCACCGACGAGTGATGCAGCGCGATGGCATATTAGAAGGGAGCACTTCCAAGCAATGACATGGAAACAAGCGCATGTTACACACCCTACCACCCTACTTCCAGAGACTATGGGTTGGACAACCTGAATGGCAACCTGGTACCCAAGCTGATGTCGCTTGCCCCCGTACCCGAAAGCTGTGATGAGATGGTTAACTGTGACTGCAAATTGGGATGCAAATCAAAGAAGTGTAGATGATCTAACTTTATTTAAACACGCTGGCCTCGTTCAACTTAAAAGCTGGTTTCCAAGAGAGGCGTGCATTATAATTATAAACATCTCATCTGATTATAATTACTAATACGTATCCTAAGCTAATATACATAATTGATAAAGTAATCTATGTGGTAATAAAAAATATAAAAAAAAAAATTAAATAAAAAAATAAAAAATGATATAATACACAATCATTTAAAACATATATATTTCTATGTACAATAACTAGTTTACTAACTTCTAAAAGTAAAGCCTGAGGAGGATAGTTTGCTACAAAACGATTCATATGAGCTAGAACCCCTTATGCCCTCTGGTACCTTATTCCATATTTGAGCTCCGCTATAGCTAAAGCTCTTTTAAAAAAATTCTGTTCTATAGGTCTAGGAATAAAAAGCTTAGTTGAGGATCCCCTTAGATTGTAATCAGTTTTTGAGTTTAAATTTTGAAAAATATTACACAGTCTTTGGGGCGCTAATTCGTGAATCGTTTTGTACATGAGTCTGGCCTTCATTTGTGACCTACGCTCGTCTAAAGATGTCCACCCAAGTGCGTTTAGAGCCAAACTTGATTGGCCAGCTTCATTTCTGAAATTCATGATGACTCTGGCCGACCTGTTTTGAAGTTTCTGGAGACGTTCATTTAGACCTTTACCCAACGAATCCCAAACCTCGCAACAATAGTCAAAATGAGGCTGAATTAGGTAGCTGCCGGAAGGATTGTAGGATTGCCATGCACAGGAGCATGCAAATGCAGAAGTACTACAGACAGCCGCTGCCAAAATGATGCTAATGGTGTCGTGATCGGAAACCAAGGACAGTGAATGGTACAGTAGAGTAAAATGGTTTAGCATCTTTTAGTATCTTTTTAGTAAAGGTTTGTTCAAACAGCTGATGTGAAATTCGGTGTCTGCTCCTGTAGGGTGAGGGCAGATGTGAAATATCAAGAATGTTTTTTTCTGCCGTGGTGTGTTTCTGATGCTGACATCAGGATATGCCGCATATGTCCGCGATCTGTGGGAGCCAGATACCACCAAGAATTTTATTCGATGATTTCCTACTCAGGGGTAACAGGACCATTAGAAATCGTGGGAGCTAATACAACAAGTATCCAGATTGTTTTTAAGATGGTCAGCCAAACTCCAGATGTTCCAAACTCCAGTCATGTGACCAAAACCTACCATGGATTTTACGATAACTTCCAGTTGATTCACTTGCTGTATTTTCATACAGTAGAAGAACATAATTATAGTTTTCAACTCTTTTTCCTGGTTTCGAGAACTTGTGTCCACCTCCCTCCACGTAAACAGAAGGATATAGCCTCTAGCCTCGTTTTCAAGAGTCACGTGACCAGTAAATCACGTGATCAGCATGTAGTAAACACAAAATCCTCTAAAAACATACTGCATCTGTCAACCGCTGATTTGGGTGAAATTCCAACCGTTTTAGAGTGTTATGTAACGAGATACAACATATAGCCTCGTTTTCGTGTCTTAATTACGTATGCTAATATAAATGGTTCATTTGAAGGTCAAAATGGCCGAACCCAGCTTGGTAAACAAAATATTCGTGTTCAGTGCATAATTTTCATCTAGATTTCTGTCGAATTTGCCGGTGGTTGGTTGAAGTTGTAGCTGTAGTAAAACGTGTCACGTGGTCTGTCACGTGACTTAGAACACGAAATCAGTAAATGAAAAACGCGGCTCCGAGTTTAAAACAGCTAGGATGATGAGTGGATATGTTTAGTTGAAGGTTGAAGCCTTTTACCTAAATCAGCTTAGAAAAGATGACTACAATGTTTCGTTAACGAGTAATTAAGGCGAAAATGTGCAAAATAGGTCATGTGACTTTTTGTACCCTTAATATCTCCTTATCTTTACATGATAGTCATGTTTTATAAGCGTGGTCTGAAACACTGCGGGATGAGTAATGTTTTAGCAGGGTTACTTTATATTCATATGTTATCGTCGCAGCCGCATTTCACTTAAACGATTTTATATAATTATGACGTCATCGATCACGTGATACGACAACCATCCACTCAACAAATTTAAGGAAGGTGATATTAGTATTATGATGTAATTAGATTTTGTTTAAACTGTTATTTCTGTCAGAAAACATTTTTTAACGTAAATCTATTTTCCGTTAAATGAACCAGGCCTTAACATGCTTGAGTACATACTTGTGTGCTTTTGAACTAACAAGTTTACCATACACGCTTGCTACGCTTCGCTACTGTCGGAACGCTCGTGCAAATTCTGTTCTTAGTACGACGACATGCAATTATCATAGGTAACGCTGTTATAATATAACTTATAATATTTATTTTCAAAACGTTTTATAATATCACTAATACAAAATCTCGTTTTTATTTAATATTTAGAAAATGTGGTCTAGACGTCACGGGCACTTTTTCCCGATCTGGTTACTAAAAACACTTATTCAACATTATCATCCCGCACTGCCTAAATCTTCATGGTTTAACTAATTTGCATGTTTAACTATTGTGTTATCTAAATCAGTCATATCCAGCTCTCTCCGGCTTTCTTTAAACCTCGATCGCGATACTGATTTGATGTTTTTCTGAAGTACAGCTTCACGCAAGCATGTCAAATCGTTGTATTAATTTTGGGTACCAAAATCCAATACCCCTAAAGAATTTTAATATTATGAAATTATCGAAGGATGGAGAGCTACGGCTATTCAGATGTGTATAAACTGCATTCCAGTTCCTAGAACATAAACTATATATGCATGTGTATAAAGTACACCCCATGCAGTTCCTCAGATCATTCACATTATTTCCCCTGGGTATTTTACAAGTGAGAACAAGGTTGGCTGCAGAATATTGAGCGCCATTGTTAGTTCCAGAATAATTTATAGCCGGTAGCCGGGCCTGCATGGCTTTGATCAGTCCGTTAGAAATTCAGTGTAGATTAATTGATTAGGATTTAGGGAACACAGCAATGAACTCAGTACTTTAAATTTCTCTCACCTTGTACTGTGTTGATATTCCAGTTCCTTGGCATATCAAAGTGTCTGAATGCAGTGTTAATTTGAATCCGTTAATTTGTATAACCAAGATGTACACAGTGTCGCAACTCACACAAGATACGGCGATTACGGGTATCTTTTATTTTAAAATTCACGCTTCACTTTTTCGTGTTGGCAGCTACGGTAAACGCTGCAATTTTCATTCGCGCGAGCAGTGCAACATACAATCTTCGTAAATCTTCGAATGATTAGTTGTTAGAATTTCTTGCCTGAAGCCAACATGTAGATGATGTAATTATTGTGGATACTAAAAGGTTTTGTTTATCCGGCATCCGCCTACTTTGAAAAGACTGCCGAGTAAAGGAAGTGTTACCGACTCGCGTGAAAACTTCCTGAATAAACAACCTAATGAACTAATTAAGATCTAAAACGGCGGGAAGTTTTAAAACTTACCTTTGCTTGCAGCGAGTGGACTCGTATTTGGAAACAACTGCCAAATAGCCTGATGATTTTTACATGCATGAAAACCATAATGAAGTTGACGTAATTATCGTGGTATGTAAGTTTTTATAACCCGTAATGCTCGCGTCGATCCATCTATTTTGAAAGCACTTTGCCGAATAAAGGAGTGTTACCGACTCGCGTGCTTTGTTCTATTTCAATTGAGCTAACGGCGCTTGTTAATTCGGTAATTAGATTAAACCTTTCTGTATAAACAGCTTATTAACCAATGAGAAGATAAAACGGCGGTAAGTTTTGCAATTTACTAAATTCGGAAAGAATTTGAAATGACTTTCCGAAGAAAAGGAGTGTTACCGACTCGCGTATTTTTGTAGTCAGTAGTAGTAATAGTAGCTAAAGAGGTCTTACACTTAATTTTTTTTATATGTAGTTATGATATTGAATCATATTTGCCGCGTAGCACCATTAAGTGTAAAGAATGTGATATGAAGCGGTAAGCTGCAGTGCCAAGCGTGCACGCCCCACGAGGGAAAGAGAAAAAATCTCCGACCCAAGTGGGACTCGAACCCAACGACCTCCAGCTTACATGTCTGGCGCTCCACCAACTGAGCCATCAAGTCAGATGAGAGCAATCGTGGGTATTGGTGCGTTATATGGGGTCACGGCGATTATATATGTATATGTAGTTATGATATTGAATCATGTTTGCCGCGTAGCACCAGTAAGTGTAAAGAATGTGATATAAAGCGGTAAGCTTTATCAAAACATTTTTTTTTATTCAGTGCGTTGACATGTACTGCCTCTTTTTCTGAGGCGGGGCGATTTCAATAAGAATTACGACCACAATTCACTAGCGATTTCGCGTGGTGAAAGAGACCTTTAATGGTTATTGGCATAATATAATTATTTTGTGAAAGTCTCGATCCTATCATCGACGAGGTCGACAGATCGAAATGCAAAGGGGACTACAGCTTTAACGGCCCAATCAAAGATACAACTCTGCGTCAGTTACGGGATACTCAAACATTCAAAAATACGTTTGAACAAACACAATCCCCAAGAGAGTGACAGGTCTAGCGTTATTTCTTAGGACTCTGAAATGTCGTGCAGTTGTTTCATTATTAAATATTCAATCTTTAAACTTTCAAAGAACCTTCCAGTTTTGTTTCGATGATTTATTAGGCAATGATTCGTGTTTCACGGAATTGAGATATATAGTCTCAACCTTTACATATAATTTCCTCCAATTTTGCCAAACATCAAAACTACGATTTGCATTCCGGTTACGTTCCAAATGTCGATTAGCATATGTCATACGGCGTGGGACAGAGAAAATTAAGGATTAATTACGCGTGTTTTCAAACTTTTCTCCAAATTGCCCGATCGCCAAGATGTCGCAAATCATATGTTCGGAACCGGTCTTGCCTGTTTTGTAGCTATTGTTTTTTACTGTTCCTTTGGTTGGAAGTTAGATGATTTTCTCATAAAATTGGAATAAAACGAAGACATTCTACTGTACTACACTTTTATTTCAGGGGGGGGGGGGTATTCCCTATAATGGACTATACGGAGAGGCTCCGCCCGAAAGGGGTACCTTTTCAGGCTGGAGGTATATAAAAGGTAGGGATTTCACGAGTTGAAGTATAGAAAAGGGTAGGGAAAACTGTCATTTAGGTATTTAAAAAGCCTTTCAAAATATCTCGAACAGATGCACCTAACGGTACCCTGGTTACCAGAGGCTCGAAAGTTGCGAGTCGCGAAGCGATGCTACTCAAGTGAAATGTTTAGTAAAAGTCGCTCGATTATTCAGCCAAAACGATGTTGTTTGGTTAACATCTCTACTGGTAACGCTTGATGTTTCCGGGATATCGTTCATCAAGTTCATTCCAAGCGTATAGTAAAGGGATGCATGTGTGAATGTATGTATGTATCTCTATTTACACACGGAGTCTCTTCATATAATCATGCCCTTCCAGAGAGCCGTGTCTAATATATAAATTACATATTAAATACTTATACTATAAAAAAGCGATAAAATTGATAAAACTATAATAAATTATCCTACATATATAACTATGGCAGCGATTTCACGAATTTAGTATAGGTCAGTGTACCTTGGCACGCGCGCCTGAGGAAGTGAATTCCACAGCACTGCACCCCTATAGGCTATAGGAAAAGCTCCTTTTCCCTGGCTCACTATTTGGTCTCGGTACAAACAGAGCTGAATCCGAATTTCTAAGATTGTATTGGTGGATAGAGTGTTTGTGTAAAAATGTTACTGAGATAGTCTGGCACGCTATCATCGGTACATTTGTAAACCATTGAAGCAAATTTAGACTGCTGTCTCTCATATAGCTTCTTCCAACCCAGTTCAGCTAAAATGTGATCAGACATGATATCGTAATTTGAACTAGTGATGATCCTGGCAGCCGGCTTTATTTTGCAATTTTTGGAGTTTAACTGACAGTGTTTCTACTGTGGGTATGTGACAATTTTTTATGGAAGGTATATGAAAGGGTTACCTTTTCTGTCAAAAATGGTATATAAAAGGGTAAGGGTTTGGACCTAGGGGCGGAGCCTCCCCGTCTAAAACTTTGTTGAGTTGAGTCCCCCCCCCCCCCCAAAAAAAAACCTTTCAGGCACATTTTGCACTGAGTCTCATTCCTATAGGTCTCTATCTATCCGTGTAGGAGTTTAATTTTGCGGGAGTTAATTTTTGCGGATTTTGCGGATTTCCTTCGATCCGCAAAAAAAAACTCCCGCAGAAAAAAACTCCCGCAAAATTTTCCGCCGCAAAAATATACTCCCAGAGAAAAAAAATAGTAAATCTTGTTTTAATGGTTATATCGGGTTAACAGCAACTTTTTAACATTGAACATAACAGGAAACGCCAGCCAAAGTTAATAAAATACATTTTTCTTCTCACATAGCCGGCTTCTCACGGAAAACCGTACTTTCCCGCTTCTGTTTCACGTTCAACGTCAGTTGTCGTAAATAAAGACTGACAACATACAGTCAATTCCAAAGTACATGTACGCAATGGATTAATCTACAGACTTAATTCCTGCAGCAAATAAAACGTGCTCTCATAACTCCGAGGCGACCGGCACAACAGGCATCTGTATTCCCGATTCAACTCCAGACACGTGCTCAAAAGAAACGGAGACTGTTATCATAGTCGACTAATACGTTTTTACAAGAACGTACAATAATTCCCTCAGGTTTTGTCGTTGTTTATGTTCATGTTGGCGCTAGAACAACAACTATAGAAACTTCCCGTCGAGAAGTAAAATTTCAATTTAATACCGATACTGCCTTGAATTTTATTTATACTTGACCAGAAATCCGCAAAAAATTCCTCCCAGCAGAAATTTTATGTCTCGATCCGCAAAAATTTCCTCCCGCAAAACAAATTGAGTCGGCAATCCGCAAAATTTTCCTCCCGCAAAAATTTCGTCCTACACGGTATTAATAATTCATAAAACAAAAACAAAGGAAAAGAACGTTTGTGTGTTTCTAAATGTGATATATAGATACGGTCTCATTTACATAAACTTTAACTTTGATTTTCTAAGCCAAAATAACTGAAAAATATGACTCTTTTGGCTACATCTAGAAGTTTGACAAGTCAGATACAGAATTCGTGTCCGTGCTTTATGGGATTTATAAACTCTCGCTTTCAGCTCGAGTTATAATCCGATAAAGTACGGGACCACGAATTCTTGAAGGTCACTACACACGAAGGGACAAGTTATTGTCGCGGGGACAACATTTTGTCCCCGGGACTTGTCCCTTCAAATCAAACTGGTTTGAATTGACGGGACAAGTCCCGAAGACAAAATGACAAGATTTTTCCTAGTTCACACGAGACAAACTAATATAGGAGCCAGGATCCGAGCCAGGATCCGAGCCAGGATCCGAGCCAGGATCCGAGCCAGGATCCGAGCCAGGATCCGAGCCAGGATCCGAGCCAGGATCCGAGCCAGGATCCGAGCCAGGATCCGAGCCAGGATCCGAGCCAGGATCCGAGCCAGGATCCGAGCCAGGATCCGAGCCAGGATCCGAGCCAGGATCCGAGCTCTGGCACCACTGGTATACAGGGTATGAACGTATTCACAACTCTGTCTCGAACAAATGATATGATAGCTGGAATCACCTTGAGTTCTAAATCGTTTGTTGACAAATGAAGTCAACCAATCAGCTCCCTTTTTGACATTCCATCGTTTATACGTCCACTGTAGGGTGCAAGGCCGCTATTCTAGAAACAACCGGATGAGTAGTTGTTGCTGGATAAATCGTTCAGTCTTCATAGTTTTCTTTTTCATTCTGTGCACTTGATTCTTTTAGATCCTACAGATTGTCACGGCAAGTGTTATAATGCCCTAAAATTCGTGAGAGCATTTTCGATCAATGTTTCTCTGGGATCGACAGACGACAGCCACGGGAAATCCAGTCAAAATTTAATTTTCCGCAAAGGGAAACGTCGGAAACACTTTACTAATGTACCTAATATGTAGGAGCTATCGATCTGTCGTGATTTTGCGGGATGAAATTTTTTTATAGTCGTGTTCATTCGGGTCGTGTTATTCCCTTGTTTCAGTGTTTGCTCAAAAGAAATGCAGCTTTGAGGAGATTACTCATTCAAAAAAACTGAATTAAAAGCAGGCATAAGAGCAAGAGGTCGTTTGGTGAATAATAAAGGGAGGCTAATTAAATTGTAAACATCTATAATTCACTGAGTGGTCTGAGTGACTTCATGAAGACAGAGATTTTTATGCGGAATGGCGGAAACTGCGTGTAGCTTCTAGCAGTTTCTGCTGTCAATGTTTGTCTTTTCGTCGCGTTCGTTTCTCCTAAACTATTACTCCAAATGCCACTATTTTTTTTCTTTTGCATGTTTGGGATCTGTGTTCTGTTGTGCGCGAAAATGAGAATATTTTGTAAAGGATTTCATTTAAAAAAAGTAGGAAAACTGAATGGTATCGATGTGTGCAATATCAAAATCATTTCGAAAAATTAGAAATACTAATGCACCAGTCAAAGTAGAAGTAGAACAGAGAAGTCTGCAGTGGCCTGGACTGTCTTCTATGAACAATTCCCGCCACATTTTGCCCCACGTTGGCCCCACAGTTCCCCCACACTCCATAGTGGGGCATCAAATAACCGATTTTCCCCCACCCTCTGGGGCACTCTACCGTGTCAAAAGCGATCGCTTGCCCCACATTTGCCGCACCCTATCCCGGGTTGGGAGGGGTGGGGGTTTACTTTGACTGGTGCATAACTGATACTTACGTTGGCAATAGCAAAATGTCAAAGTTTCAAATTTGAGCGTATTTACGCAAAGGTTCTAGCGGTTTCTTATACTGTTCGGTCTATCGGCTCTCGCGCAATGGATAATCACTTTTAGAGCTTATTCTGTACGTATGAGTCTTTTGTCAATTGCTGGGGTTATTTATGCGGGTATCAGCGGCCATCCCGAGGGGGCGGCCCACGGGCAACCAGGGGCTTAGCAGGGATTTGTAGCAAAAACATGCCCCACACGTGGGGCATTAGAGCGCTTTTGCATTTTCGTGAAAATAACCCGGGCACGTAATCTGGTAATAAGTTCATGTCCTAGATACACCAATATGTTACTGACGTTCTATGACCGAAACATAATAGAACGTAATTAACCTATTGTTGTATCTAGGACATGAACTTATTACCAAAATCTGCTGTCTCAACGTTCAGCGGTTTTCGCCACAGGACTCGCTCGATCGCTCGATATCGATCGACGTTCTTCGATTTCTTTGTCCTTGAGGTAAGTCATATCATTATCATTCAAATTAAGAGATAAAATTAAGCCATTCACTGTCGGAAGACAGAACAAAGAAATAAAGGATAATATTTGTATAAAACTATTAAGATTTTTGACACTTCTAAAACGTTTAGCTTCTAATACTTATATGTTGCCCAGGTTGCCCCAGGGGTGGGGGTTTTTGTCACAATTTTTCTGCCCCACCCGAGGGGTTTTAGCATGTATTTGTCATGGGTGCTGTGACAAATGCCCCTGGGTGCCCGGGGGCCGCCCCCTCGGGATGGCCGCTGATACCCGCATTATATTCTAGAATTTCAGAGCATGGTTGCAGCTGCCTGATCAGCCTCGTTTCCGTGCCGTCAATGTTTGTCGCCTTGGTGTCTCCTAAACTATTTGTCCAAATGCCACCAATATTTTTCTTTCGCATGATCAGGATCTGTGTTACGTTGTGTGCGAAAATGAGAATATTTGGTAAAGGATTTCATTTTGAAAAAGTAGGAAATCAAAATATGAAAGTTTCAAATTTTAGCGTATCAATTTATGCAAACCGTAGATGTTTCTAGCACTTAGTAAACTGTTCAATCAATCGGCTGTCATTCAGTGTATAATCACTTTTAATAGAGCTTGAAACGTATGAGTATTGTTCACAAGGCTATCCTAACTCTTAGTTCTAGCATATAATCCTGGCTCGGATCCTGGCTCGGATCCTGGCTCGGATCCTGGCTCGGATCCTGGCTCGGATCCTGGCTCGGATCCTGGCTCGGATCCTGGCTCGGATCCTGGCTCGGATCCTGGCTCGGATCCTGGCTCGGATCCTGGCTCGGATCCTGGCTCGGATCCTGGCTCGGATCCTGGCTCGGATCCTGGCTCGGATCCTGGCTCGGATCCTGGCTCGGCATTTAGGTAGACTCAGTTCACACGAGGTAGTCTCCTTCGCAGCCGTTATTTGTGTCGTCACGCATCGCTTCTCCCCACTAATGGCTGCTCAAACCCGAACAGCATTCCTTTCCCAGATTTAACCAATCACAGCGTGGCTTTCATAATCAGAAGTCAGTCGCGCCAAATTCTTTGCTCGGAAATTGACCAATCGTAGCTCTTGTCTTATTTTTTTGGCGCCGCTCATTGCTGGCGAAGTGAAGATTTATATTGATTCAAAATATTGACAGTTTCGGTTTCAAAATTCCGGCTTTTTGCTGAAATGCACAGACGACGTTGAAATTACCGTTGAATGCGTTCAATAAATCTACGGGGGGGGGGGGGGGGGGGTACTCCCATATAAAAGGGGTAGGGATGCTCGTCGGACATTTTCGATTTGACCCCTAAGAGGTACTAAAATGGGCGTGGCTCAAGCTTATTTTGACCCCTAAAAGATAATAAAAATGTAAATTGATAACAGCTTTTTTGTTCAATTGACACCTGACCCCTAAAAGGTACCGCTTTACATAGAAATGTCTGTGTTTGATGGTGGATACCCTAAGTGGTACCAAACTCCTGATTTTGACCCCTAAAAGGTACGACGAGCATCCATGTACCCCTCACATAAGGGAGTCCCCCCCCCCCCCCCCGGGAAATCTACCTTAATTTATCCTATAGAAGGTTTTGATGTTTACCCTCGAAGAAGGGAATCTATTTGATTTTCCTCGCTTCGCAGCGTTCTCTTGTTGGATTGCCGGTTAACAATAGGAAATGAACAATCTGAAATCTACGACGTTTACAGTCTCATTTTTCTCGGCCAATGGAAATCGAGGTACGGTAACCGTCGGGGCGCTGAAAGTAGCGATGTCTACATCCAGATCCAGCGAAGATTGAATTCCAGCCAAATTAGTAGAACTTCTTCCGAAAATGTAAATTTTGTTTTTCTTGAGAGCAGCTGACGAACAAATGAAGGACTTAGAACCACTTGCCACTTTTTCTTTAGGGAGTTCGGGAAAACTTGAAGGCAAAACCGCAATGTCATTATGGATTATTTACAAAAAGAGACAAGGGGAAACCTCTCGCGGGGAAATACGTCATGATTAATTTATGTATCAGTCAATTCCAAACCCGTGCATGCCCCCCCCCCCCCCTCCCCCCGAGCCACCCGCGGGCATTTGAACATTTTGAAAAAAATTCGATCAAATGCCCCACTGCCAAGGCAGAAAAACTGTTCAAATGCCCCACCAGTTTTTCGTCCAGGCTGTTCAAATGCCCCACCATTGGGGACCGGCTCAGAAAATTTTACATGGCAAAGACTATTGACAAACAAGAGCCCATCTGGGCTTTCACTCGGGCCACATGAGATTGAAGATGTAATACACTTTCATTTAAAATCCTCTTAGTAATAACCAAAGGGAAGAATTATTAGCTGAATTTAGCAGTCTTTAGTGGCCGGTAGCGCGGTGACTTTCATTCTCTGCTCCCTTAGTATATATGTAATTTAATAGTTTTGTTTTTCTCGTATGTTGACCTTTTAATTTAAACACTACTTATTCGTTTAACACACTGCATTTGAGCAGGCATATATTCATTGTTTTGAACCCGAGAATTAACCGTACTACCGTACTTCATGGTCCATTTCTTTAGTAGTGGGTTGTCGGTCAGGTGATTGTAAACTCTCGTCATTTAGCACAGAAAATGTATTCTGATGAATAGGGATCGGCCGGGTTGTCATGTAAGAAAGATGGCTCTTGAACAAACTGATAAGCTTCAGTAGGTTGGGTAGTCTCGGTACACTGGAGACCTTGGTATTTCATTGTCTTCTTTTTTGTATTCTTGATTTTGTTTTTAAAGTTTGAAAGTCGGATCTCAGCTTTATTATATCCGCTTTCAACTCGCCATTTTCAACTTCTAGGTCAATAATACGCGATGACAGCATCTTGATTTCGGTCTTGTATATATTATCTTGCTGCACTAATTTGTCTTCCAAATGACTGAGTTTCGTTTTGATGTGACGAGAGTAAGAATTCATTACGCATATCTGAGTTAGGTCAGCCTCTATCGGGCTAACAAATTTATCCTCGTGAATAATCTAAAGAATTCCGTCTCTTCCGGTTTGAATTTGACTCATGTGTATGTTGCTTTTGGAGTTTCAAGGATATGTTGATCGAAAACTACAGGCTCTTGGGGTTTTTCATTGACTTGTGAACTTGCAGGCTCTGTAATTTGTTTTGTTTTCTTAGTATAACATAAAGTGTTGAACATGTTCATGTTCTCAAGCATGTCGCGCGTGACCTCTGTTTCTTCATTCATTAAGTTCTCTACTTTCATCTGTAATCTGGGAAACTCAATATTTGCCCATGCCTTGGCACATAACTATTCCTGTTGTTAAGTAGACGTGGATGATTATAAGTAAAATCCTTCGACAGCTTGTACCGTTTCCGCTAGGTCAATATCCTCGCTGGAACGAAATAACTTGATCTCAATACTCTCTGATCCAACTTACGGTAAATTTAAATCTCTGATAGTTTTTAAGAGACTCGTAATATTGGTCTTGAAGTGCCTTCACCCAAAATAAGATGTTTTCCTCGGATGTTTTAAATGTAGCACAGCGAGCCGATGGCTTATAGATTCCAATATCTATTTCTTCGAATTTTAGCTTTCCGGATCCTGGCGCCAGTTCACTGGCTTCAGGTCGTCGACGTTACATGTCGTATATAAAATCACTGGCCATCTGGGTAAAAAACGCGGTCCTTCGGCTCCGACAATAGCGCCAGTTGAAATATCCTGAAATATCCTGTTGCGTGACCAGCACAGTGCAATCTGATTGGTGTGAATTTGACCTTTAACGCATGCGCAGAAATTTTGCGACACCCAACAAAAAAAAAAAAAAAAACACTTGCATTTTAAGCCGGACTCGGTGCTGCCACAGGCAGCCCGAGTAATAAATGAAATCATTGTTTTATTCAGAATCTCTGACTCAAGCAATTCACAGGAAACACCGACGGTGAAAACCAACTTCAACCGGTCAGGGATGAGAACAATCATTTCTACCGGCTCGATCGTTCTTGGTTTCAGTTATATACTTTATAATAAACGTATTAATGGTTTGAAATTGAATATAATAGCTTATGTTCTTGGTATATAAAGTATGCAACAGGCACCAATCGGCCCGTCTTTTACCGATATAATAATTAAGTTTTTAACTCGCGCGCTGTCGAGGGTCGCAGCAAATTCAACTTATCACAAATCTTGTCACGTCACGCACTTAATATCACGCAGTCGGTCAAAATTCATGAAGCAAAACGTTTATAGGTTTAAACATAAGCAATTACCTCTGAAATTGGCCTTCAAATTTGGCAGGTTTACTCTATCAAGCCTCTACAAATGCGCAATCATTATCCTGGAATTCCTCGAAGACACGTACGTTCTCCATTTCGACGCGAGCGATGCGAATTTGTAGACAGGAAGAATGTATTTGTTGAACACCGATCAAATGCCTCACCCCCCCACCCCCCCATTTCAAACAAGCGTATACAAGAGTATTCTTTGTAAGCTAAAAAATTATTCGCAGAAGTACTCCAAACCTTTCAAAGATTCATATGTATAAAGATCGCAAAAGGGGTTAGGTGCACTTTAAGCAGCCGTTAGTGGGGAGAAGCGTTGCGTGACGACACAAATAACGGCTGCGAAAGAGACTAACACGAGGAGACTAGTCCCTTCGTGTGTGCCGATCTTAATGAATCGATGTTGAAACCGTTTGAAAGCCATGCTTTCAATATCCTTCAACATGTTGATCCGATCACACACATTAACCCTTTCCCTCCTGCACCGCCCGTAACCGCCCAGTATGAAGCATGTAGCGTGACAAGTAAAGCATATCGCGGAAGTGGCCTGGAAAATAATATTGCATCAAATCTAGACATGTTGGAAGTACGATGTTTTGATATTATTTCAAGGAAGGAATGACTTCAAAGCGAGAGCTATAACAGGGGCGGATCGCTTGACTCTACCACTTTGGAGAAAAACGCCTTGTTTTGGAGATCGTGTTTTCACGAACTTTGAGGAGCTGAAAATCGGCTCAAAAAACCCTTCCAATTCGCACTTGAAATCAAAAGCAAACACAACATCAGCACTCGGTCATTACAGTACCTTCCTTAATCTTTATACACCAAGCGATTGTGAACCACGCTATTCTTAACGCTGCATTTCTCTCCACCACGTTTTCCTGCACCCACCTCCAATTGCATGCTGGGTAATGGACAAAAATCCACAAGGGCTCTCCCCTCTGGGACTCCTGTAGGGTATTTTTTTTTACAAGTCTTTTACCCCTACAACCTACCCCGACAACTCTGCTTGCCAATTGAAAACAGAAAAAAAGTTGCAAGTCAAAAAGTTGAAAAATCTTCAAATCTAAAAAACATCCGTCCAGAGAATTTGAGCATTAAATTTTATATCTCATAAAAGTAATAACTGGAGATATGCATGATTTTTCAAGAGACTGAGAAGCACCTCAGAGCCGAGTTTTTAATAGTGCTTTGTTTACAATTAAAGCGATCACGGCTGACTGACGGAATATGCACGTGCATTCAAACATCGATTGAGCTACTGAACACACGACAAAGGAAGATCGTTATTATAACGATTTGCTAACACCATAGCGAGTAACTGACGCGATGTTACCCATCCCAATAACTCGTTTCTTCGCTTACACACAATCCACGAGTTAAAAATAAGTTATCGCACATAGCATGGAAAAACAACACAATGTTCCGTAATTAGGAGCCGTCCAGCTGTTCAATGCCGGGAACAACATCGCCAAACTAATTTATTCCCCGTACCTGACGTCACAAGAGATTTGTTGTGATCATTCTGTGTATTCTCATTGCGGTCAATCGAACGCACCCTTTAATTAACTTGTTGGATATTTATTGAATATTCCATAATACCTAAAAATAATTTACACGTTTTTATCAAGCTATTCTTCTGCTTGTGCCAAATATGATGTAGAACAAGCTACCGAACAAACAGATAGCGGCTGTCAGCTGGAATACCACCACCCAACTCCCAGTAGCGTGAAGAAGGTATCCCGTCAGGTACACACCTAAAATTCCTGTAGAAGTAGACAAGGTGTTCAGGTACGAACACATGCGGTAAAAATGTGCGCAACACTTCTGGCTGGATGGGAGGGACATTGAAGATACTCGAAGAAGCTCTAGAGCTAGGGGCGAGAAGAGGTTTGTCAGAGAATGATTGTTTACATCGCTAGACTCGAATCCTCGAGTACCTTCTAGTCCATGGTACAGAACTCGGATTAAAAAGTACCTTCAAGAAATAGTAAAAATAAAAGACTACAAAGCTACACGCATTGGATCAATGGTGACTGCCAGCATGCGGAATATCAATCATTAGTATAAACCAACTAGTGCTATTACAAATCCTGCATTCTGATTGGCTACCCTACTATAGGTCTATTTTACTAAAACAATTAGACCTCTCGCCCTCATGGGCTATTCGGGCTGCGGGGTCTAATCATAGTTAATAGAGTGGAATGGTTAGGAAACTCAGGGACCTTCTTTGTTATATGTCTTTGTTAGCTTTTTTCAACCACTACCGTGCACAAAACACAATAGAAATTCCAACATGTTAATCAATCAGCCAATAGAAACGTGTGAGTTCAGTCGTTCAGGGAACGCTAATGAACTATGATCGTGCACAATCTTTTGTCTTACCCCTTCCCACATAAATCGCAGCACCTTTGTTAGCCCTTTTGAAGTTTGCCGGGTTTCCTAACCATTCCATTAACTATGGTCTAATTGTTAAATATACCAGCGGAGACCGCCCCTACGTTTCCGTGAGTTGAAGGCACAGCTGCCACATCACAGAACTTTGGTCAGAGGTGAGCAAAAGAGTGGCGTTTTATTAGTTGAAAGCGTCATGCCATTGCCAACAATGCTGCAGATATATTCTCATGGTGCAATTTTGCAGAGGTGGACACACAGAGCAGTTATGCCATTGCCGGCAATATTGTGCGCAATTTAAAATTACAGTGTGTGTCATGTACCTTAACAAGGATTATAGATACATGCACGAATGTCTGAGGAAGGGGGCAACATTTGTGTGACTTTTAGTTCTTGCCCCACTTTCACTTAAAGATAATATACAATATTTGCATCCGAAAATGTTGTTGCATCGGTTTATTTCTAATTTAAAGTTTTTCACACGTGGTTAAAAGTGCAAGTGCCAATCTTTTCTGGTAGAGTGGATTGGATGAATATTACACTTCAAGCAGCAAAAGAGGGAAAAGTACAATGTAGCTTTTAATACTAAGATTATAGGACATTATGGCATTGATGTATTTACCTGGAATTGATGTGATTGTGTAAACGATCCCTGTTAAAGAAAATAACAACAGGTACATTATGATTGAAAAAATACAACTCTGAATTTCTAACGAGACCTGAAACAACCATGGGGGCTGATCAAAGCCAGGTCCCGGCTAATCCACAGATCGAATTGGACTTTAGCGTGTTGGTTTTTGCGGAGGGAGGAAAACCGGAGAACCCGGAGAAAAACCCTCGGAGCAAGGACGAGGTACCAACAAACTCAACTCACATGCGGCGCCGCGTCCGGGAATCGAACCTGGACCACAGAGGTGAGAGGCGAAGCGCTTAACCACTGCGCCACCCTGGCTCATGAGGACTAGAGCGGATTTCAATTGAGTGTCGGAAGTGTTTTGGTTTTGCGTTTACTAAGCTCTCCTATTGGCTGAGAAAGTAAACCAACCAATCAGAATCCAAAGTAAAACCAAACGCAAATTGGTTTTACATTTGCTTTGGTTTGTCATTGGCTCACAGGGAAGCCATTTATGAGTTACTTGTGATTACTCGCTCCTATGATTGGCTGGCTGTGAATAATTTGCGTTTGGTTTTACTACACTCAACTGAAAACCGCTCTAACAGACATGTTTTCTAGGGTGTTACATCAATTGGATTCCAGTATTGTAACTGCTCCATACAAACACCTTTCTAACATGGCTGGCCATGACTAAAGGGTTTCCCCTAACATACGAATGATTCATAATGAAGAACAAAATAAATTAATATGCTAACTCAGTGGCTGATACGACATCATGCTGATTTACATAACACAATCCTGGATTAAGTCTTAACCCATGGTTTTGGTTCTCTCAGTAGAGGGTATCTGTTACCAAATCTAGCACGACTAGTAGAAAAGTACTTGTTATTTCTCCTCTATGAATAAGTTTGTAACCTCCAATCTGTAGTTCACAAGTTAGCAAATCGAACTAAAGATTGCCCTTGATCCTGGATTAGCTTAATAGGGCTTCGAACAACTGGACCCAGTTACTTAATATGTGATAGAGCTGGATTCGGAATATTAAAAAGATGTACACCTTGTCGTTTAGACAAATACTGGTCAGGCACAAGTTACCGCTTTGTACGGCCTTGCATGCATGCATAAGCTTTGTTTCGCAATATTTAACAGTTATTCACCAAAGTGGAGGTGAATAACTGTTTTAGTATATACATTTGTGTACCAACGAGGCAACCTAAAAAACAAACAAATAAAGCGACAACTAGAATAATGTGTTCTACCGGAAGTTTTATTTTATCGAAAAGCACCAGCGCACGCGCACCAAAACGAGCTGCTAGTAATTTACATAACAACACGTGCTTTCGCAGCTCTACAATTTCTGTCAGTGCGTGAAGAATATTAAATCCGGAACGTTTTGCTGTCATTTTCAGTTTCATCGATAAATGTTTTACTCTTCACTCTACTAAAGCTTGTAAAGTTAGTTAAAGGATGACTCAAGTTAAAATTGAAGGTGCAATTTACAAAAGAACCACCAGAAATCATTGCTGGAGTAAAACTCTGTGACTGGAACGAAACCGATTGATTCACATTTTCTTAAACCTGGATGGCATCGTTTGGGGATCCGTTTACATGGCCAGAACTGGAGGGCAAAGATAGCTGTTGAGGTGCAGTAGATGGCTGAGGAAGGCTCTGAACACTCGCTGTAGGTCGAGGAACTATTTGGCGATCGGCGGAGTTTACGAAGTCGGTCAGGGCTTTGACATTTCTGCGAACTGCGCGAAGGTCGGGCGGTCGTTGTACGACTCGAGGCTTGTGTCACTTTTGTGCCCTGTGACAGCACGGATATGGAGGTTCTTTAAGTTCGTCGCAGACAAACCACTCACTGTGGTTGATCTGACGGAGTGGTTTGTATAAGCAGGGTTTATTTCAGCTCGGACACACATGTTTTTCATCATGTTATCGAGCATCATTGTTGTGGCCATGCAAGAGGGACAGAGCTGTACCAAACTTCAGTTAGCGAAGGGCTAAACTTCGAGCCTGTCAAAGGTTTCTGGAACAGTGCTGGACATTTAGGATTCAAATGTGAGAGAAACTTCTTCAGGACAGCCACTGAACAGCGAAGGGAGCCTTTGTTTGCAAACATTTTCCCATTCGACGGGTCATCGGTGCCGTCTAAACCACCCTGGTGATTTTTGGTTGCGAGGACGCCTCCAGGACTATTACGGTTGATTTCGAAATATTCATGACCTGAATCTGGAGTTAAATTAAGTTTGAACGATGAAGGACTCTGGTTTTCTCGTCCACGGCGGCAAAATTATAATGTAACGAAGAACCACACTGTTTGTTGTAGCTTCGCCGGATCAATGGACGTGCAGTCGACAAGCTCGCCTGCGTTGTACAACTTTGTTATCGCTTCCTTCGTCAATGGTGGCTTGTGTTGCGTAGGACGAATTTGTCCAGACTTGCTTAAATTCTTCAAGAAGGAATTCAAGGCTTTATTCGCTTCTGTAAACTCTGGGCTGCTGATAATCGAGAACGGCTTATTGTTGTCATTTCGGAGAAAGCGCTCAATGGCCGCCCGTATCGAGGTAAGCGTTGCCTTGTTATAGTAACTATTGTCCTTCTTTCTCGCCGACAAGTAAAACTTTCTCAGACATTTGTTCAGTTCGTCTACTTCTATGTCTACACTGAATACTTGTTGAAAACTCATCTTGCTGTGAAAACCACTCTAAAATACAAAATTATTTGTGTCAAAAGTGCAAAAAACAGTTGCAACTTCAGACAAAAACAAGCCAATGTCTTAGCTTTTTATCTTTTAAGTCGTGTTTTTCATGGCCTATAATGTTTTCTTACCTTGAAACACCTTCAACCCGTATTTAGTAGCTTTTTTGTGTTATCTGGTACTGCTTGTTTTTCAATTTCTCGAATATCTTCCTTTGAAATTATCGCAAAACGCGAGTTTTCAGCGGCCATTCTGTTGCTGGATGAATAGCCCATGTTTCGGAGGTAGCTATTGTTTATTAGTATATACCACATCAGTGAATATCACTTTTCGCGCGCTCTGATTGGCTACTCAAACAGTGAATATGATTTCATATTCACCTCCGAGCGAAGTAATGATCACCTCGCGCGAGTTTTTGGCCGTTTGACAGAAAATAAAATAACTATTTGGTGCTGGCTATTCACCTGCAGTGTGGTATATACTAAAACAATTATTCACCTTCACTTCGGTGAATAATTATTAAATATCTACTGTTTGCGAACCAATGAAATTGCGCGTTCTTAGAAGGTTGATGAGTTGGTATATACTAAATCAAAATATTAGGTTTGCTTTTGCGAACAAGGGTGGGAGGAAAATGTAATGTTCTTGGGCTCACGAACCTCGACACTGCCGAGTAGGATAAACCTTTGGCTGTCTCCACAATTTATCACTTTCCGAGCCAGTATTTAATAGACATTTACTAAAGTCGGTGTTTTCACAAGTTTTGAAAGTAGAAGTTGGAATCATTGAAAACTTTTGCCACAAAGTAGATGTCAAAAATGGAAACGTTGCCGTAGGATGCAGTAGCCAATAGCATATTTTGAAAACACTGAAACTACAGCAAGAGTCCTTTCGAAACAGCTCTCACAAATTTTAGGCTAAGCCTTACCATCTCATACTGTAGTAGAATGGCTGGCACGGAATTGAAAATGATAAAAGAAACAGGCCAAATGAATTTCTTGCCGATTTATCTACTCTGTCGATAAATGATCCCACAAAATAAAAATCTAAAAAATATTGATTTTACGTCAAGATACAGGGAGCCGTTACGGGGAGTCTCCCAAGCCAGAGGCTTGTAATGAAGACAGTATTTAACAAATTCCATGGGCCAATTGGAATTTAGGTTGTTTTTTTGAGGAGGAGGAAAACCGGAAAAAATCCTCAGAACAAGGTCAAGATACCAACAAACTTAACTTACATGTACATACATGAATGGCGCCGTGATCGGGAATCGAACCATTTCCTGACTGGGAATATTGATGAAAATTAATATATAATTAGAAACATACCACTTATAGAGCCTGCAAACGTTGGTGACAGATCCTGTATATTGCACATGGAGCCACTTGTTGTTAGCCCCGACAGACTGAAGGCCAGTGTCATACAGGCTAGAGCTTGCCAGAACTCTGTTACATTCACAGCCAAGAGGATAACTAAGGCTGCTCCACCTGTACCCGTTGTCTGCAAGGAAATGAAGAATTTAGGTTTAATTCTGGTTTCATTTTACCACTCGAAAGTGGACAGAGGTCTAACCTCAACGAACTTTAAGTAACCGGCAGTGTGTGTGAAAACGATGATGACTCAGAACCACCCCCCTACCCCCCCCCCCCCCCTACCCCCAGGGGGGACCTTTGCGGTACTCCTGGCTATGCCCCTGTACAACTAGCTCTATTGCTCGTTATTGTACATCTTACAGTAAATAAAGATACATTTTACTGACCTCGAATAATTTCCTCACAAACGTAACTGAGCAATCTGTAATGAAAACATAAAAAGTAAGTATGTTTATTATATGGCTTTGCGATTTCCTGCATTCTGATTGGTCGACGCGCGGTCCGTCTTTTTGCGTATTCGGACCACGGTCCGTCTTTTTGCGTATTCGGACCGGCAATTTGTAAAAGAAAAATCAAGTAAACAGATGCATTAAAATTGAGTTTTGGTTGAATTTGATTTTTGGTTCTTTTTTCGAGAAATTGAAAAGAGCGGGAAATTGAGTTCACGCGCGCGCTTTCCGGAAGTAATATCAACCGTTAAGCGGAAGTGAAAAAAAAATCATCTAAAAATACGAAAAAATGACATATAATAAACACCTTATTAACCTCGCTTGCTCGATCTGTACAGAGAAACCGCGGTCTGATATTTCTCTGTACAGACCTCACGCTCGGTTAATAAGTAGTTAGTATGCCATAGAAATTATTAATGGTGACAAGCAAAGAGTGACAACTTACAAGTAGGTGTGACACCATGAAGAATTATTACTCAACAACAGTTATTATTATTACTAGAAGTTCTCAATGAGAAGTGCTGCCTTCCATACTACATTCCACTGGCTGCTTCTTGATAGACTACAGCTGTCATTGATGCCAGCTCGCACTGTGGCAGTCTGATGACCTTTCCTAAAGTTAATTATCTTTTCATATGCTCGATTTGATGCTGCGTGGGGCAAGACTTGGAAATGTTTCATCAGTGCTTTCTGATGCATTTTCAATTTCTAATTTACTCTATTTATTGCATGCAACTGATCGAATATGTCAATACATACAATCTCCATGATTGAAGGACTGAAACAGTTTGGTTTAACACCAAAACCAACAGCAATATAAGTGCACACTACCGATCTCTGTAGAGCTCATCAAAGGCTTCAGTACCTAATGAATATTCCCTCAAACTGACTGATGCATTATTATAACTGGTGCAAGCGGTATCAAAGTCAGCCTCTATAGTTGTTTCAGGTCTGGTTAAAATTCAGAGTTCAGAGATAAAGCACAATATGTCCGCTGCCACTGCATGTGCTCTTTTCCATCAGTGCAAACAACTCACTGATTGGCTGCTTGCATTTGGAGTCATCATATAAGCGAGTTGCCGATTGGCTGCATGCATTTGGAGTCATCATATAAGCGAGTTGCTGATTGGCTGCATGCATTTGGAGTCATCATATAAGCGAGTTGCTGATTGGCTGTATGCATTTGGAGTCATCATATAAGCGAGTTGCTGATTGGCTGCATGCATTTGGAGTCATCATATAAGCGAGTTGCTGATTGGCTGCATGCATTTGGAGTCATCATATAAGCGAGTTGCTGATTGGCTGCATGCATTTGGAGTCATATAAGCGAGTTGCTGATTGGCTGTATGCATTTGGAGTCATCATATAAGCGAGTTGCTGATTGGCTGCATACATTTGGAGTCATCATATAAGCGAGTTGCTGATTGGCTGCATGCATTTGGAGTCACCATATAAGCGAGTTGCTGATTGGCTGCATGCATTTGGAGTCATCATATAAGCGAGTTGCTGATTGGCTGCATGCATTTGGAGTCATCATATAAGCGAGTTGCTGATTGGCTGTATGCATTTGGAGTCATCATATAAGCGAGTTGCTGATTGGCTGCATGCATTTGGAGTCATCATATTAGCGAGTTGCTGATTGGCTGCATGCATTTGGAGTCATCATATAAGCGAATTGCTGATTGGCTGCATGCATTTGGAGTCATCATATAAGCGAGTTGCTGATTGGCTGCATGCATTTGGAGTCATCATATAAGCGAGTTGCTGATTGGCTGTATGCATTTGGAGTCATCATATAAGCGAGTTGCCGATTGGCTGCATGCATTTGGAGTCATCATATAAGCGAGTTGCTGATTGGCTGCATGCATTTGGAGTCATCATATAAGCGAGTTGCTGATTGGCTGTATGCATTTGGAGTCATCATATAAGCGAGTTGCTGATTGGCTGCATGCATTTGGAGTCATCATATAAGCGAGTTGCTGATTGGCTGCATGCATTTGGAGTCATATAAGCGAGTTGCTGATTGGCTGTATGCATTTGGAGTCATCATATAAGCGAGTTGCTGATTGGCTGCATACATTTGGAGTCATCATATAAGCGAGTTGCTGATTGGCTGCATGCATTTGGAGTCATCATATAAGCGAGTTGCTGATTGGCTGCATGCATTTGGAGTCATATAAGCGAGTTGCTGATTGGCTGTATGCATTTGGAGTCATCATATAAGCGAGTTGCTGATTGGCTGCATGCATTTGGAGTCATCATATAAGCGAGTTGCTGATTGGCTGCATGCATTTGGAGTCATCATATAAGCGAGTTGCTGATTGGCTGTATGTGGAAAACTCCGATCAAAAAAGAAATCAAGATTTTTGCTAGATTATAAGTGCTGCCTATGCTAATGATCCAGCAACAATTGTTGTTATATATTCAAATCACAATCCAATTTCTGACTGGCTGAAAAAAGTGCAATAATTTCAAATGTCTCGTTGCATGTCTCATGGCAATATTTTAGACACCAAAAGGTGAGAAGCAGCTGTGAATGTCTTCCGTTGATGAAGGAAGGTTTGCTTCACTCTCGGCGGTAGTAGCAGTAGCGGTATGCCAGTGTCTTTAGTTAACTTTTGCTTGATTTTATCTTGTTGGTTTTCAGTACTAGCCAGGGCAGTTTAGAAATTCAGTGTTTAGCTGCCAATGGAGATGGACTATATTATACTGTTGTAATATTGAACTACACACCAGAGCATTCATTTGAGGTTAATTACTACAGTGTAGTGAGTCATATTGTACACAGGTAATCCGAAGAGGAAATGTCACTGATCAATAGTATTAAATGCATTTCATAATCATTGTTCTGTACATTAGGCAGGGCTCGTACTTAACTTCTAATGTCCGCTGAGAGGATTTTTTCCACTAGCAAAAATCAGGAGGGTACTGGCAAAATGAACTGGCACATATTCTATACGTTCACAAATACCAAGAATGTATTTAATATAATTTACACCGCTTAACTACGCTAGATGCGTTGTGCTTCTACTCGTACATCGAGTAAGAATTAGGTTCACAAACTCTTGTAAATATGGCATGATTGTTCTAGGTTTTCAAACTCCAAGTTGTACTTCTGAGATCATCTCTCAGAAATCTGCTAGACAGCCACGTGGAAATATGTTTCACTCAAAAACCATGAAATCTGTTAGCATTTTGCCAGTTTGCAAGTGTTAATTTCGAGCCCTGCATTAGGCACACAACATCTCACCTAATCTTATCATTTTGTCAGCCAGATAACCTCCTATGACTTTACCAACAAGATTTCCAACATATGGCACAACATTAAATATCCATCCCTGAAGCATCAAAGAAAAGAAAAAGGTCACTACACAGAAAGCTGTGCAATTTACAACTGGCAATTTTAATAAACTGTAGTCAACTTGAACTGCAAAAACAATAATACTGCAAATTCAAAACATTAATGAATTAGCTATTACGTTACATTATACAATGTACTGTATAGTATATACCAAAGGAAGCACAGTAATCGATCAACTAGTCTTTATATTTTACTTACATGTAGTCCTAAAATTATTAAAGAAGAAAGAGAGGGGAAGGGAGAGATTTTAACATTACCGGTAATAGCGGAGCACCATACATATAGCATGAGTGAAATTTTGCCTGCCTGCCTGTCCAGTGCACCGGCGTGCGGAACATGTGAGGTTTTTGAGTCCTGAGTCGGCCTTCTTGATTTTGTATTGCTATTTAATGCTGTCCTGTCATTTACATTCAATTCTCCCATTTACGAGAATTTGTGATTTTCCAAATTATCTCAATGATCAGTCTGAATTTTTACCATAACGTGTAAATATTCATTTTAAACTTTAAATTCTGTTACATCTCCACGTGCACACATACACGTCATGTTCTTTCTGTTGTATGCCTGGCATCACCTTTTCCGTTACATATGCGCATTGAACTCATCTGCATGTGCAGTACCTATTTACGTAATTACATGTACATCTGTGTACACGCATTACATTTTCCGTTACATATGCATGTACAACTCAACTGCACATGCACTATTTATTTTCGTATATGCCATCACCTGTTCTATTACATATATGCATGTGCACCTCTTCGTATTTGACTATTGGAAACTCCGCTCTTAGGCTTGCCTATATATATATATATATATGTGTATCTTACTGAATCAAATATGCCAGTGATTGCAATAGGCAACGGCAAACTGCAATTTTATCGATTGTACCATCTACTTTTGCAATTTGAACCCACCTAGAGGCTCAGGTGCCTTTATAAAGCACCCTTGTTCCATCAGCTACCTAGTTTTTCTTTAGTGCCTCCTACTTCATAAAAGTGTTTGAAACCACTACCAGATAGGCGTCGATCCCAAGGACCAGCACAAAACTGCATTTGTCACACCAGTAGGTCTATATAACAGCCGTCGTATGGCCATGGGCCTAGTGAATGCACCGGCGACGTTCCAAAGGCTAATGCTAACTGTTCTAGGAGATCTTAACATAGAGAAGGTGCTCATATATCTTGATGATATAATCGTATTTTCTAGAACATTCGAGGAACATTTAGAGAGACTGAAGCTGGTGTTCGACCGTCTTCATAATCACGGTCTTAAGCTTAAGCCCAAGAAGTGTTATTTGTTTCAAGAAGCGGTACGTTACCTTGGCCATGTCGTGTCCAAAGACGGAATCGCTACAGATCCCGAGAAAGTGCGCAAAGTTAAGGAATGGAAAACACCGGCGAGTAAAGCGGAGTTACGGCAATTCCTAGGATTCACGGGATACTACAGGAGATTTATTCGAGAGTACTCGAAGATAGCAGCTCCCTTGCATAAGCTCGCTTCTGAAGAGGGGTCGAAGAAGAAGCGCGGTAATCGGCGACAGCCATCTAGTGAACCCTTCAAGTGGTCGGAGGAATGTGACGCAGCATTCAAGTTGTTGAAAGAGAGACTAGTTAGTGCGCCACTGCTTGGTTATCCAGATTTCTCGCTGCCGTTCGTTGTACAGACCGATGCGAGTACTAGAGGTCTGGGCGCAGTGCTGGCGCAGGTACAAGATGGTAAAGAAAGAGTGATTGCATACGCGAGTCGCGGATTGGTAGCGGCAGAGGCACGGTATCCAGTCCACAAGTTAGAGTTCCTTACACTGAAATGGTCCGTGACTGAAAAGTTTAGAGATTACCTCTACGGTAATGAATTTCAGGTACTAACTGATAACAACCCACTATGTTATGTTATGTCAACAGCAAAGTTAGATGCATGTCGGCAGCGATGGGTGGCCGAATTATCCTCGTACAACTTCAGTATCGTTTACCGCTCAGGTAAAAGCAATGCAAACGCAGAAGCATTATCGAGGATGCCCCAGGAAGATGTGTGTGAGGCGCTTGACGTGGTGCTACATTCAAGCAACAAAACGAAGGCCACCATACAAAGCCACATCCTACAGGGACACGAAACTTCACCGTTCAACAAGTTGTCTTACCAGAAGCCCTACGACAGAAGGTGTTAAGAAGTATTCATGACGTGAATCATCCGGGCGTTGAAAGGACCTTAGAACTTGTGCGTGAACGATTCTATTGGCCGCGGATGTATGACATAGCCCAGGAGTTTTGTGAAGCATGCCAGAGATGCGGATTGCGAAAGCCTATTTCGACAGAGCGCGCACCATTGCAAAGTATTCACATGTCAGAGCCCTTGGAATTGGTATGTATGGATTTCCTTACGCTAGAAACGTCTAAGGGAGGAATAGAGAACGTACTTGTTGTTACCGATCATTTCACGCGACTAGCTCAAGCCTACCCTACGAAGGATCAGAAGGCAAAGACAGTTGCTAAGGTCTTTTGGAAGAGATTTATGTGCGTATATGGGATACCAAAGAGAATACATAGTGATCAAGGGAGGAATTTCGAAAGCGACCTTATGAAGGAACTTTGTGCGATTACAGGTATGGAAAAGAGTCGCACAACGCCCTATCATCCCCAGGGAAATGGCCTCACGGAACGATTTAATTCCACTTTGATGAACATGTTAGGAACCATGGACCAAATTATGAAGTTAGATTGGAAATATCACCTTGAAACCATGACGCACGCGTATAACGCCACAACCCATGCCTCTACCGGATATTCTCCGTATTATTTGATGTTCGGACGACATCTTCGACTACCCGTTGACCTAGCCTTTGGTGTGCAGAGAGAAGAACCGGAGAAGGAGAGAGAATACTGTAAGCACATCCGTGAGCTGAGAGAACGACTACGATCAAGCTACGAATTGGCAAAGCAAGCGTCACTACAGGCAAAAGAACAGCAAGGAAAGCAGTACAATCGTAAAGCGAAGGGGTCAGAGTTCAATCCCGGAGACAGAGTACTCACAGTGAAGACTGGCATCAAAGGAAGGCACAAACTAGCAGATAGATGGAAGGGACCATATATAGTAGAGAAGAAAATGCATGACAGCCCAGTGTACGTAATTCGAAAGGAGGATAACCGTGACGAACTTCACACAGTACACAGAAATATGTTACGCCAATGCATGTTTCTTTCAAGCGACCAAGATACCACTGCTGACGTTACATCTGTAGAGACAGATCCCGGTACGCCACAGGTAATGAAAGAAACCGAAGCAAAGATCACCAGCGACTTAACTGAAGAGACGAGTAAGAGGGTCGACGATAGTAACGCGACAGTGCGGAGCGACGAGGGTTACGAAAGCCTCGTATCAGACTCAAGACTGCAGGGTGACTGTGCGCAAGTCGACAACGCCCTGCAGACATCTTTACAAGAAGAAACACTAGAAGTGTCAGATGACAGTAGTACAGAAGTAGGACACAAAATAGAGAGTAGGAATGAGGGTTCAGAAAATCCACAACAAGCAGAAACCAAGCAAACACCGGAACAGAGCGTCAGACGCCCCACTAGGAAGAAAGCGCGTCCACAACATCTTAGGGACTATTTGTGCAGTCAATATGCTCGTGGAACATCAGCCTATGAGAAGAAACTGGCTCACGGAAGAATCCTGTTCGCAAACCTCTGTAAACTGCATGGATTGACTGTGCATCCCGTAAAGACAGTGATCCGAGAATGATCATAACATTGCATGTTTTAGCGAGACACATTGATAATATATATAGAAATATTTGTTAAAGTTAGATGTCGTGGCAGACATCTCCTCATCGGGGGGAGAGTGTGACCGATGTATTGCGTGACTAGATTATGTTACCTATGTTATGCGTTGCCATGGGATTAGCACGCGCAAGGGGTCATGGGAGATCGGGAGCCCACGAGGTGGAAGAACGGAGGTGTGTTGTTGTTATCGCTCGGCGGATAAGATTAAACCGTGTAGAAAGCTTCTCTTTGTGTCTTGTATACTCCTTCCCCTGGGTCCACAAAAGAAAGAAGGCAGGAAAGAAAGAATGAGGTAGAAGAGGGAGGGTCAGGAGTAGAGGGAGGGAAAGAATTCAGTAAAGTAAAATGGGATATATATTAGATTTATCACCTTAGCATCTGGGTAGTTTTCATGGAAGTATGTTGGCAGCCATGACGACAAGTTGAGATACATACAATTATGGCAAAAGTGTACCACTATAATAGCCCTGAGGAAGTGGAAAATAACAATCATTATCATAATATGATAGCATTGTTATTAAATATTATATGGTACATATGTATAATAGTGATATCATGTTATTGTGCTACAAGTACATGTATTTATAATGCCACTTTTCCAGACCTGTAATAGACCTCTTTGCCAATAACACCAAAAGATTGTTGCATCATCATCATCATCATCATGTTTTATTTGACTCAATAATAAGTTTACAATTTGGAAATATACTTATGAATTGACATTTATGATGTGAATATTTGAACATATAATATTAACTAATATAATTATTTTATTGAGTTCGGGTCATCCTAATAGCATAAACTAATCGAGAGGATGACCCTCAATACTTATATATAAAGGGAGAATACATTAAAGTAAGTTTGTATTTCTTCAGTAATAGTATTATAATCTAATAAATATTATAAAATCAAGACTAGTCAAAGGAATAATTATCTAAAACAGAGCGTTTAATATTTTTACGAAAGGAGACGAGAGAGGTTATGTTTCTTATATCAGAAGGTAAAGAATTCCAAAGTTTTGAGCCAGTATATTGAAGAGAACGTAGTCCATAGTGAGTAGTTTTAACAGCTTTTAAATATATATCATTACTTAGAGATTGACGGGTGGGATAGGAGTGAACATTGGATACATACTTAAAATAGTCACTAAAGCTACTAGGTGTTAGATTATGAGACCACTGAAAAAGAAATGAAAGAATTTGAAGATTAATAACATCGTTAAACTTAAGCATGTTGAGTGATTTAAAGAGAGGTTCAGAGTGGGATCTAGGTTCTGAAAAAGTTATAATTCTTACAGCTTTTTTCTGGATTATAGAAATAGGCTTTAGGTAACTATGGTATGTAAGACCCCAGGCTTGAACACCATAAGTTATAAATGGATAAACTAGAGCATAATAAAGCATAACAAGGATATCAGTATTGACATAATGTCTAACCTTAGACAAAATGCCAATAGTTTTTGATAACTTTAAGCATAGTTCATTAATGTGACATTTCCAGTTAAGATTAGAATCAAATGAAATTCCTAAATATTTTACAGAAGAAACTTGTTTAATAATTATATTATCAATTCTGATATTAAAAGACTGAGTAGGCTTATGTTGATTAGAATGGAATAATATAAAATTAGTTTTTTGTAGACTAAGAGCTAATCTATTAGTTTTCATCCAGTCAGCAACTGCCCTTAATTCATTATTTATTAATTGTTGGAGGTGTTCAAGATTTTTAGAAGAATAATAGATATTAGTATCATCAGCAAATAAATGAAATTTAAGCAAACTTGAAGCATTTGGTAGGTGACATTAATGTATAACAAAAATAACAATGGGCCTAACACGGAACCTTGGGGCACTCCACAATTAATTGGTAAAGGAACAGAATTATGGCCATTAACAGTTACATATTGTTCTCTATTAGAAAGATAAGACAAAAACCAGTCATTAATAATGCCTCTTATACCATAGTGATTCATTTTAGATAATAAAATTGAATGATTAACAGTGTCAAAAGCTTTTTTCAAATCAATAAATATTCCACATCCATATTCATTGCTATCAATTGAATTTCGTATCAATTCAGTTATACTAATAAGGGCATGAGATGTTGAACACTTCTCTCTGAACCCAAACTGAAGGGAATAGAGAATACTGTGTTGTTCAAGGTATTTATAAAGACGTTGATGCATTAATTTCTCAAAAATTTTACTAAAGATAGATAGAACTGATATAGGCCTATAATTGTCCTTTCCAGTCTTGATCCTTTTTTGAAAATAGGAGTAACTTTAGCTATTTTTAATTTACTTGAAAGAATCATTGATTAATAGTGTTAATGGTTAACAGGCTAGCAGGAGAAAATGCCGTTTTGCCGTTTTAGTGAAAAAGGTTGACAAGTAGCATTTTTTTAAATACCAGCCTTATATTTTGGCTACTTTTGAATAAAGAAATTGAAGAAAAATGCAGACTTTTTCAACAAAAACTAAAGAATTTGGGTCTTTCTTCAGGGAGCACATAAATTTATGCTTTCCTTTGCCGTCTGGGAATCCATAAATTTATGCTTTCCTTCATCAGTGTGGGAATCCATAAATTTATGCCTTCCTCAGTAATAGGTAAATTTTAATAATCATATAATTTGTTACAATTTTCAACTTCTTAACTGAAAACATACTTAAAAAAAATATCAAACTAGTAAGAATAAAGGGAACCAACTTGAAGAATATTGTGATCTGGAAGGACTTTTTGGTAAATGGCAAAATGGCACTTTTACCTGCTAGGCTGTTGTTTAGAAATATGATCATTAAGAATTTTTAATAAGGGAATTGGAATACTATTTGGCCCGACAGATTTACTATTATCCATTTTAGAAATAATTAGTGAAACTTCTAGTGGAACTACAGGTGATAAAAAAAATGACTGTGGATAATTACCTTTAAGGTAAAATGAGGCACTATGATTTCCTTTAGGGATATTTTTATCAGTTGATTTACCAACGTTGACGAAAAACTTATTGAAAATATTTGCTATGACATATGGATTGTCAATGGATTTATTATTTTCCAATAATGTAGGAACAGAGCTAATTTTGCATTTACTAATATTAATAATTGATCGGATACCTGACCAGAGTTTTTTAATATTTGTCATATTAGAAAGAAAGTATTGTCTAAAATACTTCCTTTTGCTCTCTTTAATGTCATTAACAACTCGATTTCTACATTTCTTAAATAAGTATGTGAGGTTAAGGTCATTTTTTTTTTTTAATAACTTAGAATATAATTTGTCCCTATATTTAATCATTCTCAATATTTCTGTAGTTATCCAGGGTTTAGATTTTAATTTGATTTCTTGCTTTGATAACTTTCTGCGAGGAGCATGAAGGTCAACATAAGAAGAGATTTTGTTGTAGAATGTATCGAACTTTGAATCAGTATCCAAGTTATTATTGCTCAGGAATGACCAATCAAGAAGGCAAAAATTGTTGCTAAAGGCATCTGCATCGAAGTTTGAATAATCAGTTTTATAGTAATATAAACTTTTATAATTAATTTTGAAATCTTCTACAATTAGAAACTGTGGAAGGTGATCGGCAATTTTAGTAATAATATTACCACTGATAGCATTATAATTAAATGTATTAGCATATATATTATCTATTAGGGTAGTGCAGTTCTGTCAGTAATTCGAGTAGGTTGGAGGATATAAGGTAGAAGGAAATTAGAGGTCATTGTGTTAAAGAATTCACTGGTTTCTACATGGCTCTCAAAATTTAACAGATTCATGTTAAAGTCCCCCATAATAAATATGTTCTTATTTTCTCTAGATATTTTGTGAAAAATTGACTCAAGGTGTTCTCTGAATTTTATCGGACTGGACGAAGGGTGTCTGTAAGCACAACAACATAAAGTATTCTTGGCTTTTTTGTTATTAATTTCAACCCAAATGGTCTCAAAATCATTGTCGGTTATACTAAGGTCAGATCTTTTACTGACATCCAGTGATTTACTAGCATAAATGGCTACACCCCCTGCTGCTGAATTAGAAGGCTGGGTAAGCAAATCATAACCTTCCAAATTATTGTTCATTCTAAATCCTAAGGTAATACGTTCTCTAGTCTCTGTAATTCCAATTATTTGAAATGGAAAAGCCAACATGGAAAGAGTGGCTTGAAGGTTATCAAAATGGGCATCAAGGCTATTCAAGTTAATGTGAAATAAAGAAAAATGTGGTTGTTCAGGAGATAAGACTAAATTATCAAAATCCTTAGGGTAATAATATCGAGAATTAATTGGATTTGGAATATTGTTGTCTATATCAGAATTATCAAGAAATGGTAATCCAGAAATTTTGGATAGTATATCAAGAGAAGGCAATAAGTCAAAATGAGATGGTAGTTTACAGTTATTAAGATTATACAATTCGGTATACCTCTAATGTAGAAAATGGAAATATATCAGATATACATTTTTTACAAGACCATACCTCATTACTTAGTTGTAGGTGTCGATAGTCTTTAGATGAGAGATTATTACATTTAATATGAATCCAATAGTTGCAAATATCACATTGAACAGCTTTGTGATTTTGATTCACAGATTTCGTACAGATTCCACAAGGAAATTTCTGCTTAGCCATCGTTAGGTGAGGAGTGAGCTGAATGTAGGCCAGGACTCATAGGAGGAGGCCTGTATGACTTATTCTTAATAACGAGCCTGTCCACTACTAGATAGGCGATCTTTCCTTGGTCCCTCGCTTCCTTTAGTTTAGGTAGGAGTTCTTTTCTTTTCTTTACTGTTTCTTCAGCAAAGTCCTCATTGATATAGATCCCATCTGGTTTGATCTTCTTAGCAAGTCGAAATATATGGTCTTTCTCCTTCCAGTCATACAATTTACAGATGATTGTTAAAGGCTTATCTCTGGGGCTGCCATCAGGTTTGGTCTTGCGACCGGAGCGGTGAGCACGTTCAATGGATGGAGTGAAGTCAAGATGCAGTTTTTCGACTAGTGTTTCCTTGACTTTTTCTTCCGTTTGCTCCCATGATTCATTGACTTCTTCAGCTATACCTTCGATACGAAGGTTGTTTCTTCTGCTTTGATTTTCGAGTTGGGTTGATTTCTGAAGTTGTTTTTCGCTCGCGGTTTGGAGGTCTTCAATTTCAGAGGTCGTGTCATGGAGTTCAGTCTGGATGTTAGATAGCTTCGAGTTGTGAGCTTGAATGTCTTTTTGACTGTATTCGAGACTTGATTGCAGTTCAGTGACATGTTTGACGAGGTTGTCTACCCGTTTGGTTAAATTAGTAGATATGGATTCGATGAATGACTTAAACATTCTCTCTTGGACTAGGAGAAGCTCCCGGACTGTGCCGAGCGTAATATACTCTTGATTACTTGCTCCCTCGGACTGCTTGCTTGCTCCCTCGACTGAAGCCGACTTAGGCTTCATTTTAAAGAAAATTTCACGTAGAATTGATGTTGAAGAGATACATTAAACGTTCAATTTCGAGATTCAGAACGGGAGATGACGAGAAGCACGTCCGCCATCATCGCTATCCGCTGCATTTAGTCGCAGGTTGCCCTCCCCCCCTCCCCTCCCCTCCCCCCTTAACGTCCACATCTTTTTTGTTGTTGTTAAGTTACAATGCTATAAAAAGTACAGAGAGCTCAGTCAAAAATCACATTGAATGTACAGTAATCAATAAGAAGCTTTAGGAAGTCTATGGAATTGATCTATTTGTTGGTTCAGTCTGTATGTAAATAATTTATGTTGAAAGTCCAGTTTGCTTAAACTTCAGAAGCCATATACATGTATGTAGCCACCACATTGGCTCATGCTTTTGTTCCAATCTCGTTCCCAGAACTGTTTGGGTCTTGATGCCCCACACTAACATCCATGCCTGGATCCCCTCCCCCCTAAACGTTGAGTGGACATTAAGCAGGGCACTTAAAGCATACAACGTATGTTGATGGTCCCTTACATGAAAGTGAATTTCCAACCATTTCATGTCAAACATGCCACAATACAGTTAACTTCAATTTGATACTCTTTCCAGTGATGATATATTTGTTTGTACAATGTGCATAATGACAGCTTTGAATCAGATCAGAACAACCACTAGCTGTATAATAATTCCTCCCCCCCCCCCCCCCCCCCCAACATGTTCCAATTCCAATCAATAACGGTTTCTGGGAAATCCCCACCCATCATTCCCCTGCAGTTTCACCCTAAATTTAATGCAGGTTCATTAATCATTAATAACACAAGTATACCCGAGGGAGGGGTTGTTTTCCAGAAACTGTGATTGATGCGATCTATAATTTCTATGTTTTCAGGTAGGTCAGAACACAAAATCTTACCATACTGCAGGCTTCCTAATCAGCTTCCCCCACGGGACTAGTGTATGTGCAGGCCTATTATGAGCTCTTGCCTCTCTGCTCTCAAATTTTTTTGACATGTAAAGCTCTGTTAGAGGAGTTCTCTTGCGTAGAAAGAACTCTCTCCATATAACCACCCATATGACTGCAAGGAAACCAATGGACAGGAATACCCAACGCCACCCTAGAGTTGTAAGCAGGATAGATCCAAGGCTTCCAATAAGAAGAGCACTGCATTTAGAAATAATAATTTTTTAAATGATAATTAATACACATCCTGGAAAATAAATGCAGCTATACTATAGCTACCCTGGTTGAGTACGATCATGCCAAGATTCTCAACCACTGTTTATTTACTTGGTAATTATATGCTTGTTTGCTTTACACCAAGATTACAAAATGTGAGACTATAATGTGGAAAACTATGAATAATTACATTAAATGGTAAACAATTATGGTACATAATACAACTGATCTTCTAAGAAAATTATATATATACATGTAATAAATATATGAATAATTCTGGGGTTGAGTTAATAATAATGGCCATATTTATATAGCAGCGCCAAATCACAACAGTCTCATGGAGCTTTACATAGTGCTGACATATCCGTCAGTCTTTTTTTTTTCGACTGCTTTCGGCGTTAATAGCTGCCACGCAGTTTAGAGTGTGTGTGTGTGGTTAGTACAATGTCCAGGCTGCTGTACCGGGTGACAATCTCTTTTTCGAGTAGCACGACAGGTTCTTTCACGTCCCCTTCAAATACCGATTAGAAGTAGAAGGAGACAAGTCCAATGGCTTTAAAGGTCCCTGCCCAAGGACGCGGCCGGGATTCAAACTCCCAACCTCCCGCACTCTAGACCGTGCTCTACCAACTGAGCTAACCGATGAGTTATGTCGATAGGCTGCTATATATACCACAACGTGAGTAGCTAGCATGACTAATACCCCATTCATACCAAAGCTTAACCCTTTGCGACCTAAGATCCGATATGTCGGATATAAAAGCAATCTGCAAATCCCTGCTCAGCGGACTCTCCATATTTAGTTACCAGTCTTCCATCGACTTTAAAATCAATCCGCCATCTTGTGTGTTTCATTTCCCAGCATTTTAGTATTATTTTCATCAGACTTTGAGGGAATTTTGTGGAGTTTTCAACAAGCACTTTTCCCGGGAACATTTAAAGGGCTCCTGTCAATTGCTTCTGGTTCTGGTACATATTCTACAGCCCAAATACTTGACTATTTAGATGATAAATTCGACATCCGTGATGATGGTGAGCTAAATTCCGACATTGAGGGATTTGAGGATGATTTTAATGCTGAAGAAAATGATTTGCTTCCTGATTCTGGTGATTTTATTGGGGAAAATGATGAAGGATGCGGTCGGGCAGCTGTTGATATTGAGGAGCCCCACGTAAATGACCAGTGGCAGTGGAGCAGTGAACCGTGTCAAATTTAGCTTTTTGTAAAATTCCTAGATTTTGATCATTGTGTGACATGCCATATCATGTGAAAGAACCTTGATTTACTAAAATTTCTAAGATGCAAGAGTACTAAAATATATATAAAAATGATCAGTATATTCAATTCTTTATTTTAAGTATTGTCACATAATTTTGGTTGAAGAGTACCGATGGTTATGAGTCTGCTAAACTAAATGTTGTATTGTGACGTGACAATGTAGTTCAAGTTTGACCTCACCTGACAGCTGTCAATCAAGTTAAAACAATATTTTAGCATATATTTATCTAGAATTTTAATAGATATATTTATTGGTAAATTTTGGTGGACCAATTACATTAAATGTTGAATTTCCTATAGATTTTTTAGTGTTTTCATTTGAAAATATGAGTAAAACACCAAAATTAATTTAGGCTGCAAAGGGTTAAACAATGTTTAAATCTGTAACTATAATAATAATAATAATAACAACTTTATTAACGTGTCAATCTTATAGCTGACCACAAGTAGTCTACTAATCGGGGACACATGCTCATGCACCAGTGCTAAACTAGTTTCAAACAGGCCTAGCTTTCTTAACTAGTTTACAACCTGTTTTAGGTAGTTTAACAATGTTCAACAAAACATGTCCAAGATAGCTCTAAGCTAGTAGATACATGTAAACTCAGTTTAATTTTAAACAGGTTTAGCTGGTATGAATGGGGTATTAGTCTCCATTCACACATACAATGTACAACTAAACCGTTTAATTTTAAAAACTGAATTTACATGAATGTGAATTGTACAAATTAAATTAACATAGCTCCTATTTTGAATACATGTAGGTTACACAGGGTCGAAACTATATGTTGAACAGGTTGTTTAATTAGTTAACAAATGCCAGAAAAGCTCTGGTGTGAAATTCATGGTGTATTAGACTTTTTAAACTTACTTTTCACTTAAATGTAACAAATAGGTAAAGCTGGAACTGCAACACAATAATTATGTTCTACTGATCACATTCTAAATTCTCATTTATGTTCTTTGTTTTCTAAGAGAGAATGTGGAACTTAATCAAAAGTTACTAATGCTGTTCTTGCAAGCTACAATGTATAAGACCCTTCAATTAAGTGAAAAAATGCAACTGACAGCACTGTACAAAAAAAGATGGCAGTTCGTACTTTTACAAAGGATGTAGATAAAAGCTGGTAGCCGGGAAAAATACCTGGCTGTTAATTTTACAACTACTTATCCGGCTCAGAAATCAGAAACAGCTATTTTACATGTACTTTCATGAATACCCTCTTGTGCTTCCAAGATGACCACCTATTAAAAAACTAGCCACTTCCCTGTTTTATCCACAATCATTTCCATGCAAAATCTTTAGATCTGTCATAAAATGAAGGTAGAGTTTTTAAAATTTAAAAACAAGCCAGAACAATTATAAGTGCTGTTGCCAATACACTGTCATTTAAAAGAATAGAGGATTTCTATGTGTTATCTTTATTTAATAACAAGCCAGTACAAGTACTGTTACCAATATACTGTCATTGATTAGAGAACAGAGGATTTCTATGTGTTATCTTAATAACAAGCCAGCACAAGTGCTGTTACCAATACACTGTCATTGAAGAGAACAGAGGATTTCTATGTGTTATCTTAATAACAAGCCAGTACAAGTACTGTTACCAATGTATACACTGTCATTGAAGAGAACAGAGGATTTCTACGTGCTATCTTAATAACAAGCCAGTACAAGTGCTGTTACCAATACACTGTCATTGAAGAGAACAGAGGATTTCTACGTGTTATCTTAATAACAAGCCAGTACAAGTACTGTTACCAATACACTGTCATTGAAGAGAACAGAGGATTTCTACATGTTATCTTAATAACAAGCCAGTACAAGTGATGTTGCTAATACACTGTCATTGAAGAGAACAGAGGATTTCTACGTGTTATCTTAATAACAAGCCAGTACAAGTGATGTTGCCAATACACTGTCATTGAAGAGAACAGAGGATTTCTACGTGTTATCTTAATAACAAGCCAGTACAAGTGATGTTGCCAATACACTGTCATTGAAGAGAACAAAGAATTTGTATGTGTTATTTTGACTGTGTTAGATACACAAGAGATTGTGGTCAAAGGTAGAGCTACCATCTTTTGTTCTTGTGGTGGATTACAAATTGCCAGTGTGCTGTAAACTTACCCTATAGGTCCCCCAGCACATGTTATTGAATTACCAAAGCTGCGTTCATTTAGAGGAAGCTGTTTTCCAAGTAGGCTACCCACTGATGGGAAGTAAAGACCTAAAAATAAAAAGCCACAAAGTTATACATTAATTATTATAATAAATAATAATTATTGTTATTATAAGCAACAACTTTTCTCAGAAAAATTGTGTCTATGGATTGCAATTTATAGAATGTGACACAAAAAGATGGAAGATATGTATAGATTTCAGTGCTCGCTTTTCACTTTTAATTAAAGGGATACACGAGTGAAAAATACATTAGGGCTCACAAGCATCTTTCAGATGTACCTTATTCAGAAAATGTATTAAAATTTGATAAAACTTTTTCAGAGTTGAGAACGAGACCCTCAAAGTTGGCCCCACGAAGACCTGGGCACCACCATTTTGTTTACATTAATTCCTGTGAGTCTTGCGGCTAACTTGTGGCGACTTGTTTATGGTGTCCAATTTCCGCCAAAATCCCAACTTTGTATTCTACATTGGACTTTCTATATTCTTGTCAATATTTTGAATTTGACTTCCAATTTTACTTGTTTTAAATGGTAGTTTTCAAATTTGACCTCCAACATTTCGTGTTCTTCATGCTACTTTTGTTATTCGGATACCTTTCCAATTTGACATGCAAGTTTTCGTATTTGACATACAAGTTTTTTCATTTGACATCCAACCGCAATCCAATAGACGATCGACATCGCGGGCTCATGTGCCATCGTCCCCCCTCCCCTACGTGTGATACCAAAATAAGCCCCAGCAGGGAAGGCTAAGCAGTGGAAGTCCACCCTCACACGGGCAGTTTCAACCGAGCAAAATAAAATGGCGGATCTATGCAGTCGTCCCTAACTGAATTTTAACTCTATAGGAATCTCTATGGTAAGTATAAGCACTTATTTTGTTCAACTAGACGTGTAGTAGTGTGCGTTAGTCTAGTTTTACTATTGACTTATTTTTGTTTCTTAAAACCCGGCTCTGCTCCTGCTTCGTGTACATGCATATTTAGGTTCGTTCTAGATTTGTAAAGTTTTGCTTTCTATTGCATCACGGATGGCTGGTACTCGAAGTAGGTGCTAAACACTCTACATCCTAAATAAGTTAATACTAAGACAGTTATAATTATTTAAGTTAATACTAATTTAAGTTTATATTCAGTGTTAAGCTTTATTATTTTATGATTTAAGGATAATTAAAGATTAAAGTTTGAATGATTTGTTTAAAATATCTAATTTTCACTGAATATAAACTTAAATTAGTATTAACTTAAATAATTATAACTGTCTTAGTATTAACTTATTTAGGATGTAGAGTATTTAGCACCTACTTCGAGTACCAGCCATCCGTGATGCAATAGAAAGCAAAACTTTACAAATCTAGAACGAACCTAAATATGCATGTACACGAAGCAGGAGCAGAGCCGGGTTTTAAGAAACAAAAATAAGTCAATAGTAAAACTAGACTAACGCACACTACTACACGTCTAGTTGAACAAAATAAGTGCTTATACTTACCATAGAGATTCCTATAGAGTTAAAATTCAGTTAGGGACGACTGCATAGATCCGCCATTATATTTTGCTCGGTTGAAACTGCCCGTGTGAGGGTGGACTTCCACTGCTTAGCCTTCCCTGCTGGGGCTTATTTTGGTATCACACGTAGGGGAGGGGGGACGATGGCACATGAGCCCGCGATGTCGATCGTCTATTGGATTGCGGTTGGATGTCAAATGAAAAAACTTGTATGTCAAATACGAAAACTTGCATGTCAAATTGGAAAGGTATCCGAATAACAAAAGTAGCATGAAGAACACGAAATGTTGGAGGTCAAATTTGAAAACTACCATTTAAAACAAGTAAAATTGGAAGTCAAATTCAAAATATTGACAAGAATATAGAAAGTCCAATGTAGAATACAAAGTTGGGATTTTGGCGGAAATTGGACACCATACTTGTTTTCTTTGTAGAATTTTCACACGCTCGGAATTAGAGTGGATTTTCATCGATATGGCAGAGCAATTTCGTACTAGAACAAAAATATGATGAAGACGATATTGTGAGAGAAGTTCAGAAGACTAGGAGGACGAAGAAAAGCATGTGGAAGGCGAGAATATCAGACGAACAACAAAAGGCGACCAACGAGCTAGTGCTATAAAGATTCGCTGTGTGTTTTTGTATGGAACTTGTCAGCCTTAAACGCAAGACTAAGGTAGATTATGACAATATTGATATTGGCATTGGTTTTGAAACTTATGTATTATTGGAGCTACATGTATATAATCTGCGAATTATCCGGTTCGATCTGTACTGACTGAATGGCTTTTTGCAACTGAAACGAAACACCTGAAAAGTTAAAACCTCCCTGTAAAAACCGATCATAACCAGCCCAACATAGCAGAATATATGCAATGACACAAGAACGAGACACTGGGAACAATTTTATTGCAAATATAATTCCATTCCCTTATTAAATTGTGTGAAAGCATTGGCGCGATCAAGCCCGGCATGTTTGTGGTGGAACTTGGCGAGCACGCGCTGATTCACAACACATCAGTCAGAATCATATTCAGCGACTTACAAGCAGAGTAAATGTCTCCCCTGCATTCTCACTGTCTCCAAGTTTCCTAGGCTGTTCATTGTCTCCCTCTCAAATGCTTTGGACAAAACTACCAGGAGACGGAAGATTTCTTCTGTAGCCATTAAAACCTCCGCTCGACGAACCGTCCAAGGGCACTGAATTCAGAGTCAAAAATACTCGCAAAAATTACGGAGACGAACGAAATACCATCTTAAATCCTAGGATATAAAACTAAATTACTATTCTAAATAGGTATAAGGTCAAATGAAACTTAGGCAAAGCCGATGGAAGAGGATTTCTTTCACGTATCAAATCTCCCCCCATCTTTTGATTTCTGGACAACCCAACCAAAATTCAAACATTCGCACATGCGCACTAAGGATGGCACTGTTCCTTTAACATCATGTACTGCTTTTGGCCAACTCCCCAAAGTATGAGAAATACTTTGACCCTTTAGCTTTATTTACCCAGACAAGTTCGTGTCATGTGACTTTGCTAACCAATGCTACAGTCTGTATTATATTGATAGTAGACGCCACAAGCCTGGAATGGAGACATGAATGCTCTATTGAGTTACTGAATACGAAAACACCCAATCACATGTACCCTTAGAAATTGCTAGCCAAGCAACAGACAAAGTGGACTTTGGAGCGGGTAAACACCCGACGCCAGACTAAATAATAATAATAATAATAATAAATTTAGTATTTATATTGCGCGTGTTCCATTGGCAGATGCTCACATGCGCATTACAAATGCCTATAGGCTGACGTATATACTAAGTAATGTATATAGTATATCTAAATCTATCATAATTGAATATAATTATACAGTATATAAATATAGACGTGTTGTATAACAATGGTAATACGATACTATTGTTGAAATGCTTTGCCAAAAAGATAGGTTTTTAGCAACTTCTTAAAAGTCGTAACACTAGAAGCATTACGAATTTTAGCGGGCAAGACATTCCACAGTGTGGGTGCCGCTACCGCAAAAGAGCGGTCACCCAATGTGATCAATGTTCTCATTCTTGGTCGCTCTATCAGAGGTTCTTTAGACGATCTAAAGTTATATCTTGAAGTAGTCTTACATTTGATAAGTTCAGTTATATATGCCGGAGCGAGTCCATTTATAGCTTTGTAGGTAATAAGTAAGATCTTAAAATCAATTCTATGTTTAACGGGTAGCCAGTGTAGTTTATATAAAATGGGAGTAATGTGATCGAACCGACTGATATTACAAATGAGTCTAGCCGCAGCATTCTGCACACGCTGAAGTTTGTGCAGCTGATTGGCTGGCAGGCCATAGAGAAGGCTATTACAATAGTCTAGTCGACTAGTAACAAAGGCGTTAATTAAGATTCGCACAGTGTCAAAACTAAGAAATTTTCTAATTCTCCTAATGTTAAATAAGTGAAAGAAAGCTGATTTACAAGTCTTGTTAATGTGGGTGTCCATTTTCAGCTGCGCATCGAACCAGCAGCCAAGGTTTTTTGCCTCACTAGAGGGTGCTGTGGTTACATCTCCGACGCGCAGTGAGTCAACGTTCACTTTTGCCAGCTGCTGTCTTGTCCCGATGATAACAAACTCTGTTTTGTCATCATTTAGTTTTAGCCTATCCGCTAGCATCCACTTCCTGATGTCTGCGATGCAGTTTTGCATGGCCTCAACAGCAGCAGATTGCTTGACACTTAAGTCCGGTTTGAATGAAATATACAGCTGTGTATACTAAACATACCAACGTAAGCAGAGGCCGAGGGCTTACGGCTCCATTAACTAAAATTAATGGCCCAGATCGGGTCATTAATTTGACACTAATCACTACTGTCCAGTCTCAAAAGTGGAGAGGAAAATCCAAAATGGTGACCAGAAAAATACACACGAGTAATTAAATTTGGGGGATATTTTCAAAATTAATGTTCAAATTCTCGCGACCTCATGCCGAAATGAAAGCTCTGGATTTACATCTAGGTGTACAGTATATGTTGTAGGTTGTTTTCCATTTCAGGTTGTTTTTCAAACAACCTACATGTATAGGTAATTCTTAGGGACAGTCTTTTAAATGTAGGGTTTGGATTAGTTTGTGACTATGGAATAATTATGCATTACACGTCTCTGTTATTTAGTGACTTAATTAGCCCTAAAAACCCAAAATTAGTGAGCACCTGTTGTTGCTCTAAAAACCTTAAAATAATAAGTGACTACATGTAGCTCTAAACACCCTAAATTAGTGAGCACCCATTGTTGACGTTTAGGGTGTTTTTAAATGTAGGATTAGGATTTGAATTAGTTCACATGATTATTGAAGGAGGATTATAGTCTGTGTTAGTGACTTAGCTCTAAAAACCCTAAATTAGTGACTATAGCGCCCTAAACACCCTAAATTAGTGAGCACCCATTGTTGACGTTTAGGGTGTTTTTAAATGTAGGATTAGGATTTGAATTAGTTCACATGATTATTGAAGGAGGATTATAGTCTGTGTTAGTGACTTAGCTCTAAAAACCCTAAATTAGTGACTATAGCGCCCTAAACACCCTAAATTAGTGAGCACCCATTGTTGATGATTAGGGTGTTTTTAAATGTAGGATTACGGTTTAGATTAATTCTCATGATTATTGAAGGAGGATTATAGTCTGTGTTAGTGACTTAAGCCCTAAAAACCCTAACTTAGTGACTAGCCCTAAACATCCTAAATTACCGTTCGGTAATAACTGTTTTGCGATCAAGCTAAGAAGTGAAGGTTGTGAGAACTTCAGTTCTTAAACAATGTTCGTTTGTAAAGTGCATTAATGTGAAGCAATTTTTTGATTAGAAAAGGCTAATGTAATTATAATTTGTTTTTTATATGGTAATGAAAGAGTTCAACCGGAATGGGCATAATTATATCAAGCAACGACAAATGAAAATTTCACGGAAGGCTTGAAAACCCAAAAGAATCCAAAACAGAATGACGATGAACATCATTAACTCATGTTTGACTCGGCTATTAAGGTTATTTATGATCATTTTTGTTGTTGTTTTCAAAGAATAGTGGCATGAAGTAGACAAATGGAATTATATTAAGGATATTTCGATGCAAGTCAGCCAGGAATCGAACCCAATGGCTTGGGCAGTTTTTTTATTATATTATCGGTATACATGTAGCTCCCTATTTTTGGCAACTCACCTTGAGAGAATCCCAAGCACACCCTTAGCATGACTACCAGTAGTAATGGTGGAGCAAAGTACAGAGAGGGAGTTGTTTGTGTAACCATGGGGATACCCAATGTAGTGACAGCACAACCAAATATGGCCCATGTTATCACCTGGTCACCACCATAACGGTCGCTAAGGATACCACCGGGTAACTGAGTGACAAAATATCCCCAGAAGAATGACGACAAAACCAGACCCTGGAACATGGATATTCATGGGATTATTAGCATGACAATATTTAAAGACATTTAAACCTAACATTCCACATACAAGTTTACCTACATGTAACATCAGCACTTGATTCAGTTGACTGCAGGCCCCAAGAGAAAACATTGATGGGTACTGTCTGTCAGTAATAGTTAATTCATTGAATACAATACTTGTTACATGTATGACATACTTGTACATGTATCTACATATTTGTACATTGTACATTAAGAGAGCATCGTCAACCTCAAAATGACAAACTTTCTCATGACGAAAGACAAAAATAACTAGTCATATACTCAGATTTACTGAAGAAAATTTGAGAATTCTTTCTGATAAAGGATGGTAAAGATTTGAGTGGATGAAAAATACTGCTTTTAAGCTAACTAATTTAGAGCAACTTGAAATCGGATCACTATAACCAAAATCAAGTTCCTACAATAAAGCTTTTGTAATCGATTTTAATCTTTGCCATCCTCTATTGAAATTTGAATGTTTGAATTTTCTGAATTTGAAGCTGAAACAACCACAGAGGCTGATCAAAGTCAGGACCGGGCTAATCCTCAGACCTAATTGAAATTTAGCTTTTTGAAAAGCACATTTACATTCACATGGTAGTTCTCTTCTATTTCAGGGTGTTATTATTGTATATAAGTTTTAATATTGACTTGAAGGTTGAATTTGATTGACACCGTCCTGGCCTTTACGCTATTAACTGTTAATAGATCATAAACCTTCAACATTCAAGTCATCTGGACACAATAGACGATTACAATGCTTTGAGCTGTCAACTACATGTAAATAACCCCAGGCCGGAAATTACAGTAGTATATACTTACTAAATTTAGTTTAAGTTTGGTTTTCATACAATGTATGTCAGGGAAATCCCACATCTTCACGATATTAAAGTGATTTCAATATTTCCCAACTGTCCCAGATGTTCCTGATATTATTTAAAATTTATTTAAACATATATGTTCACTACATTGTCCTAATAGTAGCAGGAGCACTCATCTAAGAAGACTTAATATATAGACTTAATATATAGAATATACATACTGACTGTACATGACCGTTTAATATAAGTAGGGAAAAGGAAAAGGAAAAAGAAAGAAGAAATAACAAATACAATATTACAGTTTAGGATATATCATAGATAAATTAATTTAGGATTTTTAAAATTATGAAAAAATACCAGTCAAGATTGATGCACTGAATCTACAACATATCCTCGTTCTAGAATTACCAATAATCAGTAATTGGCTTTTACTCTTCAATTATCAATAATCGCTAATTACAAATTAAACAATGACATTCTTAAAACCAGTCAAGGATAAAGATAAACAATTGTCCAAATCCGAACGGCGGTAGATGCGCTTAGTGTAGTGGTCGTGACGCCTGCACTGCCAAGCACAACACGCAAACGATTACGAGTTGAAGCCCGAGTAGGAGCGCTCAAAAAAAAAATTCCTCTTGTTTACCTTCTCTTCTTGTTACTTGTGAACCCTAGCTCTAGTGAGTGAGAACCAGTCGTTTACCCGCGAACTCGTCCGATGGTTAGGGTTCGGTTTATGGTTCGGGTTAGGATTTGTCGTAGTATTACCAATAATCGGTATTTCAAGCGTGTTTGCCATTTACTGATTATTGGTAATTGTAGAGCGAGGATGCGTTGGAATCTACCACTCTCAATAATAAATCTTTTAACCTCCAAAAAGAATTTTAAAAAATTAATGAAACTATTAGAGCCAATTGAGTTGTTCCTGATATTTGGTAGAACTGTTGACGAAGATTGCCAACAATAAATAACAGATTCAGAAAATATGTGTGGCAAATAGACTAGTTTGCAGTTAAATCTGACATTTTGAATGAGGTACAAACATGCACGAACAAGAATCTGATGCCAAATAATTTCTATAAAATCAAATTTCTGAAACATTCACAGTCTGCAAAACTTACATGTACAGTAAGATACATTGTACCAGGTAAAAGATTAACTGATCGAAATTTGAGGGATGTAGCTGTAATGGGAAGCATGCAGTCATGTTTTCACATTCCCATACATTTGAGTGTAAGATTCAAAGTCTACAGGATTATTTACAGATCAGACAGATGTATGGAAAACACAACTGCATGCTTCCCAGCACAACTACATCCCACAAATTTGATCAGTTAATCTCTTACCTGGTATCTTACATGTAAGTTTGCAGACTGTGAATATATCAGAAATTTGATTTTATGAAAATTATTTGGCATTGGATTCCCATACAAACACTGTATTTCGTGCCATATTTGCACCTCATTCAAAATGTCAGAATTAACCGTGAACTGGTCTATTGATTTTGTTGGGACCATCAGTGTCTGGATAGAGCATAATATGTCGCTGACTGTCCCAAACAGGCAGGATTTATGTTTCCATATAATTTATCAGGAATGATCGCAGAAATCTGGGACGGTAGCTACTTTGTAAATCGGTAAATTAAATAAGCCTGGTTTTCATGTGTTGCAAAAATCCCAGATGGTCACCGATTTCAGTGTTTCCCGACTGTTAGATATTTCTAACTTTACTGGTACATACATATGTACACATGTATGTGAAAACAGGATATCCTGACTGTCCTTGATCGACTGGGACGATTGGGGATGATTGGGGATGATTCTATTTTGCTGATGCATCCCAGTCTGATTTCTAGCTGTGATATCTGGTCTGCAATCATTCCGGTACATGAAAACAGATCCTAACTGTCTGGGATGGCTGGCACTAAATCACCCTAAATTAGTGACTAGCTCTAAGCCCATTGTTGATTGGTTAGGGTGTTTTGAAATGTAGGGTTAGGATTTGGTTTATCGCTAATTGGGATCGGCCCCATAGCTATTAAGTATGCCCGTGATTTAGTGCCACCCATCTGGGACGGTCAGTGATGTGTTTTGCTCGGGCCAGACTCTGACAGACCTAACACCAAATCAATTTGCAGTGCATACTTTCTGCTTCTTTTACTGATTGCTGTGGATTGTCACCGATGGTCTTACCAAATATTGGGAACATTGATCTGGGATGACAAGACAGATCTGCAAAATGTGTGCACGTCCAGCGGTAGAAATCGTGGAAGCAGTCCTAAAGGTTTCTGTTCAGTAAATCTTCAGAAACTAAACACATCACAGAAAAGACTGAGGGTTCAGGAGAAAATTGCAAGAGTTAAGAATTTTATTAGTTTAGACATCAAGCCAATTAATTATTAAATTTAAGACTGGTTCATGGTAAAGTACTTGAAATTCGAAGATGACACTTTTTTGTAAAAATGCTTTGAAGTTCAAATTTCAAGTAAAATGATGTATGCGAGCCTCATTTCCCGGACCCATGAAATTCACATACATATACATGTACATGAAAGCATTTTGCAGACCTGTCGGATGGTGGGGAAACATTGAGATTCCCAACCGTCTGGGATATTTCTGATATATGAAATCCAGGCTCAAATTGTCTGATCAATACCTACATGTACATGTATGGCAAGCCAAACATGACTAAAGTGTGTTGAGTTTTAAATCACACCTTGAGAAATATTAATCACTCTGCGAGAATAATACGTCACTACACTGTATGTGAGTGATACATCGATCACTATGTGAGAATGAGAAATCACTATGCTAGTATGAGAAATCACTACGCTAGTATGAGAAATCACTATGCTAGTATGAGAAATCACTATGCTAGTATGAGAAATCACTATGCTAGTATGAGAAATCACTATGCTAGAATGAGAAATCAAATGCTAGAATGAGAAAGCACTATAAATTATGCGAGAGTAGAATCACTACTGTATGTGAGAATGAACAATTATTGCTATGCAAGAATAGAATCACTGTGAGAATCACAAATCACTACACAAGAGTGGAATCACTATGCAAGAATGAGTTACAATTATGTAGAAATCACTGTGAGAATGAGAAATCACTATACGAGAGAGTAGAATCACTATGCGAGAATGAGAAATCACTATATATATATACAAGACACTACATGTACATGTAGTTATACAACCCAACTCCATACCACTTAGGGTATCATAATTCAGAATGATGATGGAAAACGAGTTTAGATATTAACAGTAACATTGGAACACATCTTGAAAGATGCTTTGCAAATCTTAATTTGAAAAAGTGTTTGATGCAGTTAGATCGATGTATTTTTACTGTGTTTGTGATTAAAATCAGTAATTTTAAGAGGGCCTTTTAGGGGTCAAGATCACCAAGACTCTCTTGATTCCGTTAATTTATGTGTACCTTTTAGGGGTCAATTTCGGGGCCACGGCCATTGAAGCACCTGTCACTTCAGTATGCCCCCTCTGAGCCCTGGATAATATACACACTACACTTCATGCTCGAGAATCCCGCATCTTTTGCTTGCGCTCCTAAAGTGCTGCTACCTAGGCCGATGAGTTCTGGGGCGTGATATGCTTCTGCCTTCTGATTGGCCCTCTTGTTTGTGGTAAAGAGGGCCAATCAGAGTCCAGCCATATTTTTATTTAAAAGTTCACACTGTCGGCAAAGTCCTTTGTTCAAAGACAACCACCATCAGTATGTCTATAGGTCGCATAACAAATAGCAGAGTTGATGTATTGTTTGGGAGATCTGAAGTCCTGGCAGGAAGAGAAAAATATTGTGAGCTTCTTTCCTTGGTTTGAAACAAAATTTCGAAGCTTAAACGGATTATCTGGCAATCTGTTTTATCTTTATTTAAGGTTATCGTATACCTTCAGGGTACTGTTCCGGATAAAATTAAGTAGCGTCTCGAATATTCGTCGTATTTAGATAAATTATACCTCATTTTAAAGCTTATAAAATTGGCTACAACGATATACCTAAGGTTTGTAATTTTGATAAAAGTGTGATTTTTAAATAAACTTCTTTTTCGAACAAGCGAGTTGGTTTCCAAAAGCTCCAACTCCACGGCAATTTAATGAATTTAAGATCGGTTTGTTTTTCTGGACTCCCACAGTCCTTGTTTACGAAATAGTGTCGGCGATTGTGGAAATTCGAAGCCGTTCTGAAGATATTTTGGTCTTCGTGAAACTGCTAACGCACAATCCAAGTATAGTTGCGAGAATCGCTCTCAGCGCCTCTCTTTTGAAAATAAACAAAATCGCCGACACAATCTTTTAGCTGATATAATTGCGAACAATCTATGAAAATTTGAAGAAATTCGCACAAATTCGCGTCGAGTAGGAGCTTTTTTCAAACTATGTTTAGAACGAAAATAGAAAGTCAAGAAAACGCTCTGAAAAGTTTTAGCCAGCCGGCGAGACTGATTCTGGTGCCCCGCCTCTTTCACAGCAATCAAACACCTTCTATAAAAAGCAGCCAATGATGTTCAACCAGTGACCGGGAAATGTCACAGTCAAAACTGGCTTCCCACCAGCAGCATGAAAGCAACACAATCAAAGGTCTTCGCGCTCAAGATAGTTTCGCGTTTTCAATCACTCTTCATTATGGGCAAAACCAAGAATAAACCGGTCAAACGCCAGAATATGGCAATTGAAACGGCAAAGGATAAACCAGCTAAAGACAAGAAGAAGGCAAAACCAAAGCACAATGAACGCAGACCAAACGGACGCGGAAGACGAAAGAAAAGCACGAGGACAGATAAATTACCCGAAGAATCAGCTCGTGAATATATGCTCCGGAAAATGTCAGAGATTGGGCATGTTGTTGTAGAAATACTTAAGAGGAATCAAGTGGCCTATAAATGTACAACAAAATAGTTTAGCCACTGGTAATAAGAATATATAATTTCGAACATTTCTTTGATTTGTTCCTCTTTCTTGAACTCCAAGGACCAGATACTTGTTTTGAAGAAGACATCTACGGATAATTTTAGCGAATACGCTTCAAATTTACGATGACATATTTATGTGAGAAACGATTCGATACAACGCTGACAACAAAGTGCAGAGCGAATCCCGCGCTTAGCTACGGTTGAATGCTCATGACGATTGATGTGGTGTATGAGCTGTCAATCAAAATATGTAACGCAATCTTCGGTAAAATGTTTCTTTTTGATATTTCTCCGTCGAGATAAAAGAAAATTCAACCATTTTTTTTTCTGTTGGATACTTAACACTCTAAACTTTGTTTTTACGTGAAAAATTTTTTTTTTGAAAAATTCGGCTCTGAAGCTATACGATAACCTTAACATGTCTGCTTTTAATATTTAACAATTATTCACCGAAGTGGAGGTGAATATAGTGGTGGATATTTACCGAGCCGCTTCACCAACACTCTAGTGAATAATTGTTTTTAGTATATACACATGTACCACACTCCAGGTGAATAGCCAGCACCAAATAGTTATTTTATTTTCTGACACATTACAACATGCGCTCAGTCTAAATGTGTCTTTATAACTACTGTTCTCAAGTTCTTTTGTTTTTCAGATTCCGTGGTATCAGATTGGTATCAGATTGGCTGAGTGAAACAAAAGCGCTATATTTATAAACATTAAGACTAGTGGGAATTTCAAATTCCCATAAGCAATACAACACTGACAAAAGATCGGCATGGGAGCAAATCAGAGACATGCAGCTATCTGTGTTAACTTTCTTTCTGACGTATAACAAAGGGTTTAACTGAACAACAGATTTTGTGAATTGGAATTTGCCTCCTTGGCAGTGTCAATTCAAACGTCTGGAAATAAACTTCACAATAGAGATACGGGCTCTAAAACAGCCATTTGTATGTTTAAACTGCCTAGAACAACGAGCGTTTCAGGAAAACCTCTCGAGATGCAGCCACTAACACAGGCATTTGTATGTTTAAACTGCCTAGAACAACAAACCCTTCAGAATAAACCTCTCGAGATGCAGTCCGCTAATATGGACATTTGACTGTATATTTAAACTGACTAGAACAACAAACGCTTCAGAATAAACCTCTCGAGATGCAACCCCGGGTAGTAATGCACCTATAATGAATGTCAACCCCCGGGGCAGATGTGGGGCATTTGACCGTTCTTTTGAAAGAGAGGGACTGGTACTAAATATCGGTGCCTCATGTTTGTCGCCCATTTTTGATTCGTCTAAAAGGTAGGTTTACCGTCCAGTTCACATTAAAAATATAAATTAATTTAATACTTCATTAACGCTTTAACGCTTCATTCCTATTTACTATAGATCATTCCAAATACTTCTTGAATTTGTGTAAATCAATTTCATACAAGGGTGGGGGATTTGATCCGTTTTGACTCAGAATTTAGTCCCCAGGGTGGGGATTTTGACCAAAAATTCTTCCAAAAAGTCAAATGTCCCACATCTGCCCGGCCTCCCCTCCCCTGGGGGTTGACATTGATAGGTGCATATTATACAAGCAACATGCAACGCAACATTGTTGCGCGACAAGTTGCAACAAATTGTTACCCGTATTACTTCACCTTAATGGCATAAATACCGACATTGGAGCGAAGCCAAGATAACTAATATCAAGTTCATCATTGGTCATAAATTTAAGAGTAAGACTCACGGTTTCTAGTTTATCCCATTCGAGTTCGTGTGCAATGGCTACCACGCTCAGTGACATACAAACTCTTGTCATGTCCACCAATCCAGAAGCACACATTAACGATACCAGCCACTTTGTTCGCTCGGTTCTTGACCAGTACTGCTTGCCTTTCAACGGCAGGGTAGCAGGCGAAACTACATCGGGAAGATCTACATCTAAAGTCCCTCTTACCGGCTTCATTTCAATGTCTGGATTGCCCAATATCCGACTCGTGTATGAATTCCTATGATGCTGTTCCACTTACTCCAAAATGCTTCTACGGCAGTTAGTTATGTAACATTTTGACAACGAAGGCAAGTTGATATATTGTTGGATATCTGAAGATGTTCCATGTATTTTCATCAACTTCAGCTTGGTAGCCAGGCCTAAAATTTAGCCGGCACCATGACGTCACCACTACAGTCCCTAAGAAATACCTTAACACTTGAAAAATACCGTAAAAAACCATTATAGGCCAGTTCTATTAAACAGATTCTAAAAATATTTGGCTTTTGCTTCAAGAACCCCTAAAAATACCGGATCACCAATTTCAATCGCAAAAAAATCATGTAGGTGCGATATCTGCAGAATATCGAATATTGGATATTTATCAGATATTTATCATTCGTCTAATGTCACCTTAATATTATAAACTAATTGAGATTTTGAGACGCGATACCGAATTATATTGCCGGCCAGTTGGGAGAAAATATATTCCGTATTGGGCGGAGTCGCGCAGCGACGAAGCCCAATACGAAGAATATATTTTCTTCCAACGCCGGCAATATAATTCGGTATCGCGTCTCAAAATCGCAATTAGTTTTGTATCGCGATTCGACAGTTAAGTCGGGAATTGTTAAAAGAAAGAAGAGAATGAAGCAACAAACTTATTCTGATCGTAATTTCAATTCTCAAAAGGCGCCTAGTATATCTATGGCAACGGTTTCACGGCTTGAGTGGCGAAAACTTTCGCGACGTGTTTTGAAATCTCCTCAAAAATTATGAAAATTGTACTTTTAGCGAATAAGAGAGTTAGATTTCTGACGGAAACTACAATGCCAACCTTACCTTTAGGATTGAATGATGCTTATCTTGTAATTTACAGTGTTTTGAAGGTGAAATTGTAGAAATCTTGCTGTTGAACAAACGACTTTTGACCTTGACCTGGAACCCATGTAACTGCAAGGGCTCGCGCAAGAGCCAATCAGAGGCTGGTATTCTGAGACGCAATACCATGTTATATTGGCGTCTCAAAAGTAAACAAACTGATCAGTGAATCGTGATACTATCAGATATTTACATTTAAGATCTAATATCATATTACTATCCTGTAGTATCTCATATTTTCCATTTACAGAGGAGAGACCTTTATCTGATAAATATGTTGTAGTTCAAATATATACATTGGTTTAAATATATTTAAACCAGCTAATGTTTTTGGAAAACTTTAAAACTGGTTTATTTATTTTCTAAAATTTTAAAACTGGTTAAATTTTTTCAAAAAGATTAAACTGGTTCATAAACTGCAACTAGTTTTTTTTCAAGATTGTGAAAAGGGTTCTTACTAAGGTTAGGTTTATTTAAATTGTGGGTTTGGATTACAAATGTAGTTCACAGGACCATTGAAGAAGCATTATTTTTCGGCTAGACTGCAGAATACCCTACCACGTATCTACCTTACAGGTTGACAGTCAACGTACGCGTTCACGCGTTGTCACGGTCAAACATGTACATGAATCGAGTTGGTGTGAGGGTCAACGCGTCAACGAATAAAATACTCTGTCTCGCTGAATATCTTTGTAATACAATCAACCGCAGTCTACTCGTTGACGCAATGACTCGTTGACCTGATGAATAAAGTGTACTCTATATATTACTATACGCGCCGGGCACGAATAACCGTAAAAACGGCGGGGTTGAGTGTAACATAAAACGTAAAAGTAACGCCATTTTCATACTTCTACTCTAAATTTGACGAAATGTTGGCAGGTTGAGTAACAAAGTAAGACTACATTTTTCGGGACAATTGTTTCTGTATTCTGACGTTGTTGTGACGTCATAAGGGATGCCTCCTTTTTTGGTGAAAATTAACCTTTAAAACACGTTTCAAAAATATTACGTCATCAGAAAGCTTTTATAAAATATATTAATTTGCCGAAAATTTGAACTTTCTACGATAAACATATTCAAAGTTATGGACGATTTACTGTTTCTATGACGTCATTATTAGTGACGTCATACTTCAAGCTTAAATCAGATTGCCGACTATAAAAATATTATTAAAGAGAATACTATGACTTGTGAGTGTTAGCCAAATGCATTTCATTGATAAAATTCCAAAAATATTGAACTGACTATTTTCTGAGGGTACACAAATATATTTATCAATCTTTCTAATTCTCCTCTATCTACCAACGAGATATCTGTTCTTTCTCGTGGACTCACGTTCTGCCCCACACCGCGACATATTAATTGGCCGGAACTGACAGCCGACATTTACGACTTTTCACGACGGATGCGACTAACCGAATATTATTTTGACAATAACACTAATAACGATAACACAAATAACCCCAATGCCACACAACACGACAATCCTTTCCGTAACAAAAGTACTTGGACTCCTCCAGTCGACCGAGAACCGGCTCTTAACACTTTTTTAGACGCTGTTAAACTTGACATAACAACTGCCACACCTAACAAGATTCGTGACAACCTTACTGCTACTGAACGACAAGCTATAGACCAACTTAAGGTTACCGTATACCTTCGCGGCATGTTTTTTTTTTTAAAAAAATGTTGTAATTCTTTTGAAATTGATGGATTGATCTTCGTCTTTCCGAAAAAATGTTTTGTGAACATTCAAAAGTTTGCGAGATATTAGAAAAAAAACGTAATTTGAAGGAAAGTAAATAAATCGCTTCGGCGTGATAAATCCCTCTGATCCCATTACGTGCCACAGGCACCCCGCTGAATTTTTGCGGGAAACTACATCCGGAGCTTCAGACTCACAGTGAGCCGTGACTCGTGAGTTCAGTGATTTTGTAGCGTTTAATTTACCGGTATATCGATCGTGGATATGTCCAGAAGAGAAAAGAATAATCCTTGGATAAAAGGTAAGAAAGAAGTCAGGCCCCAAGAAAGAAGTCAGGCCCCAAGGTATTTGGAGCACTCTTCCATTCTAAACGTGGACAGGCCAATGACATTGTTTTACAAGAGAACGATGAGTATATTACTGACAAGCAACGCGCAGCCAATATTTTTAATGATTATTTTACTAATATTACCAAGGATTTGCCTGCACCTGATGAAACTCAATATGGAGCTACTTTTTCTGGCCACCCTAGTATTCATAGTATCAATGACTTTATGTCTAGCTGTAGCTATAATGAGTTCACTTTTCAACCTGTTAACTCTGCTATTGTCACAGATATTGTCCTTTCACTGTCTTCATCCAAGGCTACTGGCTGCGATGATATTCCTACACGGCTTATTAAGGACAGTATCAATGTTATCGCTAGACCTTTATCTAATTTATTTAATTATTCTATCTCCTCTAACATCATACCTAACTGCTGGAAACTTGGACAGGTGACACCTGTATTCAAGAAGGGTATAGAATATTCCAAAACTAATTATAGACCTATTACTGTCCTAGTAGCTTTTAACAATGTATTTGAGCGTATCCTTGCCTCTCAGCTTTATTCATATTTTCTTGACAAGTTATCTCAATTTTTATCAGCTTATCGCAAAAATTATAGCTGTGAGGCCACTCTAGTTAACATACTGGAAGAGTTTAGATGTGGTCTAGATAAACGACAATTAGCATCCATTATTGGAATCGACCTGTCTAAAGCATTCGACAGCATACCACATAAGCTAATGCTAGCCAAGCTTAAAGCCTATGGTATCTCCAACAGCAGCTGTTCACTTATAGAAAATTATTTCACTGATCGACTTCAAAGAGTTAGATTAGGAGATTGTTTCTCAGATTGGCATCCACTTACCAGAGGAATACCTCAAGGATCAGTATTGGGCCCGCTTCTCTTTAATATTTTTCTTAACGACCTCCTATTTACTCAGCTTGAGTCTAAAGTCAGCACTTACGCCGACGATACTCAGATATTTTCTATTGGCAATGATCCTTCTCTGATCCATCAGAACATGCATGCTGATCTCCTCACTATCTGTCGGTGGTTCAGTTCCAACGGATTTGTAGTCAATTCGGATAAATGTCTTAGCATGTGGCTGGGAAACACTGCGGATAAGCCAGCCTACTGCCTTGACAGTGGTGAGATCAACATGGTTGATGGGATCAAATTGCTCGGTGTAACCTTAGATAAAGACCTTAATTTCACAAAGCATGTGGCTGATATCACGCGCAGAGTCAGTTGTCAAACACAGGTCATGCAAAGGCATAAGAGGTTAATCGATACCGACACTAAGGTTAAGTTATACAATGCCTACTTATTACCACATCTAAATTACTGCTCAATAGTATGGCACCACTGCGGGCAGCGCAACTCGAAGAAACTGGAAAAACTTAATGAACGTAGCTTGCGTTTCGTCTATAATGACCGCGACAGTACATATACGCAGTTACTTAAACGCATAGGACATCCATCCTTATATAATATGAGAATACATAATATCTTAACACTTGTATATAAGTCCTTACACAGGCTAGCTCCTGAATATATCAGTAATCTTTTTACCTATAGAACTTGTAGTATTAAGTTACGTGGAGTACACTCCCTTACTATTCCTCATGTTAATACTACTACATATGGTTTGCACTCTGTTTCTTACTATGGCAGTAAGCTATGGAACTCCCTCCCTAACACTATCAGGACACTTCCTACTGTTAGGGCTTTCAGATCTGCTATCAGCGACCTTGAATTTGATACTGACTGCTGTTCTTTCTGTAGATAGTTAATGATAGATTCATATAATTAATGGTATTTTTATTATAGCATTCGATACAAATTGTAAATTATTTTACTCTATTCTATTTTATACATATATTTATTATTGTTATTATTTTCTCTCTCGAAGATATTAGCACCCTGTGCTACCTTAAATTCGAGTCGAAATAAAGGTTATTGTATTGTATTGTATTGTATAGAAGATTCAAGAGAATGAGCTCGAGAAGGAGCAAAGGAGTTTCAATACGGAGAAGAAAGTGATGCTCGCGGAAAGCGACAAAGGCTCGTGGTTCGAACAGCCTTCATGTTCGACGACTCCCACTTCGAGTTCTATTAGTACTGCTACAACTCCGACGGAAAGCTGCTCAGCTAGTAGGCTTAAACTTTTGCCAGGTACAAGAAAAGAGACGGAAGATTCAGAGAGTAGCAGCGAGTCCGCATCCGACTCCGATTCTAATGTCTTGGGTGACTCGCAGTTTCCAAACTGGGCCGTGGTCAATCCAGGAGTTCTAAATCGTGAACTTGAGCGAAGTTCAGCCGGTCGATTTTGGGGAACTGAAGGAATCATCGCAGCTAACACAGCAGGTTTAGGATCAACATCAACGTTCGGAGCACGAGGTTGCCTGCCACTCGCTTTTCCCTTCGCTCTTGTTTGCGGCGTTGCCTTTCGACGCGATTTAGTTTTCGATATCTGGCCCTCTCCCTTCTTGGTACAACCCGTTGATTTACCTTTCTTTTTCCCCTTTTGCGCATTATCTCTAGTTTTGGCCATAACACAACGCTCTTTTGAATATTTGTGACACGACACTAGTATGTATGTTTCTTATGCAATTTGAGCCACGTACTAATTTCCCGCGAATTTCTGGACTTGATTCATAAGCTCCGGAGATCCTTACATATAATTGGCTGGTTGGTTTAAGTGTTGACGTTTGCTTTGATGAGGTGTGATGTGTTTCCTAACTTTCAGAAGCCAAAAACGCCGATAGATTTTTATGCGTATTCACTGTGTTTGGGTGAATTTATAGGGTATGAAGACTTGTCAGATCTTGATGAAACTTGGCCTAGTGTTAGGGGAGCTACGTTTGAACCAAAGTGTGTGAGCGTTTAGCGATATTTTAATTATTTTTCTTATAAGAGTACTTGCCGTGATGAAACACAGAAACTATTTCGATTGAAACTTTGAAGATGAATTGCATTTGAACAAAGTAAAATATTAAAAAACGCTCACACACTTTGACAGGCCATCATGTGCTGATTGACATTATGCAGCGGAATCGTCCGTAGGCGCGAACGCGGAGGGACATAAATTCACTTCTGTGAGACTCGTCTTTTTTGCGTTTGTTGCCTTAGCATTTACTGAAAATGTAATATTTGTGCAAAAAAAAACATTTCAGCGCATTCTACATTATATAACCTTTCCAGTGATATATAGGTTTCTATACTTTCCTTTAAAATGATGCGCGTGCGATTTTATTTGCGAGAGACACCCGCGAAGGTATACGGTAACCTTAAGCAACGCCACGACATAATTATCAAACCCGCGGACAAAGGTTCCGGTACAGTAGTTATGGACAAAACTTGGTACATCAACGAATGTTACAGACAACTTAATGACACCAAATTTTACCGACAATTAAACGAAGACATAACGGCTAACATACAACAACGTATCACTGTATATGTTAACAGAATGCACAGTGACAATTTAATCAACGACAAAACCAAACAATACCTTATACAAACTGACGTTACCCCAGGTCTACACTTGGCCCCCTATTGTTCCTACTTTATATAAATGATTTACCAAACTCCTCAAGCAAACTGTCATTTCGAATATTTGCTGATGATACAAATATATTTTATTCTGATAAAGACCCTAAACAACTTGAAACCATTATGAATGAAGAAATGAAAAATGTCTTTAAATATTGTACTATAAATAAATTGTCGATAAATTTTAAGAAAACAAATTATATGATTATAACTTCTCCTGCTAAAAAAGTTAATATCAGCATTAAAGACTTGGAGCGCAAATCTTATATAAAATATCTTGGAATCTTTATTGATGAGAAACTAAACTGGGAACCCCAAATAAAACATGTCAGTAGCAAAATAGCAAAAAACATTGGCATAATCAATAAACTACGTCATTACCTTGATTTACACATGTTAAAACAATTGTACTATACCCTGATCTACCCTTATATAAATTATGGTCTAGTTAGCTGGGGTAATACTTATACCTCTCGACTGACCAAACTGTCAACTAAACAGAATAAATGTATTAGAAGTATTTTTTATGTTCCAAACCGGGAAAGCTCTACACCTTATTATAATTTACTGGGGATATTGAAACTTAACAACATACTTAAGTCAAAAACTGCAGTTCTAGCTCATAAAATCCTCTATGATAAACAGAATATTCCATTGATTTTACAAAATTCTCTTGTCCCAGCTTCTCAAATACACAGTTATAATACTAGATACTCCTCAGGTGATAATTTATATAAACCACAAATAAGAACTAATTATGGATTATTCTCATTTCGATATTTTGTTACTCTAGTATGGGAAGAAATACCACTTAATATAAAACAATTAGGAATCTGGAGCTTCAAGAAAGAATACAAAAACCATTTGTTGTTGAAGCAAGCATAGAATTCCTTTATATACATGTATTATATAATATATATATATATATTAAATTGTAATGTTCTAAGCTTATAGCTTAAAATACCTTAGTAGTATGTACTTGCCTTGATTTGATTTTTTATTTGATTTTAAACTTAATTTCACATAATTTGTAAAAGCATTGTCCTTTTATGGCAGAGGCCAACTCGAAAGCTCTGCTACTTTGGCCTCTGCACACTTATATATGTAACTATTTTTTCATATTATTTTCTTATTTTTCCTGATTTATTATCTTCTATTCTCGCATTGTAACTTGCTCTATCGATAAGTGTAAAATAAAATTGAATTTGAATTTGAATTTGACGCTTTTACATTTTACCTAAAATACACAAACCAGGCAATCCAGGACGCCCCATTGTATCATCTAACAGCCACCCTACTGAACGTATATCCCATTTTGTTGACTACCACCTTAAACCTTTAGTTGCTAAACTACCCTCTTTTGTCAAAGACACTAATGACTTTCTCAACAAACTCGGCCTTGCCATCGATAATTTACCCGCTAACACACTACTAGTTACCCTTGATGTCTCATCACTCTACACTAACATTCCACATAATGAAGGGATTAATGCATGTGATCAATGCATGTGATCACTTTTTACGTACTCGCCCCCATATAACCATTCCTACTGGCACACTCTGTGACCTTATTCGCATGATTCTAACCATGAATAACTTTTCTTTTAACGATAACCACTACCTTCAGATTCACGGCACAGCCATGGGCACTAGAATGGCCCCTACTTTTGCCAATCTGTTTCTTGTTTTTTTCGAAGCCAACGCCCTGGTAAACGCTCCATCTCAACCACATACTTGGCTTCGATATATCGATGATATTTTTATGATCTGGACCGAAGGTCCAGACAACCTAAAAATATTCATCGATTATCTTAATGACATTCACCCTACCATCAAATTCACCAGCTCACACTCTTCTATATATACTAACGTACCTTTCCTTGATGTTAATGTTTCTTTAAACAATGGTAATATCGAGATTGATCTCTATTCTAAACCCACAGATAAGCACCAGCATCTACTTTATTCATCTTGCCATCCACAACATACCAAAAAAGCCATCCCTTTTAGCTTAGCCCTCCGTTTACGACGTATCTGTTCTACTGACGAAGTTTTTAAGCACCGCACTGCTGAGCTTATCACATACCTCATTAAACGCGGCTATAACCGTTCCTTTCTTGCTAGACAAATACAACGCGCTGCCGACATCCCTCACGCTTTTGCTCTACAAACCAAAGACACACACAATTCTAACCGTATACCTTTTGTTATTACTTATAACCCATCACTCCCTCATATTTCTGAAATAATTAAGAAGAACTACAGCCTGCTACACTCCTCTGTCCGCTGCAAGAAAGTCTTTCAACACTTGCCACTTGTAGCCTTCAGACGCACCTCCAACCTCCGTGATTTACTAGTTAAAGCTAAACTCCCTTCTAACTCGACTGATCCTCAGCTCCCACCTGGCTCTTTCCGCTGTGGAAAGAACTGTTCTACTTGCCCCTACATCTGTGACGGACAAACCACTTATACTTTCTTCTCTACCGGTGAAATACGCTCTATCAGAACTAATTTGACGTGTAACACAAAAAATCTAATCTACATGATTCAATGCAACCACTGCAATTTACAATACATAGGTGAGACAAAACGACGTCTGAAAGACAGATTTAACGAACATCGACGGACCGTAGACAATCTAAACCTACTACAGCTGCTGAACATTTTCTCTCGACACCTAATCACACTGCTAATGACATGCAACTAATCCCCATCGAAAAAAAATTCTCTAATAGAGACTCAATTCGTAAGGCCAGAGAAGCTACTCTCATTACACAAGCTAGAACACTCGTACCTTATAGACCCATTCGAAAAATGGTGTCACCAAGCTTTGGTTGTTAGGAAATGCTGGCACTAAAATAAGCACTGCCACTTCAGAGAGCATGCAAAAATGAGTACATTTGTAAAATTTAAGGAGCATAGCACCAAGTGTTGCGAAGTTACCGAGGTTCCAAATAAGAGAGTTTTGTATGAGATTCAGGACGTCAGGACTGACTAGCCTCGTTTTCGTGTTTCTTGAGAGTTTCAAACGCTGATTGCTTTGTAAGGATATATTCTTCCATTATCAAAGTGCTACATGTTGCTAACACGAAATCGCTCTTTCACATAGGCTAGTTTATTCTTCAGAAAATATTGAATATCAAAATTATGCAAATTAGCGGCAGCCATTTTTCGAATGGGTCTTCAACATCCGTGACGAGTCATAGTAGCTGGTATATATATAACCTCATTATCTTGTTATTTCTATATTTATAGTGTCAATCATTTGTCATCTATTTCCTATATTTCGTAACCCATATTTCTAGTTAGTCACGTTCGCCAATGTAATAACATTTCTTCATATTACCTGAAGAAGGCTGGTTTGGCCAGCCGAAATATCGTTATAAACCTCTAAAATTTACGTTGTGTCGGCTTTGCTATTTTTAGTTTCACTTCTAAGCTGTTATACTAACAAAATCAAAATTCTAAAAAGAACACGTTGTTACTACTAAAGAGCTCTATTATTGTGCAAAATATGATGCACCAGTATTTCGAACTGTAAAAGTTAAAACAAGCGACATTTTCATAAATGGTTTTATGCTATAAATTTCCCTCCAATTTTTGGCGGGAAAATTACCAAAATCCAAACTTTAATAACTTTCGTTTACTTCAACCGATCGATAACGGGTTTTCGATTATTTCATTCTCATGAACAAGAGATTTTAAAAAGATATAATAAAACGTTTTTAGAAGTAATAAAAATTTATAAGAAATCTATTAGAAAAGGATATATGACGTCATTGTGACGTCATAATGATGGCTATATTAGCTTAACTTATCAGACTATGTTTTGTTTGCACTCCTTTATACACCTTCCAAAATTCATTATTCTATGTCGAAAACTTTTAAATATATATAAAACCCGCCGTTTTTACGATCATTTGTGCCCGGCGTTCTACAATCAAGATGCTTGAAGTCTCCTGCAAAGTCATGCTTGCTTGACACCGTTCCTGCACACTTTATGAAGCAAGATCTTGATTTTCTCGTTCCTCAAGTTACTAAAATCATCAATGCATCGTTGTCCGAGGGCGTGTTCCCTTAGCTTCGTCTCTAAAAACTGACATCATACACCCATCCCTGAAAAAGTTCAACCTTGACCAGGAGGAATTTCCAAGTTACCGTACGATCACAAATATAACCTTTCTGTCTAAGTTACTGGAACGGGTTGCCTTTACACAGACGATGAGCTACCTCTTGGGGAATGGTCTGCTTGCTAAATTCCAGTCAGCATATAGACTATTTCCAAGTACGGAGACAGCAATGCTATGCGTGATGAACGTCATTCTCCGCGCCATCGATTCTCGGCGTGAGGTGGTCTTAGTTTTGCTTGACTTATACTCCGCATTCGACACGATTGACCATGCTATCCTTCTGGAGAGACTTCGGCATCGTTATGGGATCAGAAGCACAGTGCTAGCATGGTTCCGGTCATACCTCACTAACAGAGTACAATCAGTCGCTGTCGGAAATACCGTCTCCACCAGCAAGGCAATACAGTATGGCGTACTAGAGTGTTCTGTACTGGGACCGCTTTTGTTCTCCCTATATTTCGCACCGTTGGAGGATTTGATCAAGGCGCATAACCTCGATTGCATGATGTATGCAGATGACACCCAACTCCTGATGTAACTGTTAACTCTACATATGATCGATCTGCTACATTAGCCAAATTGTAGCTATGTGTTAAAGATATCTTAATCCGGTGCACCGCCAACAAACTCGCGTGTAATCCACGTAAGACTGAGATCGTCCATCTCTCATCTCGGTTCATATACAGTGTGAGCCGATGCCAGGTATATCCATTGATGGTACTATCATTGCTCCGGTTCCTGTCGCCCGTGATCTTGGCATTGCTTTGGATAGTCACTTTATACTGACTATACTCACATAAACAACATTTGCAAGTCAGCTTCTTTTGCTATCCGTAACATTGGAAGAATCAGTTGCAAGTATCTGTGTCAAGGAGACTGTGAGAAGTTGGTGTACGCTTTTATTACTTCCCGTCTGGACTGTTGCAACAGTATTCTGTTTGGGCTAACTGACTCTGAAGTAGCTAAGCTACAGCGCTTACAGAACACTGCCGCTCGGCTAGTCGCTAAAACAAAGAAATCAGAACATATCACCCGTGTACTCCGTCAACTCCACTGGCTTCCAGTTAGATCTAGAATTAGTTATAAGGTTCTATTAATCACGTATAATCGCTCTCCATATATAGTCTGGCCCCGGATTATATTTCTGACCTGCTACAGAGATATAAGCCAGCCCTTACTTTAAGATCATCTACTTTTGTATAACTTGTTGTCCATACCAAAGACAAATACTGAGTCTTATGGTGATAGAGCGTTCTCGATCTGCGATCCAAGACTTTGGAACTCTCTTCCGTCTATAGCTAACATCAGGAGTGCCGACACTGTTAATGTATTTAAATCTAAGTTAAAGACTTTTCTTTTTAAATAGCTTGCTCGATATTACTATAACACGTGTAAGTAGATAGTTTTTATTATTTTTTAGTTAATTACCATCATTGATATTGTTAGAGCACTGAGCGCTGTATAATGCTCCTAAAAGTTATTATTATACCATGGTAGCCTCGGATTGTTTTGTTCTCCGAGGCACATTTAAACCACTAATTTTCCCCGATGGCAGGGATATTTAGAAATATGCATTGTTTGGCCGGGAAATTTCGACGAGACAATGCATATTTCTAAATTTCCCCTGCATGCGTAATGAGGGAAAAGTAGAAGAGAATGGCACGACTAGTCCTACGCTCCCGGATTAAAAATACTGAATCCCAGCTGACCTGTCTTTATCATAACCTTCAATGTAATGCATGTGGGATGACCTATTTCAATCTGCATATTCTTCTCTTAATTTCTCAAACCCGCTTCTTCCATGTGGGATACTTATAACCATAAACGTGACGTAATTAAAATCCATTCATGCTCTTTGAATATTTAGTCAGTACCGCATAATTATATTGTATTTTAGTGTTATTCTTCTCAAAAACAACACGCTTTTCCCCAGGGGAAGCCAGGATCGTTTCATCAGTGGCGCTCAGTCAAGCATTAAACAAAACGTTTTCGAAAGCAACTCGACTGCGACGTCTTTAGTTTCGGCAGAGAAAACTAAACTTCTCAGAGATTTGTTCCGTTCCTCGGCGATCATGGTACTAACAAACTTATACCATGGCATTTCGGGGTATTAGTGATTTAAATTGCCCCGAGAGCCGCGGGCAATTTAAATCACTAATACTCCTCATGCCATGGTATAACTTATAATTATCAACCGTAGTCTACTTGTTGACGCGTTGACATAAATAAAGTGTACTCAATATATTACTACCTTCGTTCTACAATCAACCGGTCTACTCGTTGACACGATGACGCGTTGACTCGACAATGAGCTCTCTACGTTGGATTAGCCTGTACACAGACCTCCGTAATCCCTTCAAAGGAAGGAAAAGGAGGGTCTGTACTACGGATGAGTTAATCGTGTTCTAGGTCACGTGGATAGTTACAGGAATGCTGTAACCAGTCTGTGGGTGCTGATTGGCTTAGAGGTTATGTTGACCTTAGTTCTGGCTCCGTGGGAAAATCCGAGCTCGATTCACTCTGGTTTGGAATGGTATTAAGACGAATTGCTATGTCATTTTGTGTCCAGTGCTCGGTTAATATCGAGAAAAAAATTATAAGAATATCGTTCATGGAACTGCTGCATTTCAAGTCTGGGAATAAATTATTTCTCTCGAATTTCAAGTGAAAAGTCGGCCTCAACATATAGCGATACTTACTGTGACGTCACACAGGCCAGTCACGCCACATTTGTTGCTTTCTGTGGTTGGCAGAAGCGAAGCGTGAACCCAGTCAGATGCTTATAAAATATCACAGGTCGGTGCTTATTCATCGCCAAATTACTTTCTTGTTCTTCCAAAATGCAAGCAAGCCCTTTCATCGAAGCTTATATGCTCTTAACTTATAAGTCTTATAAAGGAATTAAGATTTGGAATCAGAATTGAGACTTTAGATGTATTTTCTGAGGCCTAAATCGCTAGTTCCCATACAAATCATACAAACACATGGGTTTTTTTGCCAACCACATTATATATGCAAATATATAAATGACGTCAGTGTTTACAAACAGTAAGTATCGCTATATGTAGAAAGTGCCTAGCTAGGAAGTTTGAAAGAATTTGCAGGGAACAAACGAAATTCTTCTTCAGATATCGTCTAGTTATTCAAAACGAAAAGAAAGTCCATGTTCAAGAGCTCTTTTTGCAAAGCGAATGGCTGTGGGAGACGATCAACCAGAAGCAATATCAATAGCCTCGGCGGTCAGGCGAGTTGCTACGAGCGCGACTTCTCAAACCTCGAGTTCACGTGGTTCTCAAACTCACGAATCCATCCAATCTTCCACTTCCTCGAGGATAGAAAGATCTGGAAATCCCATCCTTTGAATGGATTACGAAGGTCTGTGTATAGGCTATCGAAGAAGGGAATTTATTTTATTTCCCTCGCTTCCCAGCGCGTCCTTGCATTGCCGTCGTTAACAATAGGAAATGAACAATCTGAAATCTACAATGTGTACCGCCTAGTGTTTCTCGGCCAATGGAAATCGATATGTAATTTATGCAAAATTATGTCGGAACACGATTAACTCATCCGTAGTACAGACCGTCTGTGTACAGGCTACGTTGGATGTGAGACAGAAATTGAGCATTAACATTTGGTACTGAATTTGCTTATAAAGTAAGTAACACTGGCTTAATACTTACAAGTTTATGCGTATACTTGTGCAGCAGCTCTTCGGTTTGTCAGGTTCAGTTTAGATTTTCACTTATCGACAACTGGTTTCGACAGGCCGCCGGTTTTCTAAATCTTTCACAATTTTGACTCCAGTTAATGCACTTTCGCTTTCTTGGTAAAGATTAGATCGAAATTAAGTGTACTTAAATAAAATACAGGTGTTTTCAAGCATAAAAATCCAGTTTTGATGTCGGAAAACCAAATTTTATGAGCAACGAGCCAACAACTACACTTTTAGTTGAACATCGTGTGAGGCTCAGTCTAATTTTAGCTTGATTCCTATTCGCTCGTTAGTTTACCGCGCAATGGGTTCCTGGCGCGTGGCGGGAATTTCAGCAACTATTCTTTATTTATTTTCGTAAATCACTAGATGCAATGGGATTCAAAGAAAATTCATTGCCCGACTCGGGAATTCCACGTTAAATTTCACTTGAAAAACCGATATCGCACTCATCGCTTCGCGATTCGTGCGATATCGGTTTTTCGCGTGAAATTTAACATGGAATTCCCTCGTCAGGCAATGAATTTACCTATAATATCAATATCTAATATCTGATACTATCAATACTATAATATCGGATATTCGATATTGTGCAGATATCGCGCCTACCTAAAAAAAATACGACGATCATCCGTCCACCACTGAATATAGAGTATCCCCCCGTATTGAATCAGTACAGGGTGTCGGCAAGTTCTGGCAGTTATCAAAGTTTGTCACCGTTGTCGACCCCGGGCGTCCTTGATTCATAAGCTTTTCTGTCAGCTCGCAAAGTTCAAGGCTTCTTAGCGCAGTTCGGGTCGGTAGGGAAGTGTCACCGAAGCCTGTACTGTTACATGTAGCTATGTCACTCATATAAACTGACGAGTTCTAATAAGAACGAAACAACTGTCTATGGCTGCAATCTAGTCCGAGCGCTTTTCACCGGCGTCAGGCCTATAGACCCATTCGAAAAATGGTGTCACCAAACTTGGGTTGTTAGAAAATGTTGGCACTAAAATAAGCACTGCCACTTCAGAGAGGATGCAGAAATGAGTAAGTTTGTAAAATTTAAATAGCATAGAACCAAGTGTTACGAAGTTACAGAGGTTTAAAATAAGAGAGTTTTGTATGAGATTCAGGACGTCAGGACTGACTAGCCTCGTTTTCATGTTTCTTGAGAGTTTCAAACGCTGATTGCTTTGTCAGGATATATTCTTCTGTTATAAAAGTGCTACATGTTGCTAACGTGAAATCGCTCTTTCACATAGGCTAGTTTATTCTTTAGACAATATTGAATATCAACATTATGCAAATTAGCGGCAGCCATTTTTCGAATGGGTCTATAGCTAACCGTACTGCTTTGTATTAGAATTTTACGCTGTATATCAGCTTTGCTGTAGTCTTCGGACTTTTCATTCTTGATTTATAGTATATTAATGCTAGAATTTTACATTACGTAAAAAAAGTCTTTTATCATGCCTGCGGCTGCTAGGAAACTGGGATACGGTAAAATCACCGGTTGTTCGCGGGCCAACTAGGGCTGTGGGCTTGCAACCATGCAATGTTAGTAATTTCTGGAGGTCTATGCCCATCAGTTGTATGCCCGGAGCTGGCAAACCTGGAGCCATTCATGAGTGTCCATCAGTTGATGAAATTTCGGTATAAAAACTGATAAAATAGAGAAACTGAGAAATATTAACAGTGTTAATCAGTTATTGGACAGTCTTTCGTAACAACTTTTATCAATAATCTGCGAGTTTTAAGTACTGTATAATATAGGTTACCACTGTCAGTTTGTCGCAGGTTTTTGGCGGCAAGCGCAAATTATCACAAGCGGTAGGAAACCTTTTCCGCCGCTAGCCTTGTCCCTTGGCTTCTACTTGTTCGCGTATAAAACGAAAAGCCTGGTTACCTCTCCAAGGAAAGGGGTGCTGCATATTAGGGAAGAAAGAGCATCTGGTGTTATTCGTTCTATTACCCTGGTCCCAGGGGTTTTCTTGTATTTCTCTGTACTCGCAGACGCCGCTTGGCGGCTTAAAACCACTGAGCAGCACATGTCGAAAGCCACAGAAGAAAATTAAGAGAAAACCTCTGGACCAGCAAAACATGTCAAACTGATTTTCCTGGGCCATTGGTAAACCAATGAAAATTACCGTTACATCCAGCACTCACGGTTGCGCCTGGTATCAGTACCCGTGAGATTATCCAGAGCGAGACTACCAGAGGCTCTTATTATTATTCTCGAGATCTCCTCTGCTCTCTTGACTTTTATTTCTGCGAGCCTCTGGAACCCAGGATACAAGAACTGTAGTTCGTTTTAAAATATGGTAAACTTGGGTAGGGCTGTTGCACAAGGGAGTGAAAACTCTGACCCTAGTTCAGATTAAAATATTCTATTTCAATACTTTTCAAATTCGTAGCCTACGTGTAGCCGTTTACCCACACTCAGTCGGAAGGGAACCTCCTGACTTTACCGAGGGTGGGTAAATGGATACACGTACATGTAGGCTAAAAAATCGGGATTCTGATTTCTCGGGTGATCTATGTGTTAAGTGGATATCATACAGTCACTTCGTTCACTTGTGTCGGAACTGAATTGCCTCCCTCGTTCCCAACACAAAGATGATCACTGACACTGTTGTGTTTTCTAGGTTTTTATTTCATTCCCACTGATTCACATGCCGCGTCACGCTCTCGACTATTAACCAGTGTACGTGATCAATTAACCTTTGCACTGCTGTGATGAAGTACACATTTTTGATATTTACAACTCGCAAACACGCAAAACTTAAGGCTGTTTTCCCTATCGACGTAAAGCCATCGCAAACCGCAGTCGCAAACAGTTTGCGATGGCTTGATCGCAAAGCTATCGCAAACTGTTTGCGATGTGACCGAGTTAATGGCATACAGTTTACGTTGCGTTGCGACGGATCGCCAACGGATCACAAACAATACGTAAAGCTAGAACGCAAACTGTATTCTAGCTTTACGTATTGTTTGTGATCCGTTGGCGATCCGTCGCAACGCAACGTAAACTGTATTCCATGAACTCGGTCACATCGCAAACAGTTTGTGATAGCTTTGCGATTAAGCCATCGCAAACTGTTTGCGATTAAGCCATCGCAAACTGTTTGCGACTGCGTTTGCGACTGCGTTTGCGACTGCGGTTTGCGATGGCTTTACGTCTGTTACGTCGATATGGAAAACAGCCTTGTGCTTTATTCGGTATCCACCCACTTTTTAAAACTATTATTTACATTTTTATTAGTTAATTAATTAATTACTCGGGCTGCCTGTGGCAGCACCGAGTCTAAATCTGCAAGCCGTTATTTTTTGGGGTTAGCAAAATTTCTGCGCATGCGTAAAGATCAAATTTACACCAATCAGATTGCACTGTGCTGGTCACGCAACAATCGCCAGGTTAATTTATTTACATAATTTAATACAGTAAAGCAATGGCGGAGGACCCGCGAGCAACTTTCTCTCTAATTTGGAGTCCCATCTCTCAAATGTAAGCCAGTTTAATGTTTTATTTAACTTCACTCGTGCGAAAGCCTTCCAACAGGCTCAGGATATTTCAACTGGCGCTATTGTCGGAGCCGAAGGACCGCATTTTTTACCCAGATGGCCATTGATTTTATATACGACACGTACGACGACCTGAAGCCAGTGAAGGGACCAGGATCCGAAAAGCTAAAATTCGAAGAAATAGATATTGGAATCTATAAGCCATCGGCTCGCTGTGCTGCATTTAAAACATCCGAGGAGAACATCTTATTTTGGGTGGAGGCACTTCAAGACCAATATTATGAGTCTCTTAAAAACTGTCAGAGATTTAAATTTACCGTAAGTTGGATCAGAGTATTGAGATCAAGTTATTTCGTTCCAGCGAGGATATTGACCTAGCGGAAACGGTACAAGCTGTCGAAGGATTTTACTTATAATCATCCACGTCTACTTAACAACAGGAATAGTTATGTGCCAAGGCATGGGCAAAGATTGAGTTTCCCAGATTACAGATGAAAGTAGAGAACTTAATGAATGAAGAAACAGGTCACGCGCGACATGCTTGAGAACATGAACATGTTCAACACTTTATGTTATACTAAGAAAACAAAACAAATTACAGAGCCTGCAAGTTCACAAGTCAATGAAAACCCCCAAGAGCCTGTCGTTTTGGATCAACATACCCTTGAAACTCCAAAAGCAACATACACATGAGTCAAATTCAAACCGGAAGTGACGGAATTCTTTAGATTCTTCACGAGGATTGTTAGCCCGCAATAAGAACTCTCTCGCTGATTTAATGACCTTGATTTGTAACATGGAGGCTGACCTAACTGATATGCGCAATTAATTCTTACTCTCGTCACATCAAAACGAAACTCAGTCATTTGGAAGACAAATTAGTGCAGCAAGATAATATATACAAGACCGAAATCAAGATGCTGTCGTCACCTTTATTGAGTTAGAAGTTGAAAATGGCGAGTTGAAAGCGGATATAATAAAGCTGAGATCCGACTTTCAAACTTTAAAAAAAAAATCAAGAATACAAAAAAGAAGCCAATGAAAGACCAAGGTCTCCAGTGTTCCGAGACTACCCAACCTACTGAAGCTATAGCAACGAATCAGTTTGTTCAAGAGCCGGCATCTTTCTTACATGACAACCCGATCCCTATTCATCAGAATACATTTTCTGTGCTAAATGACAAGAGTTTACAATCACCTGACCGACAACCCACTACTAAAGAAAGGGACCATGAAGTACGGTAGTACGGTTAATTCTCGGGTTCAAAACAATGAATATATGCCTGCTCAAATGCAGTGTGTTAAACGAATAAGTAGTGTTTAAATTAAAAGGTCAACATACGAGAAAAATAAAAATATTAAATTACATATATACTAGGGGAGCAGAGACCGCGCTACCGGCCACTCCTAAAGACTGCTAAATTCAGCTAATAATTCTTCCCTTTGGTTATTACTAAGAGGATTTCAAATGAAAGTGTATTTCATCTTCAATCTCATGTGGCCCGAGTGAAAGCCCAGATGGGCTCTTGTTTATTTATGCATCACCTATTATTAATCATATGCCCAAGCCCCACAAGAACTTAGAGATCGCACCTGGCGTTTTACAGATGATCAGGGGTGATTTTAGCATGTTCAGAATAATTTTCCAAATATCGAGTAGATAAACAGTTTTAACAAATAAAGTTTCACACAGATTTACGATATAATTTAGTCGATAGATTGTTCAGTTATGCTAAAAAAATAACTACTCTTCAATTATTCATAAGCATTTGTACCACGTGTAAGGGGCATAGCGAGATGTAGGCCCAAGTGTGATGCATGATTGTAGCCCCACCCCATTAAGCCCCCTTTAAAGTGTCACTACGGTGAAAATTTACCATTTCGATGTGCCACTTTTTCAGTGTCAATCAGTATTAGAATATCCGAAATAGTAAAAAAATATTCCTAAATGTGCAAGTTAAACCACAAAATTTAAGGAGAGTTTACCGGTAAAATCCTGTCCGCCATTACTGGAAGCCGTTCTCAGTATTCAGCGGAAGTGATGTCATACAACCTCGTGGCGCGAAATAGTGTGCATAAAAAAGTAGCCAACCTCGCAAAGATAAATACAACTTTCTTCTTATGTAGGTGAAGACGTTTTAGTAGAAATATACCTCCAGGCGTTGTGTTCTGCAGGCGAGCGTTAAGTGTATGACATCACTTCCGCTGAATAACCCTTTGTATAAAGCTGACGAAAGGGAACGGCCTCCAGTTATGGCGGACGTTTAGATTCAATATTCGGAGCTCAAAAAATAAGACTTCCTATCGTTATATCGAAAAACAAAATTTGATCGTAGTGGCACATTAAGTGTACTAATCTCATTATTGTTTATCATATCGTTTATATCAAAGTACCCTATTCCCCCTTCCCAGTATGTTATATATGATGTTTCCACAAATACACACAACTGAGGTCAGCTGAAACACCACCCTCCAGCTCTTGGTGATGTGTAGGATATACCCCGTCATATACACTCCAAAGATACCTGAAGAAAAGGAGAAAGGTTTTGGATCAGCCAATTGAGATAGAGCATACCACAGGCAGCCCACCCGCGCGTGGGAATCATGTGACGTCATCGTGTGTTTTCATCGGTTTTCTGTAAAATTATTATTATTTAATATTTTAAAAGGAAGCTCTTTCACACCAGTGATTTTCAAAGAGGTCCTGCAAAATAGTAATAGAATAATAGCTAAAATATTAAAAGGTCACGGAAACTACGAATACATAGGGAGATTGAGCTAATTTAAGCCTAATAAAATGGAAAAGCTTCTAACATGGTAGAGGCTCGACTTCAAATTCACAATGGTGTTGCTGTGCCTAATGCCACCACTAAGATTGTTCCAGTCCCTAACAGCATGATATGCTAGGCGTTGTTTGCCCCAGTTGGTTTTTACAGCTGGCAGACGAAAGCCATCACCATTGCGTGTGTTATAATTATGCTTGTCATTCATTGATATTGTTAATAGACTGTTTTTACATTTGAAAATGTATAAGCATCTGTGGTATACATGTAGTCTACGCTGGGACAAATTCAACCAGTTAAGAGACTGGCGGGCAGCAGTAGCCGAAGAGTGTAGAGGACGGTCGAGAATCAGCTTGGCGGCAGTGTTCTAAATGTGTTTTTTTTGGGCGACATGAGGGAGTTTCAGGCGTTTGTTTCTCAAAGTTTTGATGCGCTCGCTTCAGCTACTAAAAAATTCAGCGAGCGCATCAAAACGAGAAACAAAAGCCTGAAACTCCCTCATATCGCCCAAAAAAAAACACTAGACCACATCAAAGTGTAAATAGTTTATTTCACTACAAGTTTCTAGGTATTTGGGGATCATTCGACCAAATATGAGGATTTTTCGAGCCATTTAGCGAACTGTTTCGGTCATTTTACAGAAAACCGACGAAAACATACGTTGACATCACATGATTCCCACTGCCACAGGGAGCCCACGCGCTGGTGGTCTGCCTGTGACCATACGAACCAAGAGCACCCATGTCCCATATTTGTTCTGCGAGTCGATCAGCACATTCCCAGATCAGGTTATTTTTAGAATACCCGAGGTGAATATTAAGCCCGTTTAACACGAAAAGCATTTTGGGCATGGCACTGTTAACTTTACCCTGGATACCAGAGGCTCGAAATCGTCGGGCTCAACGGTCGTCACGCAAAACAAAACTCCTTCGGGGAATCAAAACTCTTTCGATCGCGGCACATTACAGTATATTAGTACCTGAGCCCCTCTGGAACCAGGGTATGTTAACTTGGGCACAGCACTCCAAACAGGCACAAAACAATGAGAAGTCTTGTGAACAGTAATTCTATGCAAGAATGCATAGATCCTTTGCATGTGACGTCTTCAAAATTCTAAAATCTAAACTATAAGATATATGAAGCTGTTCTTTTAATATGATTTAGATATCGGTATTCTCCGTATTCTTCGAAAAATTTACGTCGCGGTACCGTGATTTGTTTTTGAGTTACAGTACTTTGAGTGACAGCCCAGCTCAGCGTGTTTCCTAACTGTCAAGGAAATCCATATATTTCGGCCAATTTCAAATTTTAGACTTGATAAACCTTTAAAAGTGATATCTGAAGTGTTTTGAAGTGAATGCTAATCATAATGATGGGAAAACAGCTTTATTTGTAGAGTACGTTTTTGGCCGCCATCTCTTGGTGTGCTAAAGCTGTACACCAACATGGCCGCCGCATACTAATTACACTAAATTGTTCGAATATTATTTGTCCGACAGATCGGTTACGAAGTACTCTATTGCTCCAAAATTTCGGTCATTTCTATATTTTTACCTGCTCTATACACAGCATTAAACATATTTTACTAATATAAGTTTTTTATTTAGGCAAAATTTTTTTGTGACGTCAATGCAAACGATCACTAGGCAAACAATACTCCCTAATGATTTATGAAAATGATACACTCCTAAATTTTGGTATGCGTGCGTGCCAATTTGTTTTGGGCAAGGGGAAAAAGAAGATTTTGAAATTGGGAGCATAAACTTTTCAGACTGACCCCTTGCCATCTTTATAACTTTTTGATTTTCTGCACTCAACACTATATAAACCGTTTCCCCACCCACAATCCCCTCTTGGCTAGCGCTCGAAACGTCAGCTGCTACTCGCTCCCCACGGCGGTTAGCATACCTTAAAGGGGAACTCAACCCTAAAATCAACCCAACGTCTTTACAAAGATGTATTCGAAAGAAATAAGTTCTGCTATTTTATTTTTATGTGTTGCGCGTCTACGAGGAGAAAATTAGTCTCCAAGTTCGATATTCCGCTGAAAAATCTATATTGTGTGGCGGCTCAATTCAGTGCAGATTTACCCATAACGTACGTCACACATACCAAGGAAAAACGATCACACCTCTAGCACAAAGAAAACACAATGGTCCGCAATTAGAAGCCGTTAGTCCAGCTATTCAATGTCGGGGACAGTATGGCAAAACTAATTTATTCCCTGTATCTGACGTCACAAATTACAAGACTTGAGCCGTCTGTACATAGCGGACGTTGTGAGGAAGGTTTCCGGACTTTCTCCTCGTAGACGCGCAACACAGAAAAATAAAATAGCAGAACTTATTTCTTTCGAATACATCTTTGTAAAGACGTTGGGTTGATTTTAGGGTTGAGTTCCCCTTTAATGACTTTTAGTTGATCATACCTGTAATATACAAATTGGCAAGGAAAGAAAACGATAAAAATAGACCTAAAAACCAATACACAGGATGATTACCTGGAATCGAGCCTACGCTAAACACAATTCCTGAAAGACAAATGTTATTAAGAAAATGGTCATAAAATGGTTTGAGGTAGCCTGCTATGCAGACTTATTTTTTCACTCTCATAAATTCGAAGAAAAAAGTAACGTCTGCTTACCCGAGTGCTTAATTAGTTTCCAATATGCAAGCATGACGTCAGCACGTTTGTTTTATTTTTCTGCCCAATCAAAGCCATTGTTAGAATTTTAGTGAATTGGCGCGCCAGTGAACACTCTCCTATGATTGGTCAATGGCAAATGTATTGTCTGAATTCCTTTTAAATGTAACATTACGTCACTTTCCAGGATATGGAAGGTAAAATCTGATTGGTCCATAACACAATGAGGTGTGCATATTGGAAACTAATTAAGCGCTCGGGTAAGCAGACGTTACTTTTTTCTTCGAATTTATGAGTGAAAAAATACGTCTGCATAGCAGGCTAGGTTTGAGGAGGCAGATTAAAATTCAGCACAAATTTATAGCAAAGTGTATGCAGGCATCACTTGGAACTGATGTACTGTGGTTAAGTAATGATTTGTATGTCACTGAACGGCATTGAGATGGAGTAAAGTGTTAATTTGGTATTGTTAAAATTCTTGATCTTATTGGTTGAAACATGAAAAGTCGCCCTAAAGGTATAATGAAGACGTCTAATTTCCAAAAAATTTCAAAACATTTAAAACAACATTTGTATTGTACTGGATTACAAAGCAAATCGTAAGTTCGGAATCTTATCAACCGTGCCTGTTTCGTAGCTATTGTTTTTGGCTGTTCCTAATGGTTGGAAGATAATTTTCTCATAAAAATGGGATGAAATGAAGACTTTCTACTACTTTTATTACAGAATATTCATACTACACCCAGTGTTTCTGTAGTCTAAAACACAGAAAAATCCTATGTGAGGGAGGCTCAATGCTGCAAAACATTGAATTTCATTGTAGGTCATTAATTTATGAGCATGCCCTTTGATTATACCGATGGTAATGCTCATAGGAAAAGCACGAACATACCTAGACTTGCTCCAAGTTGAACTCGTTGAGTCACTGGGTAAGCGATTACTGGGTCAAAAAGTGAGTGTGAGAATCGAAGCGAGAGGCAAGTTCAGGGGGCTAAGAAGGACTTTGAGAAAGTCTAGAACATACCCTAAAACCACATAGAAATAAACTACCTTGAAAATGGTGTTCCTGGATTGCACATCCCACCCATCATAGTTTGGTGCTGGGTTTCATGTTACTGCTAAATTCGGTCCTTGACGAAGGCCGGTGATAGCAAATTTTCTCACTTACAAGTGAGCTGTGTTCATTTTAATTACAAGAACAATTTTTTTTTTAATGCCTGTGTACTCCCTAAAAGTACCAGATTTTAGAAGCATTTGGTTATTCCTTACAAGACCCCTAAAAATACTTCAATCCCCAAAAATATGCCAACCACCCCCTGACCACCAAATACAATGAGTCCCCCCCCTCCCCCGGGATAGTGAACAACCACCTACCACTTATAGAACCAGCAAAGCCTGGAGACAGGTCTTGTATATTACACAATGAGCCGCTTGTTGTTAGTCCAGCCAAACCAAGCGCAAAAGTCACACAAGTTAGTGCTTGCCAGAACTCTGTCGCATACGTTGTGCCAAGAAGAAACAATGATGCTACACCAGTTCCTGATGTCTAAAATAATTTAAAAGTACAGTTTTTTTTAGAAGATTTCAAAATCATTTCAGTCTTGGGATAGTCATGTCTCCAGAAGAGTCAGACAGTACCACTCGGAACGAGCCAAATTATTGGCTTACCAAACAATACAAAACACCCTAACCTTTAGAATGAGCAGAACACCAAAAAAATAAGCTACAGTATAATGGCAGGGCTGTGTTGCAACAAGGGTGTAAATGACTCCTGATCATATTCTAAATTCTCCTTCCAAAAATATTATTTCAAGGGAGAACAGGAACTCATCACTTACGCCCATGTTGCACACAACCCTTCATTATTTATTTTATTATGTGTCCAATCAGAATACAGGTCTGGAAGTGGTACTGTGTGTATTACTCCTCCTGAAGGCCTGGTATACTAGCACCAATCTGAACCATGGCTACTATGAATCTAAACCCAACCCAAAACCTTTTCTCATTCTTGTCTATTAAAGTATAACAGAATGGAACACTGATACCCTTTGCTATTGGCTGTTTGGTGTTTTCTTAAGTTTTAACAGTAAAAATGCCCAACAGCATACAGTTTCCTTTATTTTCTGCTTGTAATTTTGACTGTGGACATCTCAGACAGCATTTATTTCGGACATTCAAGCAACATTGTGTGTGTGGATATGCTCATTGTGTGTGTGGATATGCTCATTGTGTGTGTGGATATGCTCATTGTGTGTGTGGATATGCTCATTGTGTGTGTGGATATGCTCATTGTGTGTGTGGATATGCTCATTGTGTGTGTGGATATGCTCATTGTGTGTGTGGATATGCTCATTGTGTGTGTGGATATGCTCATTGTGTGTGTGGATATGCTCATTGTGTGTGTGGATATGCTCATTGTGTGTGTGGATATGCTCATTGTGTGTGTGGATATGCTCATTGTGTGTGTGGATATGCTCATTGTGTGTGTGGATATGCTCATTGTGTGTGTGGATATGCTCATTGTGTGTGTGGATATGCTCATTGCTGCAGACTGTTGTCTTAATCAATATCGTTCCTATCATTCAAATATTAAATCTGAAAGATAAAAAAATTATTTCAACAACCAAAAAATTCTAATCTTACCTCTAAGAGTTTTCTCACAAAGGAAACAGAAAACCCTAAACAAAGGGAGATGGAAATTAATATGACTATTAGACAGTTTCGTTCTACATACAGTGCATTTTGGATAGCCTTCAATAAGAGTAATCCTGCCTGAAATAGGTAATACTAAACTAACATACAAACAATATATAAAGGTGTGGTGTCAAGGTACTGCACATGTTACAGTGTTCACACATTGAATTGAAAACCATATTGTGTAACATCCAATGAGAATCAATCAAAATAACTGCCGGAAATGCCACACTGTATCGGGTGATAGCCGTGATTGACAGATTGTAGTTTTGCACAGTTTATGGCAAGATTTACGAGGATTTTATTCTTCCTACATCCAAGATAAACAACAGTAAAGAATGGTATCTATATTTGAATCATTACTTGTGTGTATTTTGTTGCTGTGTTTCGAGTCATACATGGACCAGCAATAAAACCTCCTAAAATATAATACAAGATTTGCTGCAAAGTTAAATTTTGTTAGACCGCAAGCGAGAATGAATTATGGAATTCATACATTTAAATTTATTTCATCAAAAATTTGGGAAACAGTTGATGTACATATCAAACGATCAAGCCCTATTAATTTATTTTAAAAACGATATAAAGCCGTTATTTTCGAACAACAAAAATAAGTGACTATACCTTTTTCAAGTATTTATCAGCTTAATCATTAACTTTAGTTTATACAAACGTTGGCAGTGATCAACTTGAAAGCTTTTGCTCCATTGATCACTGCGCACTACCAACTATTTGGAATGTAATCTTCACTTATTTCTTCATTTTTGTTTCTTCTTCAAAATATCATTGTTGTGTTGACTTATGTAAATAGTGTGAACTAAAACTTGAAAACTCATAAACAGTCCGAATTGTACCAAAGTGAAGTCGCAAGCTGCCTGCGTGTTTATGTAGATTAGAACAGTTTTATCAATGTTTTGGTTTTCATTTTATTTTACATCATAGGATGATAGCTTGAGATTGTCAAGGTGCTTGTTCACGAAAAGTTGGGCCTATACGAAAAGGATGTCCATGTAAACTGGCTGCACGGTTTTGCTTGCTGCAGCTCAAGAGCGAAAAGATATGCAGCGAAGTCGGTATCGAATTGCTGTTGAAAATATTAATGCCATATCATTATGACTTGAAACGTTGCTATGTGTTTCGTGAACTGTACTGGACATCCAAACCCTCTTCGCTTCTGGTGGAAATGCTAAAGAGCTTCCGATTTATTGCGTTTCTTGGCCGCTGTATTCGGAGTACTCAGTGGCAGTCTTCTCCGCCGGGAAGCAGCACTTATGCTTTTTGTTTTAGTTGTGTTGCAGTCCGCAGCGACGGCTTTTGAATAAACAAATAAAAGATTTGGAGTCAAAAATGGTTAATAGGGTTTTTTAATTTCAGGGTTAGGTTTTTAGAAGATTTGTATGAAAATTTGAGAAAATGAATTATCAATGACCCAAATGGCCGGGTATTCTATTATTGTTCCCTGGACTGTAAAGGAGGCTAGGATAAGTTCAAAAAGAACACAGATCTATGGAAGTCGATTTCAAAATGGATATCTCACCACTCTGAGAATTTCTGTCTAGACTTAATTCACAAATCATCAGTTTGTCACGCATGCGCAGTACTGTGACATAGCACCTTTAAACACAGACTGTTTACACATGTAATATAAATTATCAAACTCATTAATAATTCATGAAGGAAAAACAAAGGAAATCAATGTGCGATAAGTGATCTGTAAATCTGATACAGATTCGTCCTGATTTGCACAAACTTTTGCTTCGATTTTCTTGGCCAAAATAAGCTGTATCGCCAAAATAACTGAAAAACAGGACTCTGCATCTTGACTTCGATATGCCATATACAGAATTTGTGTTTGTATCCTTGTTCGATAAAGCATGGATACTTATTCTGTATTTATGACTTATGGGAGCAATTCCTAAGAACACACAATTTCATTGGTTGCTCAGCGTGCTTGAATTAACGGTTCAACTTATTGTGAGTTCTTTACCGACAAATACAGGCATGCGCTAACTGTGCGATTAACAAAAAATTATGAATACTGCATGAGTCGAATGAAGACATTTTAAGTTTATCATAGAGTCAGCAAGAGCCTGTATTTGTCAATAAAACACAAACATAAAGTCTCTATAATTTTTTTATAACCCTTTTAACATTCAAACTGAGCACACAGCAGTGAGTTTCAACTGAAGCCAGTTGTCAATAACCAATTCAAAAGAAATCAAAGATTCCAGCTGAATAAAACATTCTTTTGTAAATATCTCCACAAAGAAATGTTACGTCAATACACAATGAATAAAACAGGAATTATGTTATCATTCTAACACTGAGTAGATAACTTTGCAAATAATAATTATTTTACTTTGGTCAGTGAAGTTGATGGAAAGAAAACAAACATACAATGTGAAGCTGTCTTGCGATTTCAATTGAATCAGTATTGCACATAACTCCCGGTTAGCTCGGTGGTTGAGCTCCGGTCTGTTGAGCGGGAGGTCGCGGGTTCAAACCCTGGCCAGACCAACACTCAGGGTTTTAAAATAACCGAGTAGAAGGTGCTGCCTGAAACAACTGCAAATGGTTAGACCTTCGTAGGTCCACTGACGGAGGCAGGCATAGAAGGGACCTTGAGTCATATTGTTTGTACTCCTGTGATTAGATCATGTCTCAAATCATATCAAATCAAACTCGAAAATGTTTCTCTTGAAGCCAAGTATTCAAATATCAAGTCTTTAGCCAGCTTAACTCAAAGACAATTCTACATAAACTTCTTTGATAGTTTCTTTCATTCGAAAATGACTAATTTAACCTGATTCCAGTGGTTTGCATTGGAATTGAAATCTTGAATCTGGCCTCCATGCATGCAAGCTCACTCCGAATCCAATGCAAATATTTTCCGAATTGAAAACTCCTGGATTTTTGACACATCCACTGAATTCTCGCCTCATTTTTTCTTCTTATTGACAGAGTAAGGTCTCAGAACTAAAAGCCACTTCTTCTGTAAGATTACTATAGTGTTTTAGAAGCTTTCCAAAGCCAATATTTGTTCACTGCATGACTTGTTTGTAGTTGCAATGCTTACAAATCAACCATTTCTAAGGAGTGATAATACAAATTTTCGTCTCAAATATATATATATATTCTGTCATACAGGAGAGACAGAATTCATTCCTGCTCTTACCTTTCTAGCAATTATCTGCCATTCTCGCTATTAAATATGGGGTTGGGATGTCGTTGGAATGAGGTTTTCCAAACATATATATTAGGTCTCCCTTCCTTAGGTTACACAACAACTTGAGAATTCTCCCAAAGGGTATAATAAGAGAGGATCTGGGTCGAGGGCATTATTAGTGTCAGGAGTGCTTTGTTTACCAATAAAGCACATTCCGTAGCCAATCACATGCCTGGATTTTGTACTGACAGTGCACAAAGTTTGAGTATTAATTTCTTATAATGCATGCTCCAGCTTTTCTTTCTGTGTAGATCAAATTTTATATTATAAAACAAATAGAAGACATGATTCTCCTATGTCCTATAACAAAATAATGCACTTTAGGTCTTGAAAAGGTGCTAAATACACTCACATTCCATTCATGGAACCACAGTTTTTCAAGACCTCAAGCATGCATTATTTTGTAATAGAACATGGAGAACCATTTTTCATTTGTTAAACTAGAGGTTTCTAAAAGAAAGTGTAGTGGTGCGAATGGCTATAAAGCAATTGCATAGATGCATAGGATTTCAAATAAAACACAACGGCTGTTACGATTTGCCCATCAACGGGTGATTTAGCATTGGTTTGTTTGCCTCGTTGGGCGTATGGTTTGATTTGGTTGCCTCGTTGGGCTATTTGTTCGTGTTTATTGTCTCCATAGACCAACAAGCCATAGCGGGCAGATAGTTCAAGGATATTGTCTCTGTATCTGGGATAGCAGCTCCACTTGTAAGATCATAGAGGTAAAGTCGGTCTCCGATCTCCCTCGGTTAAGATCTCATCGATTCCCTTGGTAGTCCACCGCTCGATTGGAATTGTCTGAGCACATAAGAGGGCTGAAAAACTGATAAAAGAACATTGTCTTCCCCTCGGAACAGTAGCCCTTCACCTCTCAAAACCTTGCATTTTATTGGACCCCATTTGGACTGCACTGACAAAGAATTCCATTGTTTTAGGGTTAGGGTTTGTATTGTTTCAGGGTTAGGCATTGTTTGGATAGTCAGTACTAATCCACTTTCCGAGGAGGTGAAGGCCGCCCCCCTCGGAATGTCACTAAAACTTTTGTGACCCTGATGAATACTTCCAGCAGTCAATAAATTGTAGGTTGACATAATAAATTCCAGACTTTAATACCTTTAGCGACAGCTGATACCAAATCTGACTTGACTCGATCACAAAGACGTGCAGGAATTCACGCACATGGTGCTGTCAACTTGTTCACGGTGACTTCACGAAAAAATTCCAAAGACATGACGACTTCCGAAACATCCTGCTAGACAAACTTTTTGCTTGAATCAAGATAGCTTCTGAATAGCTGTGCCTGGGATCTTCTGCATGGGAACGAGGTCGGTTTCTGGGTTACCTGTGTTCACAGGTAACCCACAGGATCACTGTGTAGCTGAAACATGTTGGGAATAGTATGGTGCTCGCTGAGCTCGCACCAATAACAAACACACTAACAGAAATGAATAAGTCTTACCTAATTTTATCATTCTGTCAGCTATGTTGCCTCCAACAATTTTACCAGCAAGATTTCCCACATATGGAACAACATTAAAAATCCAGCCCTATAAACAAAGAACAATGATTATAATGAGAATATTATCCAAAACATCCAAAACATTATTGTGTTATTCTAAAAGCAATGTTTTTGTGATTTCGATTGATAATTTATTATTTGTTACTTGATTGGCCCTGACCGCAACCTCAGTATAAAGCATAATTATAGCATTACTGAGTAATAAACAGGAAGCAATATTTCCATCTTTTTTTAAGGAAATTCCTTATAACAAGTTACACATACTCAAACCCTAACTTGCATTATTACTGCTTATATCTTATTTAGAGTTACATGTAGGTGTTTAATAAATAAAATGGTAAATACATTACTTACAAGCACCAATACCGTATTTTATCGCATATAAGCCGCACCTTTTTTGACTTTCAGATTTTGAAGGTAACAAAAAATTGCCACAAAGCTAAGGGTGCGGCTTATATGTGAGTGTTTCCAGAAAACTTTTTTTGCAATGACCATAAACAAAACCATATGAACAATAGAAATGGCACATTCAATTCACAGAACACGAGTGTCAGCAAGATTTCTACTCAAACTCCTCTCCTTCGCTTTCCAAAGAAAACTAGCTGTCCAGTTGCCTGTCATGTGTTGTTAAAGGCCGTAATTGGTTCTGGAAGCCTTCAAATTTTCAAATAAAGTATAATTCTCATTGAGTTCATGTTCAACGTCGGAGCTCGATCACGCTCGATTGGACATTTCAGAAAACTCTCGCCCCAGGCCTCCTTCAAAATCCAAGATGGCGGCCCACGGACTCGGACACATGCTCATATAGTTTCGCCAGAAAATCTTACTTTCTTGTGTGCTTAAAGGAATGAAGTTCCTTAAATATGTTGTTGGTTAATGGGGGAACAACAGGAGAAGAATTCTGAAGTGATTTAAAGACAGCAGGTTAAAATATACACAAGAAAGGACAAGGAAAGTTGTAACCAATTTGTTGTTGTGATATGACAATCTCTTATGAAGAAGTTTTGCTTCAATTACGGGCATTTATGAACTCAGACACAAGACTACTCTTACTGAATTTTGTGGTGCGGCTTATACACGAGGCTTCTGTTTATCAGGCTGAAGTTAGGTGATAAAATACGGTAATTATATTTATTTTACAACTATGATGTAATTTCACCATACATGTATTAAGTCACAGACACGGACTGATATGCCAGCGTGTTACCCACTAGATTGTTGTATTACCTGCTAGTATACCAGGACAGGTTTATAGTACACGACGATACTGTGTTCAAAGATAAAATGGCCGAGAATCACATAAAAAATTGAAATGTTGTATTAATAATAAATCCCTTATTAGATGATTTTTCAGGTAATATGCGCTGACATTTTAGTCATTGCTTGTATTTTTACAGGTCTCAGAAAAATACATTCACAACATGTTAAATATCAGCCCGTATTACCTGAAAAACCATCTAATAAGATGTATGTACTAGCTCTTACCTGAGCTTCAGGGAAATTTTCATGGAAATAGGTCGGCAGCCAGGAAATAAGGTTAAAGTACATGCAATTGTGACAAAAGTGAACAATGACAACAGCCCTAGAATGAAAAGGAAACAGTGTTGTTATCACAGATAACTGACAAACTTTAGACGATTGGCATATTTTGTTCATACATGTAAATAATAATATTAATAAAAACAATAATAATATAACAACAATAATAACAATAACAATAGTAATAACAATAAATAACAATAACACATTGTAGTTATAATAATTATAACAATTACTTAATCATGATCATCATAATAATCATAGTTAACATATAATTTAATAATAACAATAAGATGATAATAATAATAATATTTAACAACAACAATAAGCTAATAATAATAATAAATATAATAATATATAATATAATAATCATAATAATCATTTAAAAATCGTGCATTTCCTCTTGGGATACACAAAAACAAAAACATTACTCAATGGTAAAGTCAGGTGACCTGAAATGGGTCAATAACGAGGAGCTGCACCGGTCTATTGCAAACTAACCATATAGCAGGCTCCCACATTATTTTTCCCCATGGAACTATTGGATTTGATTCTGTGATGTTCAAGCTAGAATTTGTTACTTTGTGTGACTGTCTGTTTACTCCATTTACTACAAGTTGTTTTGGATCCTCATCCATGAAGCATTTATACCACATCAGAGCCCAAACGATGCCACCAAACCCGAAGGATATAAATACCCAGTGCCATCCAAGTTTGTCAAGTATGACTGACCCAAGACTTCCCATAACAAGAGATCTGTTGGTAAAATTAGATTAATATTAATAACAACATACTAAAAGAGCTGGGCCACATCGCACAGAAATTACAGTGTGGCTACTGTAGTTAACCAGGGCCACTTAGACAATAATATATATATATTGGCAAGCCTATGAGCGGAGCTCCAAATAATCAAATACAATGATATACACACGCATATATGTAATGGAAATTAATTTACGAAAATAAATAGTGCATGTGCAGTTGAGATGCACACCTAAAGGGAAATGTAATGCGTGTGTGCAGACGTAATTATGAATTCAAAATAAATTCTGCACGAGGAGATGAGTTGCATGCACATATGTAATGGGAAAGGTGACAGCATACAACAGAAAGAACATGAGGTGTACGAGAAGATGTTATGGAAATGAAAGTTGGAAATTGAATTTTTACGCATTATGGCAAAAAAATTACACTGACCATTGTGACAATTGAGAAAATAAGTTTTTGGAAATATTTGGAAAATCAAAGCACCATTTAATTTATAAGTAATGCTACAGCATCACTGCACTCAGTCTGTACATCAGACTTCAACCCAAATATTTTCCCATCCATACTGCCCTCCCACTCAGTCAATAAGTATACCTAATTCTCTTGTCAAATCCTGTGTTTACTGTTCTTTTATTATTCATCTTTTATTGCTTTTCTTACTAAAGTTTTCTCAAAAATAGGATACCGTATTTTATCACGTACAAGCTGCACCTCACCTATAAGCCGCACCCTTAACTTCAGCCTGGTAAACAGAAGTTTGTTTTTCCCGAAAGGTTTAAGGAAAAACCTCGTGTATAAGCCGCACCACAAAATTCAGTAAGAGTAGTCTTGTGTTTGAGTTCATAAATGCCCGTAATTGAAGCAAAACTTCTTCATAAGAGATCATCATATCACAACAATGAATTGGTTACAACTTTCCTTGTCCTTTCTTGTGTATATTTTAACCTGCTGTCTTTAAATTACTTCAGAATTCTTCTGCTGTTGTTCCCCCATTAACCAACAACATATTTAAGGAACTTCATTACTTTAAGCGCACAAGAAAGTAAGATTTTCTGGCAAAACTATATGAGCATGTGTCTGAGTCCGTGGTCCGCCATCTTGGATTTTCAAGGAGGCCCGGGGCGAGAGTTTTCTCGAACGTCCGATCTAGCGTGAGCTCCGAAGTTGAACATGAACTCAATGAGAATTATACTTTAATTGAAAATTTGAAGGCTGCCAAGACCAATAAATATGGCCTTTAACGACACTAGGAACCATTCGAGGAGTTAGCAGAGAAGATGACAGGCAACTGGACAGCTAGTTTTCTTTGGAAAGCGAAGGAGAGGAGTTTGAGTAGAAATCTTGCCAACACACATGTTCTGTGAATTTAATGTGCCATTTCTATTGTTCATATGGCTTTGGTTATGGTCATTGCAAAAAAAATCTCATATTCTTGATGCAAGGGTCTTGAATCTTGATATCACCATATTTTATCACGTATAAGCCGCACCTTTTTTGACTTTCAGATTTTGAAAGTAACAAAAAATTGCCACAAAGTTGGGGGTGTGGCTTATATGTGAGTGTTTTCACATTAGGGGCCGACCATTTGACTTTTGAGGGGGGGGGGGGGGGGGGGGGGGGGGGGGTGGGTGTTCTTGTCTGTGCTCGATTTTTTTTTCTTTAGCAGTGTTGTTGCACGAATTTTTTTTTGCGAAAAAAGCGGAGCCAGAACAAAGCTTTTCCGCTTGCAGGATATTTTTTTCGCCACCGTTGGCTTGCAGGTTATTTTTTTTCAAAAACACCCACCCCCCCCCCCCCCCCCCCCCCCCCCCCCCCCCTCAAAAGTCAAATGGTCGGCCCCTTAGAGCAGATTTCGTATGAGTGAGGTAAACTTAACAGCACTGACTACAGCAAGGTTCTGCTGATCCAATCAAATCACAGAGTTACAGGACATTCCGTAGTTTGTCCCTCCAAAATGAGTCTGACTGCCAAAATGATTCTGACTGCACACATTAACCCGGGAGGGGGGGGAGGGGTGGGGGGGAGGTACTTACATATGAAAAATGGGTATGTATGTGAGGCCAAAAAAACCTGATTGCCCCTTCTTTAAATTGTTTTCAAAACACAGTCAGATATATACCCCGGCCGGTATACCGCGTACTGGGATTGCATCATTGCAAAATACGGAACATTTCAAGTCGGGACGTGTCATCAGCAGATGAAGTATATGGAAAAGTACTGAAGTACGAATTAGCGGCATCACGATGTATGGGAACCTCAGTGCTTGCATGTGGGCAGGCGATCAAAATGCGGCAACAGAATGTCTTTTTTTTTACATAGTATACTTAGCTAAAAAAAATGAACCCTATAAACTGCCTAAAAAATACTGAACCCTGACCCTGACTGCACCCAAATTATACTCAAATCCTGACCCTGATCTGCCCAAATCAGGTAAAAACCCTGACCCTACCTGCCCAAACCGAGCTCAAAACCCTGACCCACCCCCGCGGCACGTACATAATACGTCACAAACAGGAGTACCCCCGGGGACATTAACTCTATTATCTGTGTCATCATCCTTGCTACCTAGGTACAATGTATGTAATTATTGGGGTTTGCCTCACACTTTCTGTGATGCAATGCAAATTACATGTCCCAACTTTGGTCTTGCACCATCACATAGCTTTATTTGAAAACGATCATGGTAAGCAAAGAAAATAATACAGCTCAATCATGTAATAGTTACCCTATTGGTCCTCCTGCCAGAGCAGTAGCACTACAGGAAGAACGATCACTGAGGGGTAGACTTCTTGCCAGCAAGCTGTAGATTGATGGGAAGAATACACCTGCCATAACAAGTTGGAGGAATTAAATACCTCTTATTAAACGAGAGCGAGGTCTGTACGTAAGGTATGGACCAAGATTTCCCCCTGCTTTATGGCCCATGTGCCAAGCACACAGGCCATAAAAATGGGGGGAAACGAGGATTCATAACTTATACTATTGGACCTAGCAAACAAGTTTAATAAGATGTTTATTTAAAGTGCAAGTATCATGTCAAAAAAAGATAAAAAATATTGTGTTTGTTTCTCACAAAAAGGTATTAATCTTGCAGATTTTGTAAAATTTATGACATTTATTCCCTAATTTTGGTTACTTGTCGTGGATCCTGTGACGTGAATAAGATGAAACAACTCCTTCCCAAGAGAAAACTACTACAATAAAATCCTGTAGCTTTCAATTGTGACATCATAAGATGAATCAATCCCTCAATTCGGGTAACTTTTATTCTACATGTAGTTGAATTGCTGCCCCAGTCTCTCGAAGAAAACTAATTTAAATAGACAACTGAAGTATATTAGAAATAGAATTTGAAGCAAAAAGAGTTAATGTTGTTTTATGGCTTTACTTGCACTTTAAATATAATACATGTATGGCTCAAAAGTATTCAAAACCAGCTTTACTTCTTTGCATTTTGCAGAGCTGAAAGTGAGAGTTTGTAAATCACATCTAGATTTATAGTCATGTTTTCAGTTATTTTAGCGATGCATTACCTATTTTGGCCAACAAAATTTAAGCAAAAATGTGTGTACATGTAAATCAGGGCAAAATCTGTATCAGATTTAGAGGTCACTTATCACTTGATTTCCTTAGTATTTGCTTCATGAATTATTAATGAGTTTGATAAGTAAAGGTTATAAAAAAATTTAGTTTACTGAAAGTATTCACTGATCTTTTTTGAAAGCCTTTCACTTTAGCATTGTCCCAAGTTAAGGTTAAGTATAGCTTCAGAGCCGAATATTTTTTTTTTCACGTAACAACAAAGTTTAGAGTGTTAAGTATCCAACAGAAAAAAATTGGTCGAATTTTTTTTTATCTAGACGGAGAAATATCAAAAAGAAACATTTTACCGGAAGATTGCATTACATATTTTGATTGACAGCTCATACACCACATCAATCCTCATGAGCATTCAACCATAGCTAAGCGCAGGAGTCGTTGTTTACCATTCAGTTCGAAGTTTGCTCTGTGGCTTGTTGTCAGCATTCTATCGAATCTTTTCTCACATAAATATGTCATCGTAAATTCGAAGCGTATTTGCTAAAATTATCTGTAGATGTCTTCTTCAAAACAAGTTTCTGGTCCTTGGAGTTCAAGAAAGAGGAAAAAATCAAAGAAATGTTCGAAATTATATATTGTTATTACCACTGGCTAAACTATTTTGTTGTACATTAGGCCGCTTGATTCTACAATAATATGTCCAATCTCTGACATTTTCCGGAGCATATATTCACGGGCTGATTCTTCGGGTAATTTATCTGTCCTCGTGCTTTCCTTTCGTCTTCCACGTCTGTTTGGTCTGCTTTGGTTTTGCCTTCTTCTTGTCTTTAGCTGGTTTATCCTTTGCCGTTGCCTTATTCTGGCGTTTGACCGGTTTATTCTTGGTTTTGCCCATAATGAAGAGTGATTGAAAACACAAAACTAACTCAACTGAGCGCGAAGACCTTTGATTGTGTTGCTTTCATGCCGCTGAGAAATTGGTGGGAAGTTTTGACAGTGACATTTCCCAGTCACTGGTTGAACATCATTGGCTGCTTTATATAGAAGATGTTTGATTACTGTGAAAGAGGCGGGGCACCAGAATCAGTCTCACCGGCTGGCTAAAACTTTTCAGAGCGTTTTCTTGACTTTCTATTTTCGTTCTAAACATAGTTTGAAAAAAGCTCCAACTCGACGCGAATTTGTGCGAATTACTTCAAATTTTCACAGATTGTTTGCAATTATATCAGCTAAAAAATCATGTCTGCGATTTTTTTAATTTTTAAAGGAGGCGCTGAGAGCGATTCCCGCATCTATACTTGGTTGCGCGTTAGCAGTTTCACGAATACCGAAATATCTTCAGAACGGCTTCGAATTTCCACGCCAACACAGTTTCGTAAACAAGGTCTGTGGGAGTCCAGAGTTGGAGCTCTTGGAAACCAACTCGCTTGTTCGGAAAAGAAGTTTATTTAAAAATCGCACTTTTATCAAAATTATATACCTTACGTATATCATTGTAGCCAATTCTATAAGCTTTAAAATGAGGTATAATTTATCTAAATACGACGAATATTCGAGACGCTACTTAATTTTATCCGGAACAGTACCCCGAAGGTATACGATAACCTGAAATCAAGGTTATCGTTTAACAGATCTCTAATAATTTTAAATCCTCTACTCTTCAGGTCATTGATGTTAATATAATCAGTCTGTATTAGAGATCTTAATGTATTTATTATTCCAAATCAGATGAATTAAAATGCTAGTTATGTCATCATCCAGTATTGGTAAGGAACATGCTAATTAAAAATAGAATATCTTTCTAAAATTTTGATAAATGTTCAGGCAAGCAGTTTATGTTGAAATTGTTCGATATTCCACCCTTACCAATAATATTGTCTATTTATCAGCCAAAGCCAAATGTTTTTTTTAATCAAAAGACTTGTACATATAATTATATGAATAACCTACCTTGTGCAAATCCAAGGCATACTCTCAAAATAACAACTAGAATAATGGGTGTAGCCAAGTAGATGCCGAATGCTGAACTAGATACTACTGGTACAGCTATTGTACTAAAAGCACAACCAATTACGGACCACAGCAAAAGTTTCTTAGCACCATAAACATCGCTCAGGAATCCACCAGGGATTTGTGTTATAAGATAACCCCAAAAGAATGATGAAAGAATAAGACCCTGGAAAGAAACAAAGTACAGTTAACATTATTTTAGGAATATAAGTTAATAGAGAATAACACATGCAGGCATGTGGACACAAGGAAATTACAATGTACATGTATCTTCTTGAAAGTTCTCAACTCAATACAGCTCATTCATGAGTAAGCATACTTTAGGGAATCAATGTTTGCCTAATAACTAGGCCATCTCTTTTTATTTTCCATTTTCTCATCATTTAAGAGGTTTAACTGAAGTTGGGTCAATCGGTCTTGACCAAACAAATAAAAAGAAACAAAAAAACTGAAGCCTCAGGAACCTACTATACAGTGTTTATAAGGTCATGCAGTCAGTTCAATAACCCAAATATGAGAGCTCAAATACAATGCTTTCACTCACTCCCGATTTTTTTCACCATACATGTACATGTAACCATACATGTACATGTACTCCAACTGCACATGTTAGTGACGTAACTTTAACACCGAAATAATTATTCTATCGACAGTATGATTCAGTGTTTTGTTTAATTTACAAACCTGTTAAGGGTAATTGTTTACTTTTTCTGAAGGTCAAATAATTGCTTTCTCATAGGAATAGCTCAAAAAACCTTGCCATGCAATCATGAAATAAGTCAGATAAATACCTCAAACCTCAGTATTAAATCATAATTATACATCCCCCGGGCCTATAGACTTAATACCTCAGTTCTCAGTATTTAACTATGGCCCTTGGGCTATCAAAGTACTGTATCAGTAAAAATCAAAATCACTTCCACAGATCTTTCTGAATTGGATAAAAATGAAAGGAAAGTGAACACACATGTCTTCATTCGTTAGAATGACATTTTATAAGAAACAGCTTTTCAAATGAAGAATATAGTCCATTGAGTTGCACCCGCCGGGGCAGTAGAGTAACCATAGGCTAACCATCCTCTCATTTTGTGTATTTGTCACTGTTGCATTTGTTGATTTAATGCGTGCTCATAATACAGCTTGGGCTTCCTGTGGCTCAGGTTTGTTTACATATAGCTCAGGCTTCCTGGGCCTCATCTCGCTAACAACATAAAAATACACAAGGCAGGCAACTAAATCCATAGCCGCCAAGCGAGGCATGCAAGAATTTTGCCAAAAAACAAAAACTTCCTGGTTCCTGCTCCCTCTCTGATATTCAAAATGTTGAAGAACAGTAAATGAGCTAAGTTTTTGGTGGTTTACAATATCGAGTGGTACACACTTGCAAAAGCTTCCTGGAAACCATCAAACTGGTCCAGATTTTCGGCTATTTTTTTTCTCCCTATGATCGGGACAGATATGAGCCATCATAACGATTTATAACGGTCATCACATCAACATTTTTTTAATCAAACTGTCGAATGATCTCCCGTCTAGAGTCCCCAGCGAAGAAATGGACAGCTGACATATTTCCCCTAATCTCCTTTTGCAACTTGACATACCACCCGATTAGCTTCCGACAAACGAACCGGTAGAAAAATATCTCGAAGAATCGCGGGATGTTTGTTTACAAAAATGTAAATTTTGCATGACCGCTAACTGATTACAGGCCAAATTTCACTCCACTCTACTACTACTAGTATTACCATCATTCAATTTCAAGGCATCAATAAATTCAGGACAAATACAGTTTATCGCATCATAAAAAAATTACCTAGTATAGCAAATTACTGTTCGTAGTAACTAAGTAAGCTAGCTTGTTCGTTCCAAGAGTGCCAGGATCTTTGAAATTTCTAGTCAAGAGTGTGAAGTAGAAGTTCCACTTTCTTCCGATTTGAAGCAGTTGATTTTGCCACCACAAATTGGCACAAACATCGAGAAGTTGAAGCGAATTCATGAACCGAAGTCCAAAGACAAAGAGTTTATAGTCTGTCCAATGTCCAACATTTTCTTGTCGTTTGTTGAAGGCAAAGAAACAAATCCTGCTAAACATTGCACAGCACCATTACGTGTAGAAAGCGGCTCAGAAGTGTTGGTCCGAGACAAAACATTCTCGGGCAAGATTCATGCCAGGTGGATGATGAGTATAGATCTTGGATGCAAAAATATGCAAACTTACTCTCATAAAATAAGATTTGCCGAGGCAGGAATTTGGTAATGCAAGCCAAAAGTTTTTAGCGCCTTTTGTGCGAACTGAGTTAACGTTTGAACTGAACAAAAAAAAAAGTGAGCAGTGAATTCTGGAGAGGGTTTAACTCTCACTCAGTTTTCTCCAATTCACTGCCACTTTGGATTTTTTTAGCTAGAAAACCATTGCAAAAAGTGTTCAAATACTCATATTTGGAAGCAATCCGTTAGAGTACTAGTTGAAGTAATCAGACTTGAACTGTAAAAATACAAGAAAAAACGGAACTGGCTAAGGCTGGTAAAAATGCAAGAGACCAGCTTGCAGTGAGACTTCTGAGCTGCTTGATTACACTTATAAACACTGTACAATATTTTCTTTGCCTTCAACAAATCAACTTCGGTCTTTCGGAGTTCAAATCGGGAGAAAGTGGAACTTCTTCTTCACACTCTTCACTAGAAATTTCAAAGATCCTGGCACTCTTGGAATGAGCAAGCTCACTATAAAAAAGGTAATTTGCCAGTTAAATATTTTTTTGTGATGTGATAAACTGTATTTGTGCTGAATTTATTGATAGTAATACTAGTAGAGTGGAGTGAAATTTGGTCTGAAATCATAGTACGAGAGTTTAGCGGTCGTGCAAAATATATTTTTTGTAAACAAACTTCCCGTGATTCTTCAAGATGTTTTTCTTCCGGTTGGTTTGTCGGAAGCTGCCAAACAACTTAATCAGGGTGGTGTGTCAAGTTGCAAAACCGGCCTATACGAGGGAGATTAGGGGAAATATGTCAGCTGTCCATTTCTTCGCTGGGAACTCTAGACGGGAGATCATTCGACAGTTTGACTAAAAAATTTTGAATGTGATAACCATTATAAACCATTATAAATCCTTATGATGGCTCATATCTGTCCCGATCATAGGGAGAAAAACAAATTGCCGAAAATCTGGACCAGTTTGACAGTTTCTAGGAAGCTTTTGTGAGTGTGTACCACTCGATATCGCCATAAATTACCACCAAAACCTTAGCTCATTTACTGTTCTTCAACATTTTGAATGTCAGAGAGGGAGCAGGAACCAGGAAGTTTTCGTTTTTCGGCAAAATTATTTTGGTGGCTATGGATTTAGTTGCCTGCCTTGTGTATTTTTATGTAATTAGCGAGATGAGCCACAGGAAGCCCGAGCTATATGTAAACAAACCTGAGCCACAGGAAGCCCAAGCTGTATTATGAGCGCACATTAAATCAACAAGTGGATTAACATCAGTGACAAATACACAAAATGAGAGGATGGTTAGCCTGTGGAGTAACTAGGCTCGGTTTCCAGCCGTGGGGGTTTCGGTGAGCCACCGATCCTCTCCACACTCACGGCTGGGCGAGCGAGCTGAGCCATTATTGGTTTTAGCCAATCACAAACTTGCCACTAAATTCCTGTCACTGAATGTATTTGCATAATTTACATTGAAAACTTTTTGAAAGCCGGACCGGACCAACAAAGGCTTTTAATTGCTGTTCCAAAATGCGTTTAAATTTGCTCTGGAAAAGTTTTGGTTTCGAAGAAATCAAGGATCACAAAGCAGCAGTAAGAGAGTTAGTTTTGTGGTGTTTAGACACTTTTTCAGTAAACGCACTGGCTCTGGAAAGTCACTTGGGAAACCGTCAGCTCAAAGGTCGCAAAGCTCGTAATGTGCAGTCATTTCTCATTTAACTTTACCTATGCAAGACCAGGTAGCCTGGCTATTCTTTATACTTCAAAGAAAATTAGTGCTGCCTTTATCGGAGCCAAGGAAAGATGGACAACTCCATATTAAAAGAATTTATAGAAGAGAAGAAATCACATCTGATGCAGGCCATGTTTATGCGTAACTCTGCATGCAATCACAATTGACTTGAAAATCGCTACATCAAACAAGTTTTACAATTCTTCATGTCCTACAATGTATGTACATTTTCCTTTGTACATTTTTCTAATGTCTCCAAGACATACTCCACAAGTACTGGGCGGGAATACTCGACTCTAGCTCAGAATAGTTCCGAGATAACATCTGAAGATCTCTGAACTTTATCCCTGTAAATTGCAGCTTTTAATTTCTGTCAATGAGTGTCTTGATCAGCACTTTAAAGGGTAACAAATGAAGGGATGACTGTGTGCAAAAAGGGCGTAAGTGACTCTTGATCACATTCTAAATTCTTCTTCAATTTCTTTGTTTTCTAAGGGAGAATTTAGAACATGATCAAGAATCACTTATGCCTTTTTTGCACACAGCCCTTCAAATATAACTGAAATAAAGTAGCCTGGTTTCTCAATGATTTTAAATGCTGTTTGTTCTTGAGAATTAATTTCACAGGAGTTTTAATTTAAAGAATTCCAATGTGTTTTGAAAGTTTATGCGAAATCGAACCACTGTGAAAGGGTAAACAGCTTTTCTTGTCAAAACACACAAATAAATGAATAATATTGAATTTTAATCAGACGACGTCACAGACACGGTGTGTTGACCGCGCGCCCAGCCATTAGTGGCAGGGAGGCTTTGGAGAAACGACACCCCAACAGCTGAAACCGAGCCTATTGGAGTAAACCTAGCTGTCCCCTATCTCCTTTTAAATGGGCCCTTATAAACAGGCCTTAAACTTAAGATATTTTAGCATATAACACAGTCAAACAGTTATTAGGCCATTTTTTCTTCCCATGTAAATTATAACTATTATCATTAGTATGCTCACAGGAAGCCCAATGCTGCGAGGGGTGGTAATTATTATAGGACTTTGTAATGGCGAACTGATATTTATGTGCATACTATCTCGAAATTTTTTAAATAATGTCTTACTATTTAAAAAAGATATGTACTTTACTGAACTTGTGTTGTTGTTTTTTACTCTGTTTGCAATGATTTTGGGCTGTTTTAGGCCTTTCAAAAACCGATTCCTCACCAAAGTCCATCATACATGTAGTACAGTAAAAATGACAAGGAGTGAAAAGTCCCTCGCTTGGCGACCCCAACTGGCAATGAGTTTCCCTAAAAAAATCACACTTCCCAGACATCTTTCATCTTTTAAATGTCATTTCCCTAGAGACACATTATCAGGCAACAAGTGAACTCTAAATTTGAAGTACCACATGACTAAATAAAACTACTATGTTTGGAGCGATTTAAAACAACATTTCAGGTTTCTGTTTGACTCCCAACACAGACTATGGTGTAGCAGGCACACACCAAAAATAAAGCAAAAAGTCCTCCCATCCCCTCCCATTCCAAGAAAAAATCTCAATTACTACCGGAAGCAAAAGTTAACCAATCACAGGGAGGGAAAGTAAGTGGACTTTTTGCTTATTTTTGGTGTTCCTGCCACACCGTAGTGTCGGGAGTCAAACATAAACCTGAAATATTGTTTTAAATCGCCCCATTTAAAGAGTAGTGGTACTTCAAATTTAGACTTCACTTGTTGCCTGATAATGTGTATCTTGGGAAATGGTGTTTAAAAGATGAAAGACGTTTGGGAAGTGTGATTTCTTTTAGGGAAATTCATGGTCGGTCGGGTTCGCAGAGCAATGGACTTTCACTCCTTGTCATTTTTACTGTACTATGGTAGACTTTGGTGAGGAATCGGGTTTTTGAAAGGCCTAAAACAGCCCCAAATCATCAGAGTCAAAAGCAACAACACAAGGTCAGTGAAGTATATATATTTAATAGAAAGACATTCTTTTAAAAAGATATGACATTTTCGAGTTTACACAGAAAATCAGTTCACCATTACAAAGTCCTATATAATAATTACCACCCTCCGTGTATGGGGCTTCCTGTGGTATGCTACAAGCTTACATGCAAGTCAAGTCCAAATGATCGCTAATTCACAGCTGGGCCTGGGGTGAGTCACTAAGGGAGCAGGTCAAAACACATGCCCTCTCAATGGGCCAATTTTGGGGTAGGGAGGTGGGGGCTGCTGCCAGCCATCTCCTCTGGAGAGAAAACTCAATATTAAAAATAATTTGTTCTTAAATATCTTCAAAACTAAAAGGAATAATCTAGAAACTAGCCTGCTTGCAGGCGGTGGAGGGTGTTTTTTCAAGCAGTAAACGGATCATCGAAGCAGCCGCCATATTGGCCGAGCGTGATTGAGACCTGGGATTGAATAACAAATGGAGGGGGAGGGGGTTGAGGTAGAACAAGCAGATCTGAAAGACCGCCTGCACGAAAACCCCTGGTTTCTGAATATCCGCCCACCACGGACATGATTTCCGTTAACTTGTAACCCATTCTTAATTGACCAATAGGAGTCAACATGTGACAGCCTGCCAATTTTGATTTGGTTTGATTGAAATGAAGCGTGCAATTCAAAACAAACTTCGCTCGCTGTCAAATCACAGGAAGCCCAAGCTCTGTTTATGTAAATTTAATTTTATATGGGTTTGTATGGGAATTTTAAAATCTGGTTTTTCGATAAATATACTGTAATAAAGTGAATAAAACCTACCGGTACCTGGTGTCTATGATCTGTGTCTTGGCTGTGTCTGTACGTAGTTTCAGCGAATTTGGGCGAATTTTGAATCCCTTACTCTTCATACTATAGAAGAAATGAAAGGTAGGAGACAAACTTCAAATCTCGGGTTCAAAGCCACTCACGTTTGGGTTGATTTTTTCACGAAAATTGCATCGATTTTACATTCTATCCCCATCAGCATACGCAGTGATAAATTTCCAGTCTATCTGTGCCAACCAAATGAAGATATCTGTATTTGCCGAGCTACAATCCACTATTGAGTCCGCCAAAATCTCGCCAGAAGCAGCCATCTATGCCCGTGACTCGCCAATGTGGTGCCAAAGCTGTTAACACAGGAAGCCCAAGCTGTGGAATTTTTAAATCTAGCTTTCGTTAGTTGCAGAGTAAAGGATATAAAATTCGCCTAAATTCGCTGCAACTATATACAAACATAGTCAAGACACGTGCAATAAACACCAAGTAAGTTTTATTCATGTTATTACAATATATTTATCGAAAAGCTAGATTTTAAAATTCCCAACGGACCTTATCAGAGCTTGGGTTTCCTGTGTTGGCACCACATTGGCGAGTCACGGGCATAGATGGCTGCTTCTGGCGAGATTTCGGCGGACTCAATAGTGGATTGTAGCTCGGCAAATACAGATATCTTCATTTGGTTGGTACAGATAGACTGGAAATTTATCACTGCGTATGCTGATGGGGATAGAATGTAAAATCGATGCAATTTTCGTGAAAAAATCGACCCAAACGTGAGTGGCTTTGAACCCGAGATTTGTAGTTCGTCTCCTACCTTTCATTTCTTCTATAGTATGAAGAGTAAAGGATTCAAAATTCGCCCAAATTCGCTGAAACTACGTACAGACACAGCCAAGACACAGATCATAGACACCAGGTAAGTTTTATTCACTTTATTACAGTATATTTATCGAAAAACCAGATTTTAAAATTCCCATACAAACCCTTATAAAATTTAAATTTACATAAACAGAGCTTGGGCTTCCTGTGGTCAAATGCAATGCAAAATGTTAGTAAAATTGTCAAATATTGGTTCTCAGATACGGAAATTTCAATAAAACCAGCTATTTTTGTTCAAAGTTCTCCATGGAAAGGACTGCGACAGTACCACTTTAGATATATATGTAGACAGTTCGGTTTTAGCCTGTTGCGTAGCAGGCTATCTAGAAACAAATGCACTGCATGTTTTGTATTACGTTATCATTTCATTTTCTGCGTTAAAATTACCACTAGGCCCCCAAAAATGGAAAATAGCTGGTCAAAAATGGGGGATGGGGTGGTACCCTGTGCTGACAGCTGTGTTTGGTGTTAGGAATTAATTAACGTTATCTAAGTCTAATGGTTAACTATCAACAGTTGACTGAACTCACCGATTCTCGCTTATCCCAAGACAAATCTTTCGCCAGTGCTACAACACAAAGGGGCATAACAATACGTGTTGTATACAAAGAACCAGTAGCCAACAACAGCGCTAGCAACCACTTCGGCCGCTGATCTCTTGGCCAGTGATTCTTGGTTTGTTTTTCACTCTCCTTAATAGCTTCGTAAGGTAATCTACTGGCGCTAGCGAAGACTATATCATCTTCCATTTCTGCCTCCGTTTCCTTGACACGTGTACTAGTAGTAGCACGCTTGCTTGGTTTCGACTCCGTGGTGACAGCTCCAGGGCCGTACCCAAGATGCCTCCGCTCTCCTTTGTGACTCCCAGTTTGGCATGCACATTAAACTTATAGTTTTAAAAGGCCTGTAAATGTAATGTGTTGAACGCCATATTTCTTCCTAGTAACCGAACCAGTGTCGAGTAGATATATCCTAATCCGAGTCTGTGATTGGCTGTAGATTGTGCGAAATTCTCCAATTATGGTATTCGACAATACCCAATCACAGACGTGGATTTTGTACGGATAAATCGTAGGAAAGGATAAGTGAGCGTGAAAATACCGGGCTTCCTGTGGCATATTTGTACCACACTCGGGCTTCCTCAGGGGATAAATTTCATAAAAATCCAATGCAAAGGTAAGGTATTCATTTATATAACGCAAATTCTACATGAATATATTCAAATGCGCTTCACACGGTTATTTTTTTGTGATACGGACTGCTATTGTGGCGCAATAGACGCGGTAAATTCCGACATTTTGAAAAGGATGCAAACAGTGTTTGTATGGGAATCGATGGGAATCCGATGGTAAATAAAATTCTTAAAATCGAATTTCTGAAATATTCTTCAGATACAAACTTAAGATATCAGGTAAAAGATTAACATATCGAAATTTAAAGTGTAGCGTGCAATCGTGTTTTCAGTTTTCCATACATTGTCTGTAAATTTTCACGCGGAATTTCACTCGTATTCGATTTTACGGATTTTATTTGGCATCGGATTCCCATCGATTCCCATACAAACACTGTATTTCGCGCCATGTTTGCACCCCTTTCCAAATGTCGGGATTTACCGCGAACTGGTCTATTAACATATGTGCTGCTGTCAACGACGACGGCATAAAACATATGGGCTCCTGGCAATAGCCTTAATTACAAAATGCAATAGCTGCACGTGACAATGAACGCAGACGCCTACATTTTCACAGTTCTCTGCAAAAACACAACGCGAAAACCCAAATTGTACGTTTTAAAGAGAACGCGAACCAATCCCGTTTTTCGTTCGGCATGAACGAAACTCTATATTCATCATATTTTTCGAAAATCTGGTTGTGAAAAACAATTCAAGGCGAACAAAGGAAATAGTAAACACCAAATTTCCAATCGGGAGAAATACTTTTCTACGACCCGTCGCCATTGCCGTCGCCGTCCTGGTTGCTTTAAGTCCCGATACCAATATTGTTTATTAAAATACTCCGCAGAGACCACCACAAATTGTATAGTTTTTAAACTAATTAAAATTGATGTTTATTTCTGGTTTGTTCATTGTTTAACTACGTACATATTCGATCTGAAACTATTTACATATATGCATTAAGAAATGTCTACAAACACAGAAACGCAAAACTATAGCCGATACCGATATCCTTGAACCAAATCGTATACTACTTACTTCTGTGGTGGGTCTGTACTTGAAACTCGTATAGGTTCCTGGTTAGCGTTTCGTATACTGGTTAGCTGTTTTTTTGTTTGCAAACTGATTTTTTTACAAAGGTCAATCGAAGTGTCATTCAACGTTCCTAATCCTGAATCACGTTCTAAATTTTAAACTATTCCTATTGTTATCGAAACAAATACAATACAATATGGGTCTCCTGACCGATAAACTTTATTTACTGACGAGCGGTGAGGAAAAAGACGTATATTAACCATGAAAGTTATCTAACATACGGCCCTCAAAGAAAGAAAAAATAATAACAATAATATCACTACTAAATTAATACAATAAGTATGCTAAATAAATTATACAAGAAGTGCTAAGGTTATAAGTAAATTATAGGTATAAATATAAGATATGTGAGATAACTGTAGACGCTACGTTAGGTATAAAATCGATCGATAAAATAATATAATAATAATGTAATAATATAACATTATAGCGTTAAAGAGCTCAGTTACCCAACTAATACCATAGAGGACAAATTAATCCCTAATTTCAACTTTAAATTTCACGCGTAATTTTTTAAGACTTGATCAACGTCAATTCCAAGGGCAATTAATATTCAACATCGATCTTCAATTATTAATTAAATCAAATATCAACTACTGTTATCGCATCAAGTGCCATTTCAAGCAATCCATTATGCTAACATCTCACTGAGCGAGTGAGTGAGCGACATGATTTCCCAGTCCTCAACCATCCCAATAACTCATTCCTGCGCTTGCGCGCATCCACGACTTAATATATTTTATTAGACATCATCGTCGCACAAGCGCGCGTATCGGAGATTCCCTCATAACTTATGCTGTCTTGCAACTACCGATCTCGTACGAGTGCCTTTTAATAAATGAAGTCAGACAACCACGTGATCGCATTCCTACAAAAGGCTCATGCATTGCCATGGAGATAGCTCACTTACATACTTACCAACATTGCAGCATACAAATGCGGGACAATACACGGTGGGCATAAATGACCCCGAAATCGCCAGGGTTGAGCGTGACCAAAATTAGATAAAATGGCACAATTTCCTAAATTCTCTCTGAAATTGAATACAATTTTCACAGTTTACTATGCAAGTTAAATTAGTTTTAGATAATGACATTATTGTAACTTCATAAGAGTAAGCTCCTAGCCTTTTTTGGTCAAATTCCTTTTTAAATAGTCGTTTAAAGTAAAGTACGCTATAACGAAGATATGGCAGTGCGTTTTTATTTGGCACAATTTTGAAGTCTCTATGATAAATATTCCCGAAGTTATTAAGGATTTAATATTTTCATGACGTCATATCTGTGACGTAATGTGTTTTACATAAATGGGGCTTTCCACTGTAAAAGAAAAACAAAAACTCGATATTACAACTACTTAGTGCGTTAGAAGTGCATTGGTAAAAAAATATAGATACAATGCTCACTCGCCTATATTTAGAGGGCGTTTCCAAATACTCATGACGTCATAGTGACGTTTGTACGGTGGCCCATAGGTGTCACGGCACAAACCAAAACTCCACGGCACAAACCAAAACTCCACGGCACAAACCAAAACTCCACGGCACAAACCAAAACTCCACGGCACAAACCAAAACTCCACGGCACAAACCAAAACTCCACGGCGGAAGTGATTGTCACGACGGAAGTGGTATAGATGTATCCCATAATGCACTTCAGAAAACAAGATGGCGGATCAGTGGAGGCCGGAGCAAGGTATCGACTACTGGTATCAGTCGAATTTCTATTTTACATAGGATACGAATATGAAGGAATATTGCAACCTTTAATGAGAAACTATGACATTCATGTGAGTCTTAGTACTCCTAAAAGGCGACTGAAACGCTATAACTATAATATCAAACCAAATATCAAAGAAAATGTGACCGACCATATTTGGTAATGTTCAAGCCCAAAAATATTATATGACATCACATGAACAAAAAATGTTTGAACATAAGAAGACTTGCACTCGGCAGTCACATCACCTTAATTGTCAATCAAAATAATGGTACTAGTACAATATGAAGCCAGAAATGGAAAGAGGGAGCGAAAATTATAGTAATCAAGGTACGTTTTTAGCAGAGTTCATGAGGCTGCAGGGCAAGCATCCATATTGTACTAGCACCATTAATTTTATTTCGATTGACACGGTTCATGTGACCTCTTTGCACAAGTCCCTATTTAACTGTAACTTGAATATTTAATAAAATATATTTTCAAAACACTAAGATTACATTTTTTAAGTTTCACCTCCATGTAGTATTTTGTACTGAAAACAATTATTATAATTGTATGAGATCAAGTATGTCATCAAAAATGGTGTTATCTACTGAAGCTCAAACCTTGGTCTGCATAATTCTTGACGACATACTCTGCCCCATACAATAATTATTGCTTAATATCACACATGAATCCACAGGCAGCCCAATCTCAAGATTTGTGTATTTATACACGAGTTTCACAATGGCCGCCTCCTAATTTGCATAATTTGGAAGATAAATCTGTAGAGGGAAACCAATGCTACCATATGAAATATCGCATTAAAACTAGTAATTATTTTGAGTTTTAGAGCAATGTGGAGAATTGCTGTTGAGCTATGACCATTTCTAATGCAGAAAAACATGAAAGCGAGGCTAGAAAGGCGTCGGTTGTTTTTCTCATACAAATCTCTCTAATTTCAACTGGCTGCAACTTCATTGCTTTTTAAGCTACAGCACTCAACTTTCACAAGTTCACTAATGACATGCTCTTTCACATGGCAATGTTCATATTTTCTATAAATGTGGATAAACAACCGAAACGGAAAATCACATATGCAAATTTGGAGGCGGCCATTATGAAAGTCGTGTATACGCTTACAAATATCGCTTGAATAGTTCATATTATAAATCCTTCCAAAACATGTATGTTAGACAAATAAATACACGACTTCATCCTACAATGTTTCAATTGTGGTTATTCGTACCTGGATTTATAATATGAACTATTCAAGCGATATATGTAAGCGTATAAATACACAAATCTTGAGATTGGGCTGCCTGTGATGAATCTTGAATATTTCAGTCTGTGGCTTTGCAAAGGATTGTCCCTTGAAAAATGCAAGGAGAAAAACATGTTTAAAGTCCTCGTAGCTATTCATGTGATTTAATGGGAATGTTATTTATCTTCTACGAGCTCCCACAACTGGAAAACAAAGAGAGTGGTGTGGGTTGCGTGTAAGACAATCATGGTCAAATTTAATATTTTCCCCATTAATCTGCCTCATCGAGTGTGCTCAGTTTGATCTGTCAGCCATCCACAAATTCCAGCTGGGAAAAGGCCCGAAGGTCTGGTGTTTCAAACTTCTCCGCTGGTACATCACTCTGCAGCTTCCTCTTCAGTATCCTAACTATAATTCCAGGCCATTGCAGATGCATGCCCAGCGATTTCGACGCCATCTTGGATGAGGCGTGCAAAGTCCCCTAGGAACGAGTTTAGGAACGATCACTTCCGCCGTGCGAACACTTCCGCCGTGGAGCTTTGGTTTGTGCCGTGGATTTTTGGTTTGTGCCGTGGAGTTTTGGCTTGTGCCGTGGAGTTTTGGTTTGTGCCGTGGAGTTTTGGTTTGTGCCGTGGAGTTTTGGTTTGTGCCGTGGAGTTTTGGTTTGTGCCGTGGAGTTTTGGTTTGTGCCGTGACACCTATGGGCCACCGCCCACTACGACCGTACGTTTGCGTTTTTTCAATGTAACCTTGAATGCATTTAGCCATTAAAAATTACAATTCAAAAAACATACGATTTTAGGTACTAAGGTCTTCTTAAAGTTTCTAGATTGTCATGTAATAATATTTAAGACTCTAAAAGTTATTTGAAGAAATAAGTTTAATAAATGGTTTTATGGTGTTTATTTCCCGCCAAAATTTGGCGGGAAAATTACGAAAATTCAAAATTAAATAACTTTTCTCCCTCTTAACCAATCGAAATAGGGTTTTCGATTACTTTGTTCCCAACAAGAGGAGAATTGAAAAATTTAACATTTTAGTATCTTACGGCTACTTGAAAATATGGAGAAACTATTATAAATGGATAAATGACGTCATTAAGATGTTCGCGTTAGCACAAAACACAAGATTTTATTTTGTTTAGCGCTCTAAACCTCTCCATAAAAAATCATTATTGTACTGTTGAAAGTCTTGAAGATATAGACAAATAAACCAACCCTGGCGATTTTGGGGTCATTTATGCCCACCGTGATATGAAACGAAGTCGAAGAATTTTTTTTTTTAGTGTGGTGAACATGCTAGCCGCGAAGTTGCAATTGCTAGTTGCGAATCCAAAATCCTAACCTACCAGTTAGAAATACCCTAACCGTCAACAACGGGTGCTCACTCATTTAGCTCACTGAATTTATGGTGTTTAGAGCTAGTCACTAATATACGAGTTTTTAGGGCTAGATCACTAAACAACACATGCTTTAACTTCTCCGTTCTCCCTATATATATGAACTAATGCAAATCCTAACCCTACATTTAAAAATACCCTAACTAGTCACTAATTGCGCGGACTTGAAATCCCGACCAGTCCGCATTGTCGGCTTTGAAACATTGCATCAATGTGATAGGCTTTACTGGATGGCAAACAAACTTTAAAATGTTGTTTTAAAAACCCAACAATATTATGGTTGGAGGTGGAAAATAGCATTTACAAACTGGTTTTGCTAATAAAACCAGTACTATCAATCTCGTACAAGTGCCTTTAAAATATATGAATATTTTTTGCCACCCTGTCAGTACAAACAAGTGATTGGTCCATAACACTAGCTTTGAAGGAAACTGCATAACACAATGACAATCAAGAAAGGAATGTCAGACGAGCAGGCATTTGTGGGGTGAGCCACACGCATTTGTTCTCCCTTCTTGCTACACTGAAACAATAGATGAATTTGAATCCCTCGTGGAACCATTTGTTCTTTAAAAGCTTCGTGCCAACGACTGAACGAACCACACGACGAAGAACAAGCGCAGTTCAGTTCACTCGAAACAACGCAAGCCTCGTCTTGGTGCCGATCAAAACAAAAACAGAGGCGCGCAAAGCATAATGGTCGACACTGGGTCTTTAACTCGCTTCTCGGATCTTAGGCTGAGCAGCCTATCCAACCCTTTGCTGCGAAGGCTAGGCTGCTCAGCCAGCTTTTCAACTCTGGTATCGTCGAATTATACTTAACGGCGGTTAGGAGTTAAAATGGACGGAGTTCGAGAAAGAAAATGTAGTCGTGTGCGCTTGATTAGCCTCCTCCGCAGGCATCTCTATTTTTTGAAGAAATCAGAATATGGGCTCCCTGTGGCAGGTGAAGAAAAGAGGGAGATTGGAGCTCAGTCCTCCTCTTCTCTCCCCGAGTCACAGGTAACCCAATTCACGATTTTTTAAATCTGATTTCTTCGAAAATTAGATATGCCTGCGGAGGCGGCTAGTGCTTGATAATACAGGAATGGATTAACAGTGGCATTCTATGGAAGGAACAACCTTTGAGCAGGGAATTCGTAGAGGTTTTGTGAACTCTGAATGATTTTGAAGTGGGATTTATCGCTCTGGATGGCGAGCGTTGCCAATATCGAGTGTGCAGCCTTCTCTATTTTTAGGAAGAAGGGACTCCAAAAAAAAACCCGGCTAAAATCAGCTTAAAACCACCCAACAAGGAGAGAAACATGACAGAAGACATCACAGTGGCAAGGTGTCATTTTTATTCAAAAAATTTACAGTATTTCTGGCTAGTAAACGGAATTCGCTACGCTCCCATACAAACCCTTATAGATTAAAATATAGTTATATTTTTGTAACTTGTCAGCTTGGGCTGCCTGTGGTTTATCCAACAACAAACTAGATTTGTTTGTTTGCCACCAATTCAGTTTTACACTACGAATATTGAGTATTACATTTATAGTGCAACTACTGAAACCGCGGAACCACTTAGGCAACGAGGACAAAAACAAAACGTTCCAATTTACGCCTGCTATTTGAGCCAATAGACTATATCACAACTCCGCCGTCGCAGTGCACTCTGGGATGGATATCTCAGTTTCCATTGTTAAATCCAAGATGGCCACCCAACAACAACAATGGAAAACTGAGATATCCATCCCAGAGTGCACTGCGACGGAGGAGTTGCGATATAGTCTATTCACCCTTCTCACGCGGCGGCCAAGTTGAGTCCCAGGAGAATAAAAACCTTTGTTTTTGTTTCTGAATCTGCTCAGTGCGAGGCCAGCCACGCAAAATCTATTGTTTATATCCAACATGGCCATTGTGTGAGAAGGGTGAATCAGTATCGATTACGAGACAATAGACAAAAGGCGATTCTCAAGTCAGTCTTTCGAATACTTTGGAATGCTTTCTTTTCATTTTCCAATGTCTTTAGTTCTCGTTATATTTTCCCCCCATCTTTTTAATTTTGAAGGTATCCGGTTACCTTAAAAAAAGGACATTTGAGATCTTCGTATCACTGTATCACCGTATCTTGGTACACGTTATATACCTGCGGCTGTACACAAGCAAAGCATACAGATCTACAATTCACTGTGAAATGGCAAAATATTCTGTCGAAAATGCAGTGAAAGGTCATCTTTTTTGTCAAAAATCGGCGTCGGAACTTTTTTCCACTGTTTTCCAGATGTGCATAACGTACGTGACCCTAACGCGGTGATGAACTCGGGAAACATAGCTGGACATGTTCCTGTAGGTTTCGCTGACTAGATTTACGATCTTTTTGCTGCCGCTCACGTACAGACGACCTTTTCTGTTCACTTCAAGCTTTATAAACAGCACCATGACGATTTAGCCATTTGAGCTATCGATATCTTTGAATTGTAACGATATTCAGATTTCCGCCAAGTTAAGTATCATTGTTCTTTGCTAGCTGTTGATTGGCTTAAAGTGCATATAAGCCCTGGCTAATTATATTTCTTACGAAGAGACTAGGGGCCATAGACAAAGGATTCCTGAATAAAAAGGTTTTGGCCGTTCAAGGTACCCCCAAAACGTGTCTTGTGTTGCCTGTGGACGAAAATCAAGCGCGCGAGCGCGCTTTACAAAATTGGCACCGAGTCTAGTTTTGACGTCACCAACAGAACACGCTCGATGCGCCATTGCATTGAAGGCTTTCCGAATAAAGCTCCCCGAAACGTTTAGCGCGATATTATCATCTTTCTTGGTTATCTATTCAATATTTTGCAAATAAGCCAACGCTTTATACCCGCGAAGAGACGAGTTCTGTTGATGACGTCACGTTTTAGCCTCATCCCAGTCCCCAAACGTGCGCGGAAATTATTCTACATTTGGAAGTTTAGTGAGCCCGCGATCCTCTCCCCAATCACGGCTGGGCGCGCGAGCTGAGGCATTGTCGGTTATTAGCCAATCAAAAACTTGCCACTAAAATCCTGTCGCTGAATGTATTTGCATAATTTACATTGTACGCTTTTCAAAGCCGGTCAGAGGCTTTGGTTGCTGTTCCAAAATGCGTTTAAATTTGTTGTGGAAAAGTTTGGTTTCGAATAATTCAAGGATTCACACAAGGAAACAGTAAGAGAGTTAGTTTTGGGTGAAGAAACTTTGTCAGTAATCGCTCCGGCTCAGGAAAGTCACTTGGGAAACCGTCACTTGTAGTTGTACCAAGCTCGAAGGTAGCGAAGCTATTACAGCCCGGAATCTATGTTCAGTCACTTCTCTTTTAACTTTGCCTATGCAAGACCAGGTAGCCATTCTTACTTCAAAGAAATTTAGTGCTGCCTTTATCAGAGAAGAAAAGACGGACGACTCCATATTAAAAGAGTTATAAGAGAGGAAATCACGTCTGACTCAGGCCACGTTTACGCGTTTTACTCTGCGATCACAATTCTACGGTGGCCCACAAGTGTCACGGCAAAACCGCCAATTCCACGGCACAACCGCCACAAAGTTCACGGCACGCCACAAATCTCACGGCACGTCACCAAGATTCCCACGGCACAACCTCCAATTCCACGGCACAACCTCCACAAATTGCACGGCACAAACCACAAGTACGGCACAAATAAAGTAAGCCGCGGAACAACCTACTCAGAAGTTGCGGCGGAAGTGGTAGTCCACAGCGGAAGTGGGAATCCACAGCGGAAGTGGGAATCCACGGCGGAAGTGAGCTCACACCAAAGGCAACCCATATACAAGAACGGAGACTGACTATCCAGACCATAATACTGAAATAAGTAAAAAGGCGTCAGTTTATTATATCCGTCAGCATGCCATACGCTGTTGTGGCCAGGGCAAAGGTATTCTCGCCTACGGAGCATGTGAGCTCTCCTGGCTAGGAGCATCCATTCCGCATGTCACAGCGTTTTCACAAGTTAGGTTATTTTTAGAACGGTTTCCCGCTATTGTTGAGTTTTCTTGTGTAATATTTTTCGTTATTGGTTTTTGTTTAGTTTGTAGCCCTATTTATAATAATTGTATATATATTCGTTAGATTTTCGAATTTTAACGTAATTTCATAGATTTTTAGATTAATTTTAACGTAGGAGCACAGGAAGCCCAAGCTCTGTTTATGTAAATTTTATGTTATAAGGGTTTGTATGGGAATTTTTAAATCTGGTTTTTCGATAAATATACTGTAATAAAGTGAATAAAACTTACCTGGTGTCTATGATCTGTGTCTTGGCTGTATCCGTACGTAGTTTCGGCGAATTTTGAATCCCTTACTCTTCATACTAAAGAAGAAATGAAAGGTAGGAAACGAACTTCAAATCTAGGGTTCAAAGCCACTCACGTTTGGGCCGATTTTTTCACGAAAATCGCATCGATTTTGCATTCTATCCCCATCAGCATACGCAGTAATAAATTTCCAGTCTATCTGTGCCAACCAAACGAAGATATCTGTATTTGCCGAGCTGCAATCCACTATTGAGTCCGCCAAAATCTCGCCAGAAGCAGCCATCTATGCCCGTGACTCGCCAATGTGGTGCCAACACAGGAAGCCCAAGCTGTGGAATTTTTATATCTAGCTTTCGTTAGTTGCAGAGTAAAGGATTTAAAATTCGCCTAGATTCGCTGCAACTGCATACAAACATAGTCAAGACACAGGCAATAAACACCAAGTAAGTTTTATTCATTTTATTACAATATATTTATCGAAAAGCTAGATTTTAAAATTCCCAACGGACCTTGGGTTTCCTGTGTTGGCACCACATTGGCGAGTCACGGGCATAGATTGCAGCTTCTGGCGAGATTTTGGCGGACTCAATAGTGGATTGCAGCTCGGCAAATACAGATATCTTCGTTTGGTTGGCACAGATAGACTGGAAATTTATCACTGCGTATGCTGATGGGGATAGAATGTAAAATCGATGCGATTTTCGTGAAAAAATCGGCCCAAACGCGAGTGGCTTTGAACCCGAGATTTGAAGTTCGTTTCCTACCTTTCATTTCTTCTTTAGTATGAAGAGTAAGGGATTCAAAATTAGCCCAAATTCGCTGAAACTACGTACGGATACAGCCAAGACACAGATCATAGACACCAGGTAAGTTTTATTCACTTTATTACAGTATATTTATCGAAAAAAAACAGATAAAAAAATTCCCATACAAACCCTTATAAAATTAAATAACGTCCTGCATCAAGTTCCCTGTTCTACCTTTGTGGATGTTTGATTAATGAATAAGTCTCAGCTTTCAACGCTGAATCGATTTTAGGGCTTTCTTAAACTAGGCATTATTTCCGTTTATATAAAGTTTCATAGAGGTCCATAGAATTTTGACGACGGTTGAGTTACTTGTTGAGTTAGGCGCTCGTCACAGTCAGTGAACACGAAATCAAAACAAAAAACACTGGTTTCGCGCAAAGTATCACGGGGCGTGCTAAAGGGTCTTTAAGGTCTAAGTTGTCAAAAAAAGCATAACTGGCCAGGGCTTATATGCACTCTAAGTCAACGAAGTTGGAATGCTTCAGCTTTGTTTTTCTTCTTCCATGTGATTGGTTCTCGTTGTCTAAGTCGCCCTGTGATTGGTTCTTGTTGTCTAAGTCGCCCTGTGATTGGTTCTTGTTGTCTAAGTCGCCCTGTGATTGGTTCTCGTTGTCTAAGTCGCCCTGTGATTGGTTCTTGTTGTCTAAGTCGCCCTGTGATTGGTTCTTGTTGTCTAAGTGGCGCTGTGATTGGTTCTTGTTGTCTAAGTCGCCCTGTGATTGGTTCTTGTTGTCTAAGTGGCGCTGTGATTGGTTCTTGTTGTCTAAGTCGCCCTGTGATTGGTTCTCGTTGTCTAAGTCGCCCTGTGATTGGTTCTTGTTGTCTAAGTCGCCCTGTGATTGGTTCTTGTTGTCTAAGTCGCCCTGTGATTGGTTCTTGTTGTCTAAGTCGCCCTGTGATTGGTTCTTGTTGTCTAAGTCGCCCTGTGATTGGTTCTTGTTGTCTAAGTCGCCCTGTGATTGGTTCTTGTTGTCTAAGTCGCCCTGTGATTGGTTCTCGTTGTCTAAGTCGCCCTGTGATTGGTTCTTGTTGTCTAAGTCGCCCTGTGATTGGTTCTTGTTGTCTAAGTGGCGCTGTGATTGGTTCTTGTTGTCTAAGTGGCCCTGTGATTGGTTCTCGTTGTCTAAGTCGCCCTGTGATTGGTTCTTGTTGTCTAAGTCGCCCTGTGATTGGTTCTTGTTGTCTAAGTGGCGCTGTGATTGGTTCTTGTTGTCTAAGTCGCCCTGTGATTGGTTCTCGTTGTCTAAGTCGCCCTGTGATTGGTTCTTGTTGTCTAAGTCGCCCTGTGATTGGTTCTTGTTGTCTAAGTCGCCCTGTGATTGGTTCATGTTGTCTAAGTCGCCCTGTGATTGGTTCTTGTTGTCTAAGTGGCCCCGGTTTCTGTAGTCGCACTGTAATGTAACACTTTAACTCGCCAAATAACTCTTCTCTGAATTTCTTTTTTCTCTATAATTTGACTAGTTATTGCCCCCTAAAACTTGGCAATCTTGCATATTCTGGTGTGCTCTTTCAAGCCATTATATTAGTTTTTGCTTTTGTTGAGTTTTCAAATAGCTGCAAAATCCCACTGATCACCATATAACTCCACGAGAACCAACAGGTAGGTGGTATACAACCATTTCAAAAAAGTGGTCTCGTGCATTGTGCATATGGCATTGCGTATTCCATAACAGCAAAATGCAGTTTAAAAATTACCTAAAACCCAAATTAAGAGTTTGTCTTTTAACTATGGCGTTCCGTCACGGACAAAATTATGAACAGTATTAAAATGAAGTCGAAATTCAAAAACAGAAGTCCAAAATCAAAGTTGAAGTCGAAATTTAAAAATAGAAGTCCAAAATCAAAGATTGAAGTCGAAATTTAAAAACAGAAGACCAAAATCAAAGATTGAAGTCGAAATTTAAAAACAGAAGTCCAAAATCAAAGATTAAAAACAGAAGTCCAAAATCAAAGATTGAAGTCGAAATTTAAAAATAGAAGTCCAAATTCAAAGATTGAAGTCGAAATTTAAAAACAGAAGTCCAAAATCAAAGATCGAAGTCGAAATTTAAAAATAGAAGTCCAAAATCCAAAATTAGCTGTTCAAGCGCATAGAACAGTCGAAAAAAGAACACAAACCTACACGACTCTGCATAATAATGAAGTTCACAAAAGTCCGAGAAGTCCGAGTCGAGAATACAAAAATATAAGTTGAGAACTCAAAAATATGAGTCGAGCCCTGGGTAGAGAACGCTGACCTGTTGTTATTGTGGCCCTGCGGAGATGCAACACGCTATGTAATATTTTAGGGTTACTTGTATCCCCGATAAGTTTTTATTTTAATAGAGAAAAACAAAATAGGTAAATACGGCCTTTTTGAAAATATTTTGCGACTTGGGTGATGCGATATGGTGACTTGGTTGGTCTAGCTGTATTACGGATGGATGGAATTGCGAAGTTCGTCAAAAGCTGAGCGAGACCTGCATCGAGTGCTACATGTTTATATGAGTTCGCAGCAAGCTCGGGCCGAACGTTCAACCTCTGTATTATTTACTTCTCGAAGTGTTCAAAATTACGGCCAAAAAAGACAGCGATACATCTATAAACGACTGACTTTGATAAATAAAGGCCTTCCTGGTCCTGGCTGGAGAGACTTTTATCAGGATGCCGGGCTTCTCTGAGAGCAGCTCCTTTGTATTGATAGGACTAAAAATCTCCACTAAAATCACATATATATGTTCCTGATCTTAATAAACTGGTGTATTAGTAGACCAAACGAAGTTTTGACTGAAAGAGAGTTTATCGGATGTAAAAAAGTTCGTATTTTAGTATCAATACCTAAAGTTTTAAATAGCCGGCTATTTAAGTAATGGTCCAGATAAGAACTGTAGTAGAATCCATTGTTCTGCGGCAATGAGCCTCCCCCACATACGATTTTGCATGAATATGCCTTAAGTGCTTTAGGAGGTATCTACATTCCAAACTACGTCTCGAAAATAAAGTATTTTTTTATGCTATTGGCTCTTTTTCTGTGAAAACGCAGAGAAGCCACCATCCAGCCAATCGGATATAGAGAAAACAAAGGATTTTTCAATCGCAAATTTGAGAACCTTCCCCACACACGATATTCTTCGAAATTAAACCATAGTTTGATCAAAAATAAATTTAAACCACAAAATAATGCATTATTTCGATGGGTTTCTATTGAATTTATAAGTATCAACCAATGAAATTACGAGAAAGAATAATAGAAAATTAACACTTTTAACATTCCTTGCCGTAGACACTACAGTTCTTATCTGGACCATTACTTAAGACTTCTTTCGCTTTGGGTTCTTTCGTATAATCTAGCTTTTGACGAACTTGCATCCATCCGTAATACAGCCAGACCAAACAAGTCACAACAGTCACAAAATATGTTCAAAAAGGCCGTATTTCCCTAATATGTTTCTATATTAAAATTTAAATTGATCGGGGATGCAAGTTGCCTAAAATATTCCGATGGGAGGGGAGAGGATTCACACCATTGTCAGATAGCGTGTGTCGCGTGTAGCATCTCCGCAGGGCCACAATAACAACTGGTCAGCGTTCTCGACTTATATTTTTGCGTTCTCGACTCGAACTGCTCGGACTTTTGTGAACTTCATTATTATGCAGAAACGTGTAGGTTTTTTTCTGTTTTCGACTGTTCTATGCGCTTGAACAGTTAATTTTGGATTTTAGACTTCTATTTTTAAATTTCGACTTCAATCTTTGATTTTGGACTTCTGTTTTTAAATTTTGACTTCAATCTTTGATTTTGGACTTCTATTTTTGAATTTCGACTTCATTTGAATACTGTTCGTAATTTTGTCGGCGACGGAACGCCATATTTAGCCTACGAGTACAGCCGTCTAGCATCGAGAGCCACAATCAAAACACGTCCTTCGAGAGACACATTTGCGATTCGAGGCCAAAAAATCCATTGCAGGATCTTGTCGCGTTATTTATTGGCTTGTATATGATAATTAGGCATACTAGCCAATCAAATGACGCGACCCACACCGCGGCAAAACGTCATGCGCATGCGTATTTGCTATATCTTGTCGGCGCGCGGCCGCCCCCAGTTTCCCGCGAAAACTGAAATGAAACAACAGGCAAATGCCGTGATTTTAAAATTTCTGCTTAAAAGTATCATTTGTGAACTGTTTTCTCAAAAAATTAGAAAACTACTTAAAAGCTAAGCCTAAGACTTTAACAGGTTGAAGTTTTCTTAATTTGTGATTCACTGTGAGTTTACTAAGTTATAAAATGATTTACTAAAAAAGTTGAAACCCTTGGTAATTTGTATTTGATAGCAGAGCCTTCGTTATTTTGGCCAGCGGAGAATACCGTTTTGCCGCGGTGTGGACGCGACCAGACCTGGCCGCATAACGTCATCAGTATGGCATTTTTGGCCTCGAATCGCAGACGTCTCTCTAGGGGGACGCGTTTCGATTGTGGCTCCCGATGTATTTGGAGGCTGTCTGTCTTTGTGACATTCAAATAATATGTCAAAATCTTGCTGTACACCAGAAAGTTCCAAAATTTAAATATACCAATTGCAAATACCCATATTCCAGTGTCAAAATATCGAATACTCAATATCGAATTACATGACAATAAATATTGGACCAGGAGAACTTTTTTGAAATAGCTGTATGAATACATGGTTCAGAGAATTCAATGGCGTGATGTCATACTATTTTCTTGGCTGTGCCAAATAGTAGGAACACTGCTGCCCCTATAATCAGGATGACTGCATTGATGTGGAATATTGTACTCCAGATGTGGGTGATCTCGAGGATGTGACCAGAGATGGGAACAATCACGATCCCTGAAAAATAACAAAGAAAGAAGTAAAAAAGAAAAATATGGAAATATAGAAGGGAAATTGAATTGCTAGTGACCCGGTTTTTTTCCCTCAAAATGTTACAATGTCAGGGGACATGGCACCTAGATGATTTCAAAGATTGTTTTGCGCAAAAAATATTTTTAGGATGTATTTTCGAAGGTTTTTTTCACCACAGGAAGCCCAGTGACTTTGCTCTCAACTGTGCTTGTGGTGGCTTGCAACGTCACAACCAGAACACGACGTACCAGTCTAGAATAGATTGTCTCTTGTACTGTGTACACGATTCCCATCTGCATTTCCTAGCCTCCTTTGGTCTCTGAAGCTTCGAAACGTGGCACAAAAGGGTAATATGGAATTGGATTTTAACCATCAAATCCTAAACTAGAGACTTGTTCACTAATTGTCAAGGAAAAGTCGCTTGACTGCGCTTCACTTTCAGTATCGAAATCCACATCCACCATGTTGGGAGAGCCTTGTGTTCTGGTTGTGACATCACAAGCCACCACAAGCACAGTTGAGAGCAAAAGTAACCGGGCTTCCTGTGATGAGAAAAACCTTCGAAGATACACCCTAAAAATATTTTTGGGCGAAGCAATCATTGCAATCATTTAAGGGCCATGTCTCCCTGATGTTGTAAAATTTTGAGGGGAAAAATGTGTTACTAGCACTTTAAGAAAGGTAGGAAGGAAGGTAGGTAGGAGGTAGGAATAAAAGTAAGAAGAAAGCAAGCAAAGTAGGTAGGAAGGGAAGTAGGTAGGTAGGAAGGTAGCTAGGAATGTAGAAAGGTAGGAATGTAGGAAGGAACGAAGCAAGGGAGGAAATTGGTAGGAAGCAAGCAAGTAAAGAAGGAAGCAGGGTAGGTAGGAAGGAAGGAAGCAGGGTAGGTAGGTAGGAAGGAAGGAAGCAGGGTAGGTAGGTAGGATGCATGGAAGGAAGGAAGGATGCATGGAAGGAAGGAAGGATGCATGGAAGGAAGGATGCATGGAAGGAAGGAAGGATGCATGGAAGGAAGGAAGGATGCATGGAAGGAAGGAAGGAAGGAAGGATGCATGGAAGGAAGGAAGGAAGGATGCATGGAAAGAAGGAAGGAAGGAAGGATGCATGGAAGGAAGGAAGGAAGGAAGGAAGGTAAGTAGGAAGGAAGGTAAGTAGGAAGGAAGCAAGGAAGGAAACAAGTAAGGTAGATAGCAAGGAAGGAAGGTAGGTAGGAAGAAAGGTAGCAAAGAAGGTAGGTAGGAAGCAAGCAAGGATGCAAGGTGGGTAGGAAAGAAGGAAGGTAAGAAGGAAGCACAGAAGGAAGGAAGGTAGGATGGAAGGAAGGTATATAGGTAGGAAGGAAGGTATATAGGTAGGAAGGAAGCAAGATAAGTAGGTACCAAGGAAGGAAGGTAGGAAGGAACATAGGAAGGAAAGGAGGTAGGTAGCAAAGAAGGTAGGTAGGATGGAAGCAAGCAAGGTAGGAAGGTAGCTAGGAAGGTAGGTAGGAAAGTAGGAAGGAAGGAAGGTATAAAGGAAGGTGGAAGGTATAAAGGAAGGTGGAAGGTATAAAGGAAGGTGGAAGGTAGGAAGGCACTGGTAGTTAGGATGTTAGTAAGTAGGTAAGTTAGGAAGGAAGGAAGCAAGTTAGGAAGGAAAGAAGACGGAAAGAAAGAGACTAAACTGACTAACAAATAATAGATCAGTGATATTTAACAAGGATGCCGCATGAAGAGTTGGGGTGCTTCACCATAGACAGAAGATAACATTGTACTGTGTGAGGCTTCAGAATCGAAATCATGCATAAAAACAAGTCTGAGTTACCCAAATTCCATTATTACCTGAAAAGGCACCTGCAGCATTCATTAGACCTACAAGAAAAGAGCAGAAGAAGAACGGTGAATCAGCTTATCCTGATTTTCAGACAGTACGAGTTCGTCGGCTCACCACTTCCCCTGGTGATAATTCGAGCTAGTTGAATGTGAAAGCTCCATGCATATGGAAGATTGTGTTAACAGATTACAATGAAAACATAAAAAAAAAATGGAAGAACGGGTGAGTTTAAAAATATCTGCCCCTACTCTTTCCTTCAGTGAATGTATTATTTGTGAAAAAAGGATATTCTGTTTAGCAGAGGTCTGAGTCGCATTTCCCCACTTTTCAGCACCTCATTTAGGATATTTTTTCTACCGGGGGACTTGTTGCGCTTAAGTATCTTTATAGCGTCTTCGGTTTCCTCGTCCGAGATCGCAGTGCAAGTCTTTCACTACTGTTACTCGACTCAGCGGCAACTTCGTTTACACTATTCACCGAAGCCTGAGCGTGGTTTGAATTACTAACTGGTTCCCCACTTTGAGACAATTCTGATAAAGGTGGTAGATTCGAATGGATGAAAAATACTGTTTTTAAGAGAAATGTAGAGCAACTTGAAATCGCTTCACTGTAACTGAAATCAAGTTTCTAGAATAAGGTTTTGTAATCCACTATAACATTTGCCATCCTCTATCAAAAAGGTTTTAAAAACATTCACATGGTATGTCTGTTGTATCTCAGCGTGTTATTTTTGTAATTTTGTTTTAAAGAAACTTTTGTGTGTGTGAGGAGGGGGGGGGGGGGGGGGGGTGAAGAAACGGGGGGGGGGGGTGCTTAAGTGCCAAAGGTACCACATCTTTCTTAGGGATACACATCTTGTCTTTAAGTCTGATTTCAGTAGGGGAGTTGCTTAGCATGATTTTTTTTTTGGGGGGGGGGGGGGGGGGGTATTTACCAAAATACTTGTACTTACCAAATAGAGAGCCTGCAAACTGAGGTGCCATATCTTGTGGTGCTATTGGGCACCCACAATTCCCAATTGCATTGAATGCCATAGACACCACAATGAGTGTCATTGCCTGAGAGAATGTATCCGCCCAATCAAGGAGCAGCATACACAGTGCAACCCCACACATGGCCACTGTCTGTAATACAACATCACTTTAATTTTACTTAAATACCACTGAAAAACTCACTGCAAAGTCCCAGGGTTGAATGAAAACACTATGGCTTTGACAGGCAGTTCCCCTTTGCAATCTGTTTTACTAACTCTTCATAACTTTTAAATGATGAGAACAGCAGTACAAAAACAAGTCAACATATCATCATGGACCCACACACCTCACTTTCATAATTAGACTCAGGAACCCTGCAATGGGTTTTATATGTGATTTATAGATGGTAGGAAATGAAGTTAAATATAGTAGATTTTTCTCAATTTAACCCTCTTTTTGGATCACGATTCAACGACCTTGTCCAGAACATGTGAAGGTCTATTCAGATTTTTTTCTCACACAGGTGTACTTTAAAATTTTGTTAGTTATTCATAAACATGTATATTGGATACCACAGACAGACTATGCCTTCAAAACGACTATAAACATCCAACATGGACACATTTTATAGAAACCTACGTAAGCACTAGCACCAGGAACCTCCTTTTATAATCGAAAAAATCGAGACCGGGCTTCCTGTGGTAAAACGAAAAAAAAATGATTTTCCCCCAGTCCCTTCCTCCCAATCACCACAGAAAGACCACCAAGAGAAATACAGGAAGATACCTGAGGAGGCTACGTGAGCACATGGTCGGCCGCCATGTTTTCTTCCTCCCTGATCACATGACCCAGGGACTGAGTATTCAGGGGGTAGGGTCGGTAGCTTACATCAAACTATCCCTAATGTACACACGCACAAACTACAGGCAAACAACAACGTAACGTACTTACCTGAAATAACTTCCTAACAAATGTGACTGAAAACCCTGTGGAACAAAAATATGATGAGGTACATTAGACCTTCTCAATCTCGAATTTGAGAAACATTCATTTTCCGTTATCTTATCTAAGTACCAGCTCTAGCTATCAATTACTTTTTTCTATTTTTTGCTTTCCCTCTCAAATGTCAGAAATAGCTTCATACAAAAAATTGTTAGAATATGTTTCAAAGTTTTCACAAAGTTGCCCAATATCAAATGACAAGCTAATAAAATAACATAAATATTTTACTTGTTATATATATCAGGCTAGACTGACTTCGTTTTATAACGAAATATATGAAAAGTTGGCTCGCCCAGGGTAGTTCGGGGGGAGGGTGCCCTGGGTCCCCGAGCCAACTTTTCTTCATATAAACAGGACCTTGCACTGCTAGAATACACAAACACGCCAATCGATGGTGTAAGTCCAACGCAAGCGCTCATGTCGTAGACTGAGAACTGTACGACAGACGTTGAATAGAGTTTACTGCAGGTATTTCCTTTGTTCGCCCTTTATTAACTTTTCAAAACATATGCCGAGTATAGAGTTCCGTTCATGCCGAACGACAACGTATTTATTTACTTCCTTCCGTTCGCGTTCTCTTTAAAACGTACAATTTGTGGTTTTTACGTTTTGTTTTAGCAAGAACGGTGAAAATGTGGGCGTGCATTTTCACGTGTAGCTACAGGGGCATAGCCAGGATTTTTTCGGAGTGACGCACATTTGTTAAATTTCAGCTCAAAGGGCCATTGTTCAAAAAATTTAGTTCGCTGTCTGAATCAACTAGTCACTCCGTCGAATTTAATGGTATTAAATTCAGTGCATGATAAGTTCTGCAAGTGCGAGTTGCTCGAAGTGTTCCAGTCTGCCTATAAACGCTATCACAGCACAGAGACTGCACTTGTAAGAGTGCAGAATGATATTTTGACCGCCATCGATAGTAATCGATCTGTTCTTCTAATTTTGCTTGACTTGTCAGCGGCTTTCGATGCTGTGGACCATGGAATCTTGTTATCAAGGTTGGACAGTCGATTTGGAGTGAGAGGTACAACCCTCAAATGGTTCAAGTTATATCTAGAATCATGTAAACAATTTGTTGCTATCAATGGCAGTGTGTCTTCCGTGAGAGATCTGCCATATGGCGTTCCATTGGCTCAGTACTGGGACCCCTTATATATTCCCTCTACACAAGTCCTCTTGGTGATATAGCTAGAAACCATGGTATACCTTTTCATTTATATGCAGATGACACACAATTGTACTTGTCATTCAAAACTAGCTGCCAGGATGATCTAGGTTCTGCAAAAGTGGCTATGGAGCTATACCTAAGAGACATCGGCAACTGGATGCTATGTAACAAACTAAAATTAAACCAGGATAAGTCTGAACTCGTACTTATTAGCTCAAAGAACCGTCCACGCCCCTATATTAATTTTATTCAAGTTGGCGAGGAGGAGGTTAAGCCAAGTGAAAAAGCTCGTAATTTAGGAGTTATATTTGACCAATGTTTTGATCTTAAGGAGCATGTCAAAAAGATCTGTAAATGCTTATATTTTTATATTAGTAACTTAGCTAAGATAAGGAAATACTTGACCCAGGAGACTGCTGAGATAATGGTGCATGCCTTTGTATCCTCTAGGCTAGATAATTACAATGCTTTGCTTCATGGTCTCCCTAACTATCTTGTTGATAGGCTACAGCACGTTCAGAATTCGGCTGCCCGCATCATTAGTTCATCTAGAAAGCATGATCATATCAAACCCATACTAGTCAAGTTACATTGGCTCCCTGTACATTTTAGAATTGTTTTTAAAGTACTGTTATTGACTTATAAGGCTTTGAATGGACTCGCGCCACATTACATCAGGGAATTGATTAGGTATAAGACCTCTTCACGCTGTCCAAGATCATCTTAGAAGAAATTACTCAATGAACCCACTGCCAACCTAAAGACGTATGGAGATAGAGCGTATTCAGTTGCCGGACCCAGACTTTGGAATAAGCTACCGACTAATATCAGGGAATCGGCTTCAGTTAGTTTGTTTAAGTCTAGACTCAAAACACATCTATTTCAAGAAGCTTTTAACTTATAGTTATTCTTATCATTACTTTCTTTTTAAATTATTTTAGCGAACTGTAAATATTTTTTAGTCATTTTTAGTTATATTTAGTTATTAACTTGTAATATTGTAAAGCGCCACGGACAATTAGTGGAGCTTGGCACTATATAAATGCTCTATTATTATTAATCTAAAACTGCCCTAATACTACTTCGAATCACATACTCAAAGCTGAATCGCACTAGTGTGTTTGCGAAAGCAGATGCTGATTGGCTGAGGAGTAGTGATTCAGATTGGAATCACCACTGTAGGCTACACGCGCTAATATTTAAAACATTGCAAAAGATCAACAAAAGTACTAAATCATCAAATAATTCATGAACTATTCAATTCATAGAAAATCACATGCCTGACTCGGTAATTCCACGGAAATCTACACTCGCCAAATCGATATCTGTTTTCTCTTGGAATTTACCGTGGAATTTTCTGTGGAATTTTCTGTGGAATTTTCCATGGAATTACCTCGCCAGACATGTGATTTTCCTATTAAAAAACTGCCTTGCCAGGATGCTGGCCTAGAATTCAGTATAAACTCAAAGACAGTCATTATAAACAGTTTACACACCTGACTTTACCATATGATCAGCTAATAAACCAGCTAACGTCGAAAAGGGGAAAAATACTAGCCATGGAAGCACGTTGAACACCCATTTCTGAATATTAATAAATTAAAAGGAAAATCAGTTAATATCTCAATTCAAACCATCTGTACTGTGAAATTTGCAAATTGAGAGCTTAATTAAACAATACAAAAATAGGTATTCATTTATATAGCACAAATTATATATGTATATATTCAAATTCGCTTCACCAGGTTATTTTTGTGATACGGACTGCTATTGTGGCGCAATGTGCTACCGTACAGTGTACAATCATAAGTTAGTACCTCAGAATACCAGGCTGTTGTGTTGGGAGACAATCCCCTACTCTTTCTCGAAATAACACAACAGGTTCTTTCACGTCCCCTCGTATAGATTCGAAGAGGAAGGAGACAAGGCCAACGGCTTATACGTCCCTGCCCAAGGATGCGGCCGGGATTCGAATCCCCGACCTCCCGCACTCTAGACCGTGCTCTACCAACTGAGATAACCAGTTGGAAAAATGGGTAGCCATCTGTGCAGTGAAATGCATTTTAAATGCATTCTTCATTTTCCGCCGCACGGCCACAACAACAAGATCCCTTTCAAATTAAAGTGATTTAGCACAGTTTTTAGAGTGCTTCTTGGTGTAGCAGATTCATTGCTTTCTCGCAAGTAGGGTTCTTTGTATTTCAGGGTATTGTTTTGCTTTAGAAGACAATAGTTTTCTTCGTTTTACGTCATGTGCTGATCTCTAACACCAAGAAACCCCCGGTTTTCAGTAAGAGCCAGTAATTCGCCATCTACTCTGGATATAAATTTGTGCTGGATACTTTATACAGACAAAGTATTAGGCATTGAAGTTATTTCTCCGGCTACTTCACATAATGTGCCAGCTACGTGAAAACGTATTGAAAACCCTGACGTCAGCACTCCAAAGTTGCTTTTCCATTTCCATTTTTTTTCTATAGTTCTCATTTCTGAATAGTGCTGTCCAAAGATTTCAGTATTGCCAAAGGTTTCTCAGACCAAAACGGATTATGGCCTTTCCATTTTTTTTCTCTGAGTAAGATATTACAGTCTTTATTAAACCATAAAATTGAGTTTAAACTGATATATCGTAAGCAAGCCAAATACCTAAATGCGTTTGTCATTCGTGCTTCGTCATTCAGACAGTCTCCAGAACCACAATCAATTTCACTGAAATGGCTGAATGTGGTATTTCATGGTAATGCTTGTGACTAAAGCCTCAGTTTGGATACTAACCACACCGAAGAAAAATCCTCAAGATAATTTTCGAATTCCGTGTATTAAAGGGAACTTCCACTGAAAAACAATGTTTGCTCTCAAATGTGTGTTATGGATGACTAAATCTAATGCTGTGTTTGTCTCCTGTAAATCGTACACTAGATGGGATTAATGGACCAATTTTCCTGTCCATAAAACTCATTTGAATTTCTCGAGCGCTGCCATCTTGGATCTTGTGACGTCACACGGTTCCCCTATTGTTATACATACATACATAGTTTATTCAAGGTGCAAGAAAAAAAGTATTCACAAATACTGATACGGATGATCTATTAATTAATTTATAATAATTATTAATTAATAATGAAGAAAATCAACAGGTTAGTCCTATGAATGATTCCCTAACAAAAGTTAAATCACTGACAAAAAACAACCATGGGAGTAATACTTTATGCTCGAGACCTGTATTCTGATTGCACCCATTATACTGTAGCTCTATTGTTTTTGTACTGCACGTTCTAAAGGTTAGGGTGTTTTGTATTTTTGGGTAAGCTAATGATGTCACTCATTTGAGCGGTACAGGCCGGCTCAACTATGGTATGTATTAAAAGAATAGTACAAGGCTAAATAGAGAAGATATAGAATATATCCTATTGTTAAAATGTTAAGTGCTAACAAAGGCTGAAGTGTATGTTAAGTATTCAAGAAAGAATACTATAGCTATTGTGTTGTGTATAACAATAGTGGCAACCATATGTACATTCAATCAAAATTCGATTGGGGCTCAATTTGAATTTTGCAAGTTTTGTTTTAACAATGAAATTTGAAATGAAGAATGAAATCAAATTTTGAATAATTAACTTCATTTCTTGTTCTATGGAGGAATGCTTGACCTATTTTGACTGAAACATCAGGTGTAAAACTAGGCAAATTACACCTCTTTCTAAGCCAAGATTTCTGCTAACAGCGTCTGAACTTACTGGTCTTTCAAAAAAGGAATAATCATAATTATTATATGGCTAATTAACTTCAGTCTTGAGGTACATGCATGACTGGTCAGTCATATCCTAACATGACTGGAAAGTGACCAACCTGAGGCTATAGAGTGTACAATATTCCATTGAAATATCCCACTACCTAATCACAATACAATTATGCCATTAATATTTGGCATGCTGTTTTATTTTTCTATACCTGTCCAGTACCTTACTCCCTGGAAAAACCTCTTCGAAATAAAGAGGTAGCCATGAAAATAAATTCCAAAATGCCCCAGCTTGACAGAATTGTGCAACAATTAGTGCCCTAGAAGAAGAAGCATAACTTTACTGTCTTAATTGCCAATATATATCATAATCACAAGACACCATGCAAAAAGGCATGGCCTAATTAGCATAAACTCTGATACAGACTAATTGATACAGACTCAAGAAAGATCAGTCAGAAGTTGTTGACAGTATGCATAGTTTAATAGTTTTATAACAATTGGTTCCAAAGTTATTAGCATTTAAACCTTTAGGAAAACGAGGCTGTTAAGGCCATGGCTGACTGATTTCATGCAAAGCTCTATTAATTCAAACCCTAATTACTCTGTATCAAATTTCACAGGATTACTTATTTTCGCATGCTGTTTTATCTGACAAGGTTGATTTCCTCATGTGATCATTGTTGACCAATGAAATAAAAACAGTACTATTGCATGAGGTCTATGGTTAAAGACAAATACATTTACATGCATGCGCTGACTGTATTATGAACAAAAAATAATGATTGAATACTGCATGTGGCCAAAGGCTGAATGCAGTATGAAGAAATGTTGAGTTCCTTGTACAGTTAGCAATATATTGCATGTACATGTATATCTTTGTCAACAAAACACAAACAATAATAATAGTTTGGTTCAAATGTTGCACCACTGCAGTGCCGAATGCAATCCACCACATGGAAAAAGATGGCGGATGTACACTTTACTACAATCTATGGAGCCCGCTAAGGGCCATTGCAAAAAAAAATTCTGGCCGAGTTATTGGTCAAGTTGTTGATCGAGTTGTTAAGGGCCATTGCAATATTTTTTTTCTGGCCGAGTTATTGGTCAAGTTGTTGATCGAGTTGTTAAGGGCCACTGCAATTTTTTTTTCTGGAAGAGTTTTGGGTCGAGTTAGGGTTGAGTTCCAGGTCGAGTTTTGGGTCAAGGCAAAACTCAACCAAAAACTCAACCAGAAAAAATAATATCTGCAGTGGCCCTTAGTAACTCAACCAACAACTCGACCAAGAACTCGGCCAGAAAAAATAATTTGCAATGGCCCTTAGTGGGCTCCATAACAATACTTTGTAAATCTAATACAGAAAAAAACATGTACATGTAAGAATCCTCTATTAGCCGGTAACAAAACAAGCAGGGGACTGGAACCGAGTCAGTTAAACTAATTCAATTAATAATTAGTCAAAGTGAGCATTATTTTCCAAAAGAACAGATCAAACTTAGCTAGTCTGGAAAGTTTGGTGAACTCAATATTGGCTCAATATTGATGATGCTAGAAGGCATCAAATATGTCAATCTTCTCTTATTTTTCTTATTTTTTAACGTTGCCTCTCCAAACCATACATTCATTGTAAAATTTTGGACGGACAAAGAAATTTCAATTGCTTATAATTCAGACAAGATTCACTTGAATCAAGTCAAACTTGGCACACATCCTAATTTCAACATGCTCTATCATGTGATGAACTTCATTTTAGAATTAGAGTAATTCTGATAAACTCGGTCCCAGTCCCCTGCTCGTTTTGTTACCGGCCAATTCTCTTCAATGACAGTGCATTGGCAACAGCATTTGCACTGGCTTGTTTTAATGATTTTATAATGGGATTAAAGATAATGGATTGTGAGTAAAAGTACAAGCCACCATCTTTATCTGCATGGTGGATGGGTATATACTTCATGGTAGTGTATCGTTCCATATACTGTATAATACTGTAAAACAGTAGAGAAAATGATTATGCAGGGAGACAAAATGGAACGAAACACTACCATGAAGTATATACCATTAATAATTGAAAGAACAAATAATGATGCATCTTCTTTTTATCTAATTCTATTCTGCACAGCAGTGGTGCAACAATTGAAATGGGCCTTAGAAAACAAATATCTGCAAAGACACATTCCATCCCAGAAGTTATAATACTGAACATTACTACTACTAATAAATTATGATGACTTACCAAACTCCAGGGTGCCTCAAGAACAGCCCATAAGGCACACTAACTAGTGTAGACCTCTCTGCCGCAGAGGCTTCCACCATTTTAATATTTCCTAAAGTCATCTCTTGTCTGCTATTCTCCATTCCAGGCTTGACAAGGTAATATCTCCATAGCCATGCCCAAGCCAGTCCAGCTGCTCCTTGTATAAGAAATACACTATGCCACCCCAGGTATGTCAGGAGCAGCGACCCAACACTGCCCATTAATAATGTGCTGTAGATTGAAGAGGAAAATATGTTAAACACAGAAAGATCATTTGGAATACACAGTAATACATGTATTCAGGGCTAAATTTCAAAATATTTCAGAGTAAACGGTGAACGGTGACGATAAAAACAATTTAGTCGTAAAACAGAAAATTTTAGTCACAAAAAAATTTGACTACATGTAGTAATTATGAAAATTTAGTCCAGAGGCGCTACAACAAATCCTGCACCAACAATGCAGTTTGAACAGAATATACATGTAATATCACTGGCTTATGGCTCATAATAGATCATGTTTTACGATTTCAAAAGGGGGATTTCTCATTTCCTGAGCAAAATATGATATCAATCATGGCTCACCAGTGGTTTCAATAACTTGTAAAGTAGGAGGCACTAAAGATAAAGTAGGGGACTGATTGAACAAGGGTGCTAAAGGTACTAGAGCCTCCAGGGGGTTTAAACTGCCAATATAGGTGGCAAAATCTTCAAAGTAGATTTATTGGATAAAATCACCGACCAGTCACTGGTGCCTATTCAGACCACTGGCTCATGAACATACCCTATACTGCCCTCTATGTACGTACATGTAGTTACTGTGTCACATGCATATCTGACTCTTGCTAAATCAAACATTTATTCACTGACCTACTGCAGTGTATTCCTACTTATCAAACTCATTAATAATTCATGAAGCAAAAACAAAGGAAATTACAGAGCGATAAGTAATCTTTAAATCTGATACAGATTTCGTCCTGTTTTACATGTACAGAAACTTTTGCTTTCAATTGATTTTCTCAGCCAAAATAAGTTGTATCGCCAAAATAACTGAAAACATGACTCTATACATTTAGATAAGTTGATAAATCTGATACATAATTCGTGTCCGTGCTTTATGGGATTTACAAATACAAACTCTCGCTTTCAGCTCCAGCTCAATCCCATAAAACTATACCATGCACAGAATAGGAATGATTTATTTTAATTTTTTCTTAGTCCTTGGAATAAAGGGAACAGTAATGTATCTGTTTTCAAAAAACACGGCTACTCATTCTGTATCGATTGCTTACCCAACTGGTCCAGCAGAGAACACAGAACTTGTTAGCAGTGACCTTTCTCTCGCAGGAATTCTCTTGGCAATAATGTTTGTAAGTGATGGGTAATGCAAACCTAGATACAAAGAAGCAGTAAAGCAACTTTATTTTACGTCGGTAACTCGTGACAGTCTGGTGAGACTGATAAACTTGAGGCCGATGGGAGACCTACGATTTTACATCCTTATCCGAGAAGACGTGAAGGTCTAACCATTTGCAGTTGTTTCACAAAGGCAGCACCTTCTACTCAGTTATTTTAAGACCCTGAGTGTTGGTCCGGCCAGGATGAACTATTGCATTAACTTAAACATTTTATGGTGAAGAACAACGGAAATACTGTGTTAATTAACTAAGGTACCCTGTGGGTATAGACAGCAAAATGGGCATCAGAAAGATTCACACATTTAACCTGGAAGATTTTCACTGATCTATGAGATATGTCTTAGGTCATGTATTTCCTGATATCGAAGAATAGCAAACACAAAACAGAATTCTAAGATACATAATATTTTCAAAGATATAAGACAGTGCTTCTTTCAACCTCTTGTTTTTGTTTAAAGAGGCACTGTCAATATTGAACTTAACCTTAAATTTTCTTTAAAACAAAAACTAGAAAAATAACACCCTGAGATAGAAGAGAAATACCATGTGAATATCCTGATGTGCTTTTCATACTTTTCGATAGATGATGGCAAAGATTAAAGTGGATTACAAAAACTTATTCTAGAAACTTGATTTTAGTTACAGCTAACTGATTTCAAGTTGCTCTAAATTTCTCTTAAAGCAGTATTTTTTTCATCCACCCATTCTTTGCCATCATTCATCAAAATTGTTGCAAATTTTATCCAGTGTTATTTTATTAATCTGAGTAGTTACTTTTGTCTTTCATCATGAGAAAGTTGATCGTTTAGGGATTGACAGTGTCCCTTTAAAATGGAGCAAAAATCTTCAAAATGAGAAGACGCACATTTACCAGTGCAAACAAAGTGTTACTTTGCAACTATTAATATTTTTCAGGCCTGACTCACCCTGAGATAATCCAGTACATACTCTTGACAATAAGATCACAGCTATGGGTGGAAAAAACAGGATTGGTCTTGCTGGCAGAAATGGAACAGCAAAGGTACAAAGTGACCACACCACAGCTGCATAACCTAAAACTATTTCTCCTCCAAACTTGTCACTCATCCATCCCCCAATTATTTGTGCAGGTGCGTAACCCCAAAAGAATGCAGACATAACAGCACCCTGCAACGTAATCATATCAACAATGAGGAAGTGTAGGCAATGAGGCCAGAGCCCAGTTTTTTTTAATGTGGATAATACATACCCCATATTAATGGAGTGCAAGGTCTGACATACCATAATGTTATGGACAAAGTTTTTTCCCTTCTTTATAGCCCAAGTGTAAAGCATGCAAGCCATAAAAGGAGGGGGGGGGGGGGGGGGGGGAAATGAGGATCCATAACAACCTAACAAACAAGGTTATATAAAGATGTTTATTATATGGTTTCTTCCTCTACTTTGAGATCTTAAATCATAATAATAAGAATTCAGGGCTCGTGTTTCGGTGCAATAATATTACACACAATTACAACACACTAATCAATTACACAATAATTACACACAATTACAACACACAAGTAAGTCATGTATATTAATTAGTAAATCACGTATATTTAATGTACATTACTGTATAAGGCTGCCTGATTCATTAGTCTAGCCCTGTATGGTCATTTCAGGTACAGTGTAGCTTTTACCTTTTCTCTCTCCAGAATTTTCCTTTTCTACTCTTTTTTAAGAAGTCATGTAAAATAAAACCTTAATGGTACAAATAAACTGTTGTTGTTGTACATGTTGTTCTGCCACATCTTCCCAGTTTTTCCCCACCAAAAACCTGACATTACAGTTCACCACAAATTTTTGTATGCGCTCATTGGCCAAAAGTGATCACATGTGATAATTGTCGTCCACAGATGCAAACTATCAGGCGTTATAGTTCACCACAAAATTCTGGTGTGCGCTCACTGGCTAAAGACGATCATGTGACGTGATAGTTGCCGTCCGCGGATGTAAACTATCAGACGATAGTGCCCGATAAGAGCAGAAGACAATTTTGTTATGAACAATAATGACAAATAGAGTGGGTTTGTCTCTGAACTATCGGCTGATAGTTTCCCTTGGAGATTTGATGTTCTTAAAACTAGCATACTCCTCGAACTGCATTCTCGGGCTTATATTATTTTGTTTTAAGAACATCAAATTTCCGCAAGCAACTATCAGCCAATAGTTCCTTGACGGACACACTCTATTTGTATAATTATAGTGCCCGCTGAGAACAGAAGAAAATTTTGTGATGAACAATAATGATAAATAGTGTGTCTGTCTCGTAACTATCAGCTGATAGTTTCTCTTGAAAATTTGATATTCTTACAACTAGCATATACATGTAAGGCCTCAGACTATTTTCTCAGGCTTATATTTGTTTTAAGAACTGTTTCACACCAATACATGTATGGCAACCAAAATCTTCAGATACTGTGTGCCCAGTCTTCATGGCAGTAGTGTCATTAATTTTGAATGTATTGAAAAAAATTCTCACCCACCACAGATATAGAGTTTGTTTAACAGTTTGTCTCTCAGGAGGAGGCAGACTGATTAGGGGACGGAGAGCAGTTTCTTGGAAAGAATCACATTATGGGTTATGCTAAAGCACTATTACAGACTGCTCGCCCAAGCTCTCTAATCACTTAAAATATACCAGTTAAGTATTTCAATGTACATGGTAATTCAATGACCTTATTCTAGAAGCTAGAAATTCAATGACCTTATTCTAGAAGCTAGAAATACTAAAGATTTTATGAATAAAATGCCTTGCTGATATGAAGGGATTTTGGCATTTCATTCATATTTCTTTTGTATTACTATCTCCTAGAATATGGTCATTGAATTGCCATACAAATGGTTATACTTTAAGTGTTTAGAGATCTTGGTCTTGCTCTGACTTGCCTTATTTTTGGTTTCTATCAGCCATTATAGTTCACCACAAAATTCTCTCTAATTATGATTGGATGAAATTGATCACATGACATGATAGTCATCATCCATGGATGCAAACTATCAGGTGTTATAGTTCACCACAAAATTTTGGCGCACGCTCATTGGCTAAAACCGATCATGTGACGTGATAGTTGTCGTCTGCAGATACAAACTATCAGGCAATTTTGTGATAAACAGAAACAACAAATTAAATAGAGTGTGTTTGTCTTGGAAGTCTATTATACAAATAGACTGTGTCCGTCGAAAAACTATCGGCTGTTATAGTTCACCACAAAATTTTGACGCACGCTCATTGGCTAAAATCGATCACATGACGTGATAGTTGTCGTCCGCGGAGGCAAACTATCAGGCGATAGTGCCCGCTGAGAGCGGAAGACAATTTTGTGATGAACAATAACGACAAATAGACTGTGTTTGTCTCGGAACTATCGGCTGATAGTTTTCCTTGGAAATTTGATGTTCTTAAAACTAGCATATAAGCCCTCGAACTGTGTTCTAAATTATATTATTTTGTTTTAAGAACATCAAATTTCAATGGGCAACTATTAGCCTATAGTTCCAAGATAAACACACTCTAATAGTTTGCCTCTGCGGATGACAACTATCACGTCAAGTTATCACTTTTAACCAATGAGTGTATGGCAAAATTTTGGGGTGAACTATAATGATCGATACACTGCGCCTACCTAGCCAATCAGATGGTGCGTTTGCCAATAGACGGACGATAGAACGAAGATGATGCCTTGATGGAAACCTTAGTAATTGCTAAATGAAAAAGTTCTGAATAATAGAGGACTAGATTGTCGGCTGGAATTTAACTTCCTCCGATAACAATTTTCGTCAAACATTACACTTACATCAGCTTCTTTATCCCAAACCATTTCTTGACTCATGGCTGCGATACAAAGCGGTATGGCTGATCTGGCTGCATACAGCAACATTGTTCCTATGAACATTGATACGATCCAGATTCGACGCCGATTCGCAGGCCATACGCTAAGAATCCCTTCTCTCTCTGCAGTATCCCCCATTGCTATCAATAAACGTGACTTTCTTTTTGGTGAGTTAGAGAAGTTCATGTGGCTAGTTTAATACTTGCTGTTGGACCCTGTTGAGTGTTGGAGTGTTGCTGTTGGAGTGTTGCTGTTGGAGTGTTGCACACTAGTCGCAGGTAGAGTAGAAGCCAAAATAATCCAAGTAGAAGCCAAAATAATATTAAAATTCAATTATCTCAGGTTAGGAATACTGGCTGGCATTTATACTCCAAAGATATCAACCATCGTTTCCCTCACATATCGCAAACGAATAATATTTCGAGTGCATGAAGTCAGAATGAGCAACGCGCCACGTCTGAATCACTCGGCCGGCAATAACTTTGTAACCTCCCATTAACGATCAATTATCGACTCAGGTATCAAAATCGAATAGAATGACAACGATCCCTGGAACTCTTCTTCAAATTTCAACGATAATAAATTTTCACCTGGAAAGTGAAATTGATCCCTAAGATGTTTATAATATGATATACGCTAGGTTTGATGTCTTTTTTCCTCATAAATCTTCGACATATATCGGCCATTCGGCCCCGATTCGATGCCGCTGACTTATGACTTGCTGGCTCAAGCTATAGCAGGCATCTTCAGGATTTAATCGAACTGGCGCTAAGAATTCTCACTCATTTAGCGCTTTTTCGTCATTTTTCCGACCATGAGTACGACTTCCGACGACGGCAAGGGTGATAAAGACCCTTGTCCTCTCCAGTACTGCGATTTAAGTCCAGTAGATCACGCGCGATTGTGTCCGTTTTATGCCTCTTTGTTGACCCGTTCTACAGACCAGGGGATAGCGCCAGAGGAGCTAGACCTCCTCACGAGTGACCTTGAAACATTATTAGCGGCGTGTAATCGGCGCATGAGACTGCTGGAAACCGAAACGAAAGTTCTCGAGGACTGGGCCGAGAAGAAAGACAAGAAAATCGTCCGTCAAAAAGAACTTGAAATTTTGAACTCTTTGACTTTCAAAAGGGGCAAGCCCCTGGTAGAAGAGCGGGGCTCAAAGAAACAAAAGGTTGAGGACTCTATAAAAGGGAGTGGTCCGGCCTCTGGAAGAACAAAAGGTTTAGGAAAAACCAGTGATGGAGGTGATGATGAATCATACACTGTTTCGGCAAAAACAAAAACTGATGCGCCTAACAGATTCTGGTCTGCTGTGGAGCCATATTGTACTGACTTGACCTTGGATGACCTTAAATTCCTTGAGGACACTCTAAAGTCAGTTGATGATGAGCATGAATACTCTAAAATACCAGCATTAGGTAAGCATTACAGCGAGAAGTGGGCTCAAGAGGACTTGGTCGAGGAGCAACAAGAGGGAATAAAGTTACAAGAAAAGCGTCGGGGTGGACTTTCAAATGTATCTACTGATAATAGTAGCAAGGCAGAACTAGCTGCTGCTGTATTGAAAAAGGGCGATTCTTCAGCACTTCACTGTGAGGAAGATTCTTGTCCATTTGGGCCATTGACTCAACGATTAGTTTCAGCATTGATTGAGGAGAACATAATGGCACCGATAGAGCAAAGCATGGCATCATTCTTGAAAACAGGGGAGAGTGCTTCAACACGGAGTGGTGGGGTGACTCCTCGTACCCCTGTGAAGGCACCCCATGTGCCCCACACCCGCACCCTAGAAGCAAGGATCAAGGAGGAGCTGGTATTCCAGGGTTTGTTAGATGAAGATCAAGGTGAAGAGGATGACGATGAAGTCTTAGCTGAATTCAAAAGACACCAGATTGAACTCAAAACTTTGATAGCAAAGAACAAACAAGCCAAGATGGACCTGTACAGGCTTGCTCAAGAGGAAATGCGCAGGCAGGAACTGCGGCACCGGAGCAAGATAGCTGATGCTGAGGTAATGGAGAACTTCCGTAGGATCATGGCCTGTAAACAAAAGAGAAAGTCACCAACAAAGAAAGAGAAAGATGTTGCTTGGAAAGCTCTAAGGGAAAGGGAGGCCATCATAAGAGTCCTCAGTAGCACCTAATCATATTGGTTAACTTTTCTTGGTGTGTATCTTGTTCTCTGTAAAAAAGGAATTTATATTTTTTTAACTAGGCTACTCCTGTTTTGAAGGATCATATTTTCTAGTCGATAAGTAAATGTAGACATTAAAGCAGATTTTGTGTGAGTGAAACAAAACTATGGCATGTCTGTATCCCCTTGCCATAACCATACTTAACTTTCTGTACTGTAACTCTGTAATTTGATTGGATCAGAAAGACAAATACAATTGGAAATCATTTCAACATCATGGCATGTTGTACAGTAACCATTCCATAAGTCATTGCCCTAACTTGCCCACTAATATGAAATCTGCTCTATGGTCTGTACAGTAGAGTCTAGTTTAGAATACTCAGCAATGCATGAAGGCGAAGACAGTGATAGAGGTGAGAAATTGAGTTGTTGTAAATAGGTGGTTGTCCTATTGGTGCATATATATACATGTAGGACAAGATCTCTTTGCCAATAACATGGCCATGCTGAAAAAAATTGTTATGGTATGCCCCGGTGATAAGAAAATTAGATAAATCATGGTTTCTGGAAAACTACATGTCCACCCACCCCTCCCATGGGTATACATGTGTAATTAATAATTAACCATTAAATTTATGGTGAAACAGGGGGGGGGGGGGGTGGGGTTTCCCAGAAACCGTGATTGATCCAAAATATATAGGTTCCATTGCAATGCTTCATTAGCTTTCATTGCTTTGCACCCTTGGCATCCCATTATTTTTTTCAACATGGCAGCATTATCAGCAAAGAGGTCTATCGCATTGAATTTTCAAGTTTGTCTAAAACAAAACAATAAAAATAACACCCTAGGAGAGAACTATTTGATAAAGGATGCCAATTCCATTTTATATTTGCAACGGCCTTCTTCAGAATTATATATTTTTTCTAATATACCTCGAAAGTGTAATGCTACTAACTATAAGTTATTTGTGTTTCTGGTAATGAGAAAGTTTACATTTCAAAGTTGATAGTGTCCCCATAGAAAAACAATTGAAAATCAAGGAGAAAGACTTTATTACCTGTACCTATCAGTGGTTTCGATAACTTTTGAAGTAGAAGGCACTAAAAAGCATAAATTAAAGATACTTCAGAAATGAAATTAAACTACAGAGAATTTTGTTTTGCATTTTACTCAAGCTGGACATTTTTCAGCTTAACATTGCCAATAGCAATGACGACAGAGATGCCTTGAACAAGGTGTAATAACAATTATTATATTAGTGAGAGTTTGAAGAACAATATAGTACCATACTTTTAGTGCTTTGAGAAATGTAGTTCCATGACATAATAATTGCCAGGTTGCATCCAAACTGGTTACTTGATAATTGGCCGGTAACAAAACGAGCAGGGGACTGGGACCGAGTTTATCAGAATTACTCTAATTCTAAAATGAAGTTGATCACACGATAGAGCATGTTGAAATTAGCATGTTTGCCAAGTTTGACGTGATTCATGTGAATCTTGTCTGAATTATAAGCAATTGAAATTTCTTTGTCCCTCCAAAATTTTACAATGAATGTATGGTTCGGAGGGACAACGTTAAAAAATAAGAGAGTTTGTATGGGAAAATTGACATATGTATAAATGTAAATCTCGAATCTTTTTAAACTAAGTACTGTTAAATTTATATTCATATTGTAAACGCATTGAGGCTTGCATAATGCGTTCTAAGAACGGTTAATATTATTATTTTATTATTATTATTATTTGATGCCTTCTAGCATCGTCAATATTGAGCCAAAGTTCACGAAACTTTCCAGACTAGCTAAGTTCGATCTGTTCTTTTGGAAAATAATGATCACTTTGACTAGTTATTAATTGAATTAGTTTTACTGACTCGGTTCCAGTCCCCCGCTCGTTTTGTTACCGGCTAATATTGTATCAGTATTTTAGATAAATATCCATCAATGACACCAAATATGGAAACGTAACTGAATGATGTAGAAAAAAAGTATTTATTGAGGGAGTTCTTGGTGTTACAGATCACCACATAGACTTGCCACAAGCCAACCTCTTATGTTTGCGAAGCGAGGCGAGCGAGCAAGGCGTATAAACAAAATTGGAAAGGACTTTGAGAAATTGTAATCACCACATGACGTAAAACCGAAAACTATTGTCTTCTAATTGAAGCAAAATAATACCCTGAAATATAAAGAACAAAATGAATCTGCAACACCGAGAAGCACTCGTTTATTTGCGTAACTAGAAAGTAAATAATAAATCAATATTCATGCATGTGTGTTTTGCTTCGTTGGCTAAGATGTCTTGAGAAAAAAGTTGGTTCATTGGCTGCAGGGATATGAATGTAAAACGGTACCTTTCATGTAAAAAAAGCCATTAGGCTGAACGGGCATGGTCTCTTGCCGCGTGATATCTTGCTGTTATCGTTCTTGTGATCGCGTTTGTAGCCCTGTTTCGATAGGGGACATATCATTTATTGCCTTGATGAGGTGGTTGGTCATTTCTAGTTAAGTGTAATAGCTCACTTTCGATATGATATGCTTCGATCACTGAGCATTATTCCCCGGCCGGATGAAACCTTTATGCGTGACAAGTGAAGCATATATTGTTACCTTCTTTTCTTCACCCCACATGCATGAAAGGGAGAAGAGATCAGAAAAGGACAAAAAAAGCCCAAATCGCCATTCTGTATACGTGTCTGAAGGTCTTAATTTCCCGGGGGGGGGACCCCCATATAAAATGGGTAGGGATGCTCGTCGGACATTTTCGATTTGACCCCTAAGAGGTACTAAAATGGGCGTGGCTCAAGCTTATTTTGACCCCTAAAAGATAATAAAAATGTAAATTGATAACAGCTTTTTTGTTCAATTGACACCCGAACCCTAAAAGGTACCGCTTTACATAGAAATGTCTGTGTTTGATGGTGGATACCCTAAGTGGTACCAAACTCCTGATTTTGACCCCTAAAAGGTACGACGAGCATCCATGTACCCCTCACATAAGGGAGTCCCCCCCCCCCGGGCTTAATTTTCCCTCTGAATTGACTACATATGGATAGGCAAAAACATTTTTGTATTATTCCCAGTTTTACGTATCGGGAATTTGACGATATTTTGCTTGGAGCTAAAATTTTCCGGTCTTGGAAGTTTCCTCAAAGTCGAGCTGCCGAAGATTTTAGCTCAAAACAAAAGCAAAATATCGTCAAATTCCCGATAAACCGGGAATCGACCCATTCACCCAGTGCACCTTGAACATTACCCTGGCATGGGTTCCAGAGGCCCGAAGAAGTACTTAGAAAGGCCCGAAGAAGTAAAATACTTGAACACTCAACTCGGCCATAATTATTTATTTGTGTTGAACTATCTAGTAAAAACCGAGTGAATCTGTGAATAATTTGCTGCGATTTATCGAAGCCTGAGGAAATTCGGAAAGTGTGTGCTACCTCTGGAGTATAAGACAAAGTCTGATGTCAAACATGCCAACATGGTCTGTTTTGTCGGCGCGGTCTGCAGTACAATCAAGTTGGCCATAATTTGTGCTGAACTATATACACCGAGTGAATCTGTGATCGAAATTTCTGTTGGCTTGCTCGCTGTATTGGATTCTGCTTTTCGCTGTACATACAGATACCAAAACTACAAACAGTACCTGGCCTGAGTTTTCTGTAACGTTATCCTACGTGAAGAACCCGACACAAGTGTTCTGGACCAGACCTATATTATGAAAACTACACGACACGAGTGTGCTTGCGAAACTGATCAACTCCTGAATAATTTACATATGCAAATACCAAACATGTCATGCCAAACAAACACTTAATTTGCATTTCACGCCAACTCGTCACACCTTTCCTCTTATGCAAGATAATAAAGTTCAACCTGCACACTGTCAATAGATACTTAAAGTTCAATTATAGCAACTAAAGTTCAATGATAAGTAAAGTTCACTAACAACTAAAGTTCAATGAGGAACATAGTCCGTGAGTCGAGCTGGGGGTTTTCGCACTCGACTAGATCTGCGCAGAGCCGGTGTGGACGGTAGGACATCGGGCACAGCCTGCTCTGAACTGTGGGACACAGGGCTGTGCAGAACCGGTGTAGGGGGCTGCTCAATCAGAACTGGAATTGGCTCAGCTGGAACTTCTGTAGTCGGCATCTCATCTGGGACTTCTAAGAGCTCATCAGTCGGGATGAGTTGGCGGCGATTACGTCTATAGCTAGAGCTGCCAACTTTGACCTCATAACTTCTGATACCAATGGGACGAGTACAAATTCCAGTACTCCAAGTCGTCTGACCAGGCAATTTCATGCGGACAGTATTACCCGCCTCAATAGGTTTGAGGGGTTTGACCTGCCGGTCATAGTAAAACTGCTGGCGCCTCTTCTGACCCACGAGAGCACGAGTGTCAAGTTCTGTTGGAAAACTTGGCTTGAGTAACGTGCCTGCCATGGGTAGGAGGGTCTTGCAACGTCGACCCAAGAAACGCTGTGCTGGACTTGTGCCGATACCTTCAGTGGGAGTGTTGTGATACTCTGACTGCCCAGAGACTCGACATTTGTTAAACAAACGTTTGATGGTCTTAACTGCGTTTTCTGCCTTCCCATTAGATTGAGGGTAATGGAGAGATGACGTCACATGTTGGAACCCCCATGCATGTCTTCGCGAAGACAGCAAATTCGGCAGAGGCGAACTGTGGACCGTTGTCAGTCGCCAACACATCGGGAGGACCATGCATATCTTGAACAGATGGCCTTTAGCTGCCTGATAACACTACGGGACGTGACTTTATGTATGCGCTCCACTTCTATAAATCCACTGTAGTAGTCAACTACAACTAACAATGTTCGTCCATTCATCTCGCATAGATCAGCACCGACTCTTTGGACCACGGGCGTGCCACTATTTCGTGCTGAAGCAGTGGTTCCTTGCTAGGCGCTTGTCGGTGCGCCAGACAAATGTCACATTTGGAGACGTACTCCTTTAACTCTATAGACATGCGGGGCCAGAAGAGACTCTCTCGTGCTCTTCTAAGACAGCCTTCTACTCCAATATGAGTCGCGTGTGTCACAGCCATCATCTCCTTGCGCATTACAGTTGGCACTAAGAGGCGAGATCCCTTGAATACTAACTCATCTTGTATGGTTAGCTCATCACGGAAATCGTAATATGCATGTAGACTCTCTGGCACCTTCGTCTTGCTGTCCGGCCAGCCACGTTGGATCATCGCGCACAGCTGTTGGAGCACTGGATCACTGGAAGACGCATGCGCAATCTGTTGTAGACGACTATCACTGACTGCGAGTGCCTTTCTGTGGTCCACTTCTTCTAGCTCACGGGATAAATCACACGCGTGTACCTCGGGAGGGTATGCACGACTTAGCGTATCTGCTAGGAACATGGCTTTACCCTTCTTGTATGAAACTTGTAAGCTGTACTTCTGCAGTTGAAGCATTCTCTGAAGTCGTTTTGGAGTACTGTCCAGCGGTTTGAGTACAATCATCTCCAGTGGTTTGTGGTCTGTTTCCACACTGACTACGTCACGACCATAGATATACGCATCGAAATGTTTACATGCAAACACAATCGCGAGTAACTCTCTTTCGATCTGCGCATATCTAGTTTCAGCTGAAGTCAACGAACGCGATGCATAAACCACAGGTTGACCGTTCTGCATCAAAGTAGCTCCAAGACCAGACTGCATGCGAAGCGTCACACTGTAGAGTTACCTCTTCTCCTAGATAATAGTAACGTAGTATACTGGCGTATTTGAAACAGCTTTCTTCAGATCCTCAAACACCGCTTGCTGTGCCTAATTCTATACCCACTCAGTGTCTTTCTGAGTAAGCACTCTAAGGGGCTTTGTGATGTCGGAAAGTCTTGGCAGGAACTTGCTCATGTACAGCGTGAGCCCCAGCAAGCGGCCACATCTGTGGGCTGATGAGGCATTTCCAAAATCGCCTTAACCTTGGATGGGTCTACACACAAACCCTTGCCAGTGGCCATATGCCCAATAAACGGAACTTCTTCTTTCCTCAGCTTGGTCTTCTCTGGATTCAATTTCACATTTCGCTCCTCGCAACGCTGCAAGAACGCTTCCATGTTCTTGTCATGGTCTAGAGTAGCATCTGCCAGTGTATCACCATAGCCAACAACAACAAAGTGGCGTCCGCAACAACTTCGATTCCATGCAGTCCCTCGACGAGCTCATGCATCCTGCGTTGAAACACTTCTGGCGCAGAACATATACCAAACGGCATACGTTTCCAACGATACCTCCCGAAAGGTGTGTTAAACGTCGTCAGATACGATGACGTCTCGTCCAACATTATATGCCAAAATCCACTGCGGACATCTAAGACAGTGAAGAGCTTGGCTCTATGCAGACGCGTTGCGATGTCTTCAATAGTTGGCAAAGGATAATTCTCACGCTGTATTGCTCGATTAAGGTCCTTCGGATCTAAACAGATGCGCAATGAACCGTCTTTCTTAGGGACGACCACCATAGAGCTTATCCATGCTGTGGGCTCAGTAACGGGAGCGATAATGTCCTGCTGCGCCATGCTCATCAAGGTGTCCTTGAGACGATCTCTCAAAGCTACAGGCACACGTCTTGGCGCATGTTGTACCAGATCCACCGTCTTGTCGAGCTTGATGTGGTACTCGCCTTCCAACGTACCGACTCCCTCACCGAAGACTTTGGGATTACTCTTGACCTAACTCTCTTTGGTTAATGGTGCGCGTGTCGCTGTACTGTCAACAGTATACACAGGGGAACTACCTGTAGCAGGCTTGTTTAATTCGTCATTATCTAGGTGCTTGACTATTTTCATGCCGATGCAGGCCTTTCTACCCAAAAATGGACGAATACGCTCGTTGTCGACTAACTTACAATCCAAACCACACTTTAAATTACCACGAGAGACTCGGATGACCACTCTACCAAGAGCAAGGAGTTTGGTTCCACCATAGGCTGTAATTGATGACTTGATCGGGGTCACTTCCGCTAAGTCGAAGTCTCGAGTTGCTTTCTTGTACAAATGTAATGGAATCACATTACACTGGGCTCCGGTATCCACTTGAAAACGCATATAGTTTCCAAACTTCAATTTCAGTGTTACCAATTGTGCTTCGTCCAGGCTCACAGCTGAAACGTTAGCAGGTCACACCTCTATGTCACTATCATCATCGACGGGCATGGCTGCTTTTGGCTTGTTACTGGTCTTGGGTTGGTGCATACTGCGGCACATAACAGCAAAATGATTAATCTTTTTGCACTTATAGCACTCTTTACCATAGGCTGTGCATAACTCTCTCTTGCTGAATTCGTGTTTCTTTCCGCAGTTCCAGCATTCTTTGTCTTTACCTTTGTTCTTGTCCGTACTTCTACGACGTTTGGGCTTCGTATTCTTACTAATGGCGTTTACAGTTGTACCGGATAAATTCCCACGATTTTCATCGTTTCTAGCGTCGTTTCAGCGGCATGGCAGATTTCACCGTCCTGGCGAGCGTTAATTTGGGCTCTCTCAGAAGTCTCTCTCGGACTTTATCGTCCTTGATGCCAAAGACTAGCCTGTCACGCAAAATCTCTTCGGGTGTTATCGTCAGAAAATCACAGCCCGCTTCTAATTTCCGTAAAGCTGTTCTGTATTGGTCATATGTTTCACTTGACTCTTGTTTTCGGCAATTAAACTTGTATCTTTCAAAGGGAATATGCTTCAGCGGCTGACAGTACTGTGAGAATTTCAACAGCACCGGTTGAATTTTATCTTCATCGCCTTCTGCTCCCCAATCGGTGAATGTTGCAAACACATCCGCTGCTTCCTCGCCTATCACCGTAATTAGAGTGGCGACTTGAATAGCTTCAGCTTTCTTGTTTAGCTCTGTAGCCCGAGAGTAATTGTTCCAAGCCCTTTCAAACTTCTTCCATTTCTCGGCTGCATTTGAATCATGAATTTCGAGCGCCTGTGGTGGCGGCAATGAATAGCCCGAAGACATCTTGTTTCAAATATCGACTAATATCTCTTCTGAGACGCTGGGTTTCTTCAGTGTAAAACTACGTGTGGTTTCTCCAACACTATAGCTAACCCGGCTGCCACCATGAAACGTTATCCTACGTGAAGAACACAACACAAGTGTTCTGGACCAGGGCCCGGTTGTTCAAAGCCCGATTAGTGCTAATCCAGGGTTAATTTCCATGACAACCAATAGGTTCTGTTCAGAGTTAATCCAGGATTAACACTAATCGGGCTTTGAACAACCCGGCCCAGACCTATATTATGAAAACTACACGATACGAGTGTGCTTGCGAAACTGACCAACTCCTGAATAATTTACATATGCAAATACCAAACACGTCATGCCAAACAAACACTTACTTTGCATGTCACGCCAACTCGTCACATTTTCTAAACACCCGTATCTTGTGTGAGTTGTAACACTACACATCAGTGGAAAGTTACACATGAGTAGTATAGTCGGAGTCCAGAAATTCACCCGAATCCACTTTCTGACGTCCTTGTGCAAGAAAAAAGTAGTATCATTTTGACTCCGACTATACTACTAGGGTACTAAGGGTCATCCAAATTGTCACTAGACATTCTTGCACCTAAAAATCCAAACTTGAGTATCTGTTAGAGATATCCTAGCATATAGTTATATCGACGTTCTTCGCCCCGCAACATCCTTACACCTAAAAATCCAAACTTGAGTATCTGTTAGAGATATCCTAACGTATAGTTATACCGAAGAGAGAATGGCGAGTTCAAAGCTTTTCAACGTAGGCGATGTGGTCGAAGCATTCGAAAAGGCCAAAGAAGATGGGCAATCCCATGGATCCGTCATATCGTTCGACTGGACCCATCCTAGAAACGGACCGAACGGATGCAAGTACGTTTCCGTATTCTTCGACATTGGCGATGGACCTCATCCAGCGGTCTTTCGGTTCGAAGGGGAAAAGCACGTGGGACGGATAGCACCACACAACGAAGAAGACGTAGGCAAAAAACGCGATAGACATCCTTGTCTACAATTTCAAAAATGGAACGACTTTGTACGTACGGAGGTCTATGGAATCACGATTAAGAAAAATGACAATGGAGAATTGGATCTTCCTTCCGACGACAAGCTAAGTCCTACTTTCAAACTAGTCGAACACCTAGATTGGGCTTTCGATTGCGAAGTAAGTAAACTTATCGAAGACAAAAAGATCTGCATGCGCAATCCACGTAAACGCAGTCCACCTGGAAAGGACGACACCATTATCGTCCCCAACACCAAGGTGGTTCCGATGATCCAAAGGTTTATTTCCACGAACTCCACTACCAATGCTGGATGTCGATTGCCCAACCCTATAATGAGGATGAGAGCGAAATGCGACTACAAGACTGGAACACCTAACGGTCAATTCTTTGACAAAAGTAAGTCGTACTCCGATGGGGACAACACTACGTACGAACCTCTCGTCGATGAGAACTCTAGCGGTCTTAACATCGACAACATAAGCAAACTCATCCTACCAGGTTCTATTCACGATGGTATTTGCAACGCCTCAAGTATTTGTGCAAGTAGTATGGGACTTTCATACCCACTAGATGTTGAGATCGACATAGTACGACAACCATCGAAGAAGAATAGATACGACCAACGAGACGTTTATGCCGCCAATACTAAGCATAGTGCCAGTGTGGACGCAGCCGCGGAAGATGAGTGAACGTAGGTAATGGAGGGCAAAAAAAAAAAAAAAAAAATGAAGAAAACTCGTTGCATGACCCTTCTTCATTTTTTTTTTTTTTTTTTTCTTTTCTATGTCCAAATTGTCACTAGACACCTAAGAATCCAAACTTGATAACCTATTAGAGATATGATTACTATACTGCATATCGATCTCTTCCACTATGGATAATATATCGTGCCTCCCTCTAGAAATCTTGACTAAGATCGTAGAGCATGCAGGTCCTACGTCATTCGCAAGCATCGCAAGGACATCGAAACGCCTAAACGGTGCCGCATCTCTCGCGCGCTACAAAGACGTAGACCAAGAGTTCCGTAGACAAGTACTATGTTTTGGTCTTAGGTCTACTAACGACGACAACGATCGAGACAAAATGGCTAGGACTTTCGGTATTTCCGCAAGCTACATCGACGATAGCCTTCCTCTTATCTACGCCAGCGAACATGGTAATCTTAATATTGTTAAGTGGCTCACCAAGCACTTACGTTTCGATAAAATGGATAGATACACCAATCATACTCTATGTGCTGCCTTAACGTATGGTCATCTTGGTATCGCTAAGTGGCTCACTAAGCACTTCCAGTTCACCAAAGAGGGTAAAGCCGTCACGTTTGCTATACTAGATGCCAGTACGAATGGTTATCTTAATATCATCAAGTGGCTCATTCGACGTTTTCAGATAACCATAGAGTATGAATACGTTCATCATGCTCTACTATGCGCCTGTAGCAATGGTCATCTTGATACCGCTAAATGGCTCGTTAAGTGGCTCATTAAAAACTCCCATCTCACCATAGAGGACGAAAATACCCTACTAGATTACTATGTGAATGCTTATGCTGCCATATAGGAAGAAGAAGAATCCGATTGAATCCAACTGCACCTAAAAAAGTCCAAACTTGAGTATCTGTTAAAGGAATGATTATTATACTGTATATCGATACCGAATGGTATTAGTATATGTTCTTTATTCCACGATACTAGCTTACGTTGTCATCTTAGTACGCATTAACACCATGAAGATCGAACATGTCGAAGAAGAACTCGAACGTAGACGCCGCAATGCCTGAGACGACTTGTGATTGGTTGATGAGAGGGAAGGACTCGAAATGCCCAAAGAAGATTTCGAAGACATCGAAGTTCTGTGCCCAGCACAACTGCCAAATCTCAAAAGGCTGTGCCCAATTCGTGCCATGCTCGAAGTGTGGTAAAGGATGTCGTACTAGTTACGGGCTTTGCTCAGGATGCGACCGTCTCGCCATCAAGAAGAGTTCCCATATAAGACGCGCTAAGAAGTCCAGCAAGACGCTAGAGGAAACTCCACGGCCAAGAAAGGAGGAACTTGCAGAGCCAAACGTGGTGGAACCGGAGGAAGAGGCAAACGTGGATCCAAATGAGACAGCGAAGACCGACTACTTCCGTGAGTTCGATACGTTTGCAGATTCAACCGTGGTGGAAGCGGAGGAAGGTTTCGACGAGGCTCTCACCCGTGCGTTCGACAGGAATGCTTCGATGAGGCTCTTAGCCATGCGTCCGACGGTAGCATTGCCCGCGGAACCAAGAGTGTTGGAACCAGAGGAAGGTATCGGAGAGTCTCTCAACCATGCGCTCGACGAGGTGTTGGCTGCCTTGAGGAGCGAGAAGGACGATTAGGAATAGCCACGAAAAAAAAAAAAAAAAGAATGAAGAAAGTCGTTGCGTGACCCTCTTCATTCTTTTTTTCTTTTTTTTTTTCTATTAAACGTATGACATCTACAGCGTATCATGGACGAGCTAATCAGATTGTTTGGTCCTGGAATTCGTAGAAGCCTGAATATCAAACCACAAGTGGAACATATTAACACCAGTGAAACATGTTCTGATTGTCTCTGCCCCTTGGAAATACAAGGAACGGAATTCGTGTGTCCCACATGTGGTCTTGTTTCCGAGGTCGAACCATGTGAAGAAACTAAGATCGATATTACTACTACTCGACTGCGTATAGTAGGTCCGGACGGGTTTCAGTATCAAAGTGATCTAGACCGCGCAAAACCAAAGCAAAGCGATAACACGGAACTGCAACGACGAACGCTCCTACAAGAACTACGAGCATACAACACTATTTACAAACAAAGTTATGACCTATCGTTCCCTATGAACACGTTAGGAATCGTAGCCGACGCATTTATCCAAGTAATGAAAGTTCATCCCAAGCGTAGCGATGCTAAGAGAAATATTTTAGCTGCTCTACTCTACCATGCGTGCATACAATGTGGGTTCGTACGAACTAAAGGTGAGGTTGCTCGCTTCATGCAACTAAGCAATAAAGGCATCCATAGTGGAGAGGTCTTTATACGTTCTCTGTATGACGACGATAAGATTGATATGGACTTGAATGCCGAGCGCATAGTTCCTCACATTGCAACGACTTTCCTTAAACTCGATCCTCAAGGAGTACCTATAGACGTTCAACAAATAGTCCACGAGGTCGTTACTACGGCAATGGAAAACAATATAGGCCCCAAATCAATACTTAAGACGAAAGTTGTTGGAGCAAGTTATGAGGTGCTACGTCGCTTAGGATCGTCTATGTCTCTTAAGGATGTCGTTAAACGATGTGACATATTTGGAAATGCGGTCAAGCGTTTTGTCAAGGAGTTGCTTTCTTACCATTCCCACTTCGAACCAATCTACACTAGGCATGGGCTAACTAGCAGTAGGACTTGGCAAAGTGAAAGTGAGAGCCATGTTCGTGCCTTTCATAGGAAACGTCGATTCTTACCCCACTAAGCTGCCAAGTTTTTCTCGCATTTCCTTTTGCACTTCTTGTTTGAGTTCGGCTCGAACCCGATCCGGACTTTTTTCACCTATGGAAGTCTCACGACGAATTTCAGACCTCATGATCTCATACTTATTTGCTTCATTCAGGATGAGACTGTATTCGGAGTCGGATATGTTTTCATCGCGTAGGGCCTTCGATACTAGATCGCGAATCGTATTGATTTTCGCCTTTGCCAACATAGTTGTCCTTTCATGCTTAGAAACCTTCATTCCTAACTTCTTAGCTCCAATGGTTGTAGATGCTGAAATTAATCCACATAGCCCACCAATAACTCCAAGTGGTAGACCAATCACTATTCCAACCCCAGTCAACGCTGCGCCCAATCCAGATCCAGATAAGATCACAGATAGACCTCCAGTTACCACTGCGATACCATGAACTATTCCTTGAGAACGTGCATATTTCTTGCGCACACCTTCGTAGTGCCTTTCTTGAACTTCTATGTCCGAAAGCGTGTCTCGGATCGTTTGCAGTCTAAAGTTCTTTCCAGTGTCACTAGCAATCTGTGGATAGATACTTGGTGCTGATGGAAACGGTTGAATCGAATCGCCTTCCATCGTACGTTATACATATAACTTACTCAAGCTTCAACACGTACAGTATGGGTCGACCCTGGAAGTCTATCAGATTGCCTTTCTCATCGAGAATTGTCAGACGAAGACTGCTTTGTATCGTACCTAGAGCTTTGACAGCTAGAGGTTGTAGTGAGGCATACGTCGTTTTCACAAATCTATCGCCTCGGATATGTATTCTACTTAGGACTTTAGATTGCTTTCCATCTTGAATCGAGAATCTGGAATCCACCACGTCGCAGCAGATATACGCTATGTCGATTTCATCTTGGATGGACACTTCGTGCATACCTACTTTTAGTCGCGTAGCAATCCCATCTTTATTAATACCCATCAGTTTGCAGAGGTTTCCACTAAGTAGGATCGATTGCTTGACTTCTAGGTTCCAAGCCCTCCTATGATGGGGTTTCTCGATTGTTATGATGTCAGCACCAACTGCAGGCGCAAAGAATTGTCGAAGGCTCGCCATAGTGTGGTTTCCCTTAGGAACGTCGTACGGAAACCCTATGCCTTCGGTAGACCACCAGAAGGTAGCATTCCCTGCTAGGTTCCACCAACTATTCTCAATAGTGACCTCGACTAGTGAAACGTTCTGTATGAGAATAGGGTTGTCGAAGTAGACAGTATGGTCGGCCAATGTTGTGGTGATATATAAGAGAACCATCTTATATGTTGAAGGTATAACTATACGTACGTATAGCTTCAACATGACAGATGCATGGCGACAGTTCAAGTACCTATTTCCTAATGCCGTACTTAGTTGGTTCGAATCTACTTCCGATAATGTTAATTTCATTGATCGGGGAATGTCTCATCGCGTGTTCACGGAGGAAGGTCTTCCTACTAAGACGGGAGGTGGTAAATTGATGGGGTGGCTCGGTCGCACTGGTAAGGCTCTAGATGTAGCACTTGGTGGTAAGTCAGTTTACGAGAGCGTACTATTCGCGCGGGAACACAAAGGTCTTTCCAAACACCATTGGATAGAAGAAAACGATAAGATCGCAACGTTGAATGCAGATCTATTAGCGAAGTTCGAGAAACGATACTCACATACGGATCTTCACAAGTTCTATGCCTCTACGGAAGTGAACGGTCCAGGCAAATATTCGACGAGTATTTGGTTTCGAGATGGAGATTCTAGCTATGTCGTTTACGGCGATGATGTCTCAAAGTTATCTGCAGTCACTCAAAGACGCATCGATGACGCATTGCAGGGAATGGTTGATGGTTTCCCATCTACGTTGACACTAGATAAGAGTGCGAAATATCCTATTCGAGCAGTTCCTTTTACCGAACCGGCACAAGATATCGATCTCACCAAGTTATGGATATACGTCACACCTACGAAGAAGTTCGAAGCAGGCGTTCCAAATATATTCAAGGAGATCGTTGTAAAGCATACGGCAGCAAAGGAGTCTCGTAGATGGTTATCAGGTCCGGATTTCAAATACTGGCCTCAACAACTTAATTTTGCAACGTGGTGTGCAACTTCTGGATGCGGAGTGTCGTTGTTTGACCCCACTTTCAAAACATATCCACCAGTTGTCCAAGGGTTCCTACGATTCCACGTATATTTCACGATACGAAGAATTCTACACGAACTTGGAGCTCCTCTACCTGGTAACCGTGCTTTCAAGCAACTCGACAACCTCTATAGCAAGTCAGTCCTTGAGAAGTTGTGCATCGAATTCGGTATATCTCGAACGCCAGACTTTCGGTGGGATGGCTTAGGAGACGTCTACGTAAACTCTCATGGAAGAATGGTGAACTATACGGAGAAGTACGCACATAATACTTCGTACTCTGCGAAGTGGCCTGGTGGTGACTTTAAGTTTCCTGAGGAGAGTCGTACGGACTATCAGTTTCCTTTATCGTACATTAGCAATAACAACGGTAAACAATACAATTGGTTTACGCCACCAATCGGTAGAGGTTTGACGAATGCTGGATTGGGTAGATTGAATCGATCTGTCGAAGCTTTCGGATATTGTATTCTAGGCGCTCAAAACGATCTTAACGAATCCATCGTAGATAGTTTCAACGTCAAAGAAAAGTTCAAGAGCTTAGTCGAAGGCGCTATTCTCGAAAACGATTTAGTGGTGAGCTATAAAAACTATCTTACTGCTATAACGACGACGCATAAGAGGCTCGATCTAGCAATAGCTATAGGTGTGCGATTGTTGCCAAGCAATCTAGTGTACTATCTTGGTAAGAAAGATGGCTATAGGAATCCAACCCCGAAAGCCACGAAAGATATGATGCTAGGCACTAACGACATCAATGCAGAAGTCAAAGGACGCCCACCTCCTCCTAAGGAAGGACCATCAGATAAGAAATTAATACCGCCTCTCGAGACGCACGAGAAACTAGTTCCTGTACCAAAGGCTGTCCCACAACATGAGATTAATCTCGCAGTGACATCCATTGCCGCAGCTGGAATTGCATGGACGTTGTTTCGTTAACGTCGTTTGTATTGCTCCACTACGAAGACCACTGCTGCTACGATTAACAACCAAATGTTGTTTGCTAAGACTCCAACGACGTCAGCAGCCATACTGAATATGAAACTCGCAATTGGCCCAATCATCTTAGGTAGAATCTCCTCTAACTTTTTACCCATTGCCTTTAAGGCTTTGGCAGTTGTTTTAGCAGCTGCTTTGGCAGCCTCTCCAACTCCGGATACTATCGCGGGAACTGCCTTCGTCAGATTGGAAACTATCACGCCGATCACAGTACTTACCGCAGCTACCACGCTAATTATACTGACTCCATACTTCTTGAAGATGATTCTTATACGATCCCTAAGTGGCATCCGTTCTACTATAGCTTCTTCTATTTGTTCTAGGACTGCGTGCTCCTCCTGATCGGTCTTTATTTCATTAGTAGCGTTTTCTTTCTGAGTTTCGGTAGACGTAGGGTCTTTGAGTATTTCCTCATTTCGTTCGATCCTCTCACTCAATTGATCTTCAGCTACTATGACTTGCTCTACCATTTCTACCCTCGGAGGTCCTAGGACTTCTTTGAGACCTTTCCCAATCCTCGCATATAACTCGCCCTTCGTGGTGGTCAAGGGGATAGGTTTATTTTTGCTTCCATACTCGTGGATAGCGACTCTACCGTCAGACATGGTTGCCATCTCGAGATGGCTACCTCGAATTCCCACATCTGGATATCGTTCCCAGACGGCCTCGAACATCTCCTGTTTCACATTGTCTGATAAGCCTTGTTCGAAGACCACGTTTCTAGCGCTGAATTTAGGAGGTTTCTCATCTTCCAGATTTTTCATGATTCTTTGATATCTAGAAACGTTCGATTCCGGATCCGTGATCGAATCTATGTAATCATTCATAGAAAACGAGGTTTCCTGATCCTTCGGTCTAGCACCTTCTAGGGTGTAGTTGCGTCTGGTTTTCATTGGGACCATTTCTCCTGACTCTTCTGGAAACGTCATCGCTTTCCACTCCTCCACATCGATAGCGTCGTCATCATCGTAATCTTTTCCTCTTTCAGCTTCATCAGTTCTTTCCTCATACCTCCCATCAAAGGCCATGTTAGACATAACTATATATATAGTTATATTCAACATGATCTCATCAAAGTTGGATCCCACACAAGCACGAAGAGAGCCTCATGCACTCAAGGCTCCGCGAGACTTGTATAGGAAAACTTTCACTCGATCATCTGCCAATCCAGGTGAGACTCTATACGTAGAAGTCCCAAAGCTAGCAGAAGGTGTAGTACTAGTACCTGGTAGCTTAGCGCTATTGGGCGACATCGTACTATCTGGTGGACATGCGAATAACAGAGTCGTTTCGAACATTGGACGCTGCTTGGTCATACGTAGAATCTGTAGGATGGGAGCTGAAACAGTAGAAGACCTTGTCAGGCCAGACCTCCTACAAACGTACTCCGATGTATACCTATCTACGCAGGAGAGAGAGTCGAGAGTACAACAAGGCATTCAATCAGAGAACGTAAACAAGCTACGATCGAAAGCTGGCGATAAAAGTACTTCGGTTGCTGCAGATAACGCTCTCCTAGCTGCATGTGGTTCCAAATATAGGATTCCATTAGATGTCGACATTCTGACACAACATGGAGTTCTATATCCACATGCCTTAGAAAATACCATTACATTCGAGTTGACTCTAGCGAATGCCGTCGAGGTCGTAGTTGGATCGGATACGACGAAGATAGGTACATACCAACTTACCAACATCCAACTAGAATACGAAGCAATCAGGGACGAAACGCTGGCTAGTAGTGCACTTCACAAATATGAAATAGGTACTGCATTCCTATACAACTACGCTGTTCACTTCAAGACAGTAGATATCGCTAAAGCATCCGATACTTTGATATCTCAAAACGTCAACGTTCCACGACGATCCTTTGCTGGACTACTTCTACTATTCATAGATCCACCTACCATTGGCACGCGAGATAGCGAATCATTCTCGAATCCAGATATTTTGAAGGTAGAAGTAGATGTCAACGGGATTCCCAACAGACTCTTTCCAAGCGGCATGCTTCCCCTAGATTTCTGGGAGGCTGCAAGAGGCTGGTTTGGTACACCCAATACTTCCATGACTCCAAAGAAGTTCTTTGAAAATAGATTCGCTATCATAATCGATTGTCGCACAGCAAAAGATTCCACCGTTCATGGTGATGGCTTGGCACAAACCGGCAGTGGAAAGGACATCGACATTCGCATACATAGAACTGCGAAGGGAAGTGGAAATGTGAAAATGCACATCTACGTCCTTGCGGATGCTCAGGTCACGATATTGAACAGATCTCTGCAGAGTATATTATACTGATGGATTCTCTCGTAGAGCACGTACCGTTCAACGCACTCATAGTCGGTCCAACGAATTGTGGGAAGACTGCGTTCCTCATAGAACAACTTCGTGGATCATTTCGTGGTAAGTTCGATTACATAGTACTGATTTGTCCTACGTATGCCCACAACAAAACTTATCGTGGATTTGCAAATCGAGATCCTCGTTTCTTCGTCATGTCACCACCGCAGGATGCCATCGATGCTACTTTGAGTATTTGCGCAACATTTTGGTCAGGTACCAATACTCTATTGATTCTCGATGATTGCGCCGCATCGAAGGACGTCAAGAAACGAACTGACAAGCTAGTGGACTTAGCCTTTTCTGCACGACATATAGGGCTTTCCGTTTGGGTGCTGTCCCAACAACTAACGAGCATATGTAAACCCTTCCGCGAGAACGTAGCTATCGTAGTAGCATTTCATACAGCATCGGCCGTAGATGGCAAAAGGATATTTGAGGATTATGGAGGCTCGCAAGAATGCAAAGAGTTACGAACGATACTTGGATCCCATAAGTTCGCTCGCATGTGCTTCTGTCTACGCCATCCTTTCGAGGTAGTGTTAGAGCTCCCAGCACCTACAACATATTATGACTGATAAGGAAATACTCGAGATATTCGGTGAGGACCCACCACCAACCGACCTAGACGTTACGTCAGACAATCGCGAATCACTTTCGATCTTAGCCGCAACAGGCGTAACGAAAGAATACTTAGGTAAGAACTTTTCCCTAGGAGACATCTCTAGACTTCCTGAGAAAGAAGTAGACAAGTTGTATAGGAGGTATCAGGCCGTCCTAGCTCAGCAAGTAACGAAAGGCTTAGTCGACGGCGTGACGCGTCTAGCTACCCGCCTAGTTGCCTACCTAGTACCAATAGATTCTCAAGAAGCCCTGATCAAAGATCTACAAGAAGACCCTCTAGTCCGCAACGAGATCAGTGCTGCAACTGGCCTACTATCGCTTAAGGCAGGTCGCCTTGTAGCTCTAGCTAGCGTCCTATTCCACATATCTGGTCACGTAGTCATTCCTGGTACAACTGTTGAACCTCCACATATACCTACTATATCGAATCAAGATGGAAGGACAGACGGATCAGATAACTGTGAATCCTCCGACGACTGTACCAACTAAGGTAGAAGATCCAAAGCGCGCTACGGCTGGAAAAGAACTACGCAAAGAGAAAGGTTGGTTCGAAAGCGCACCTACTAATGCTGTCTTCGCAGTCATCGACGCAGGCGACATACTGGTCGACATGAGCGCTTTCTTAGTTGGCACAGGCGTCTTATTGTTTTGTACAGGCGCTTTATTGGTTGGTATAGGCGACATACTGATCCAAGCGTTCATTCCTGGTACAACTGTTGAACCTTCACATATACCTACTATATCGAAGCAAGATGGAAGGACAGACGGATCAGATAACTGCGAGTCCACCGACGACTGTACCAACTAAGGTAAAAAAACCAAAGCGCGTTGCAGCAGGAAAATTAGCTTGGGAGAAGGTCACTGCCCGTGCAAAAGAAGCTCAAAGGATGGAGATAGAACGTGAAAATGAACCGTCCAAAGAAACTGACGTAGAGAAAGGTCGGTTCGAAAACCTGACTATCCTCGCAGTCATCGGTACTGGCGCTACATTGTTTGGCACGTACTTTGCGTTCAAGAAGTATGTAGATGGTAACACGCGAGCTGCCGCCGTTAGCACGACACGACCTGCAGCTCCGGCAAAGCTTACGATACTAGACATGGAGTAACACTTAAAGACTCGAGACCATACTTATATATGTCGAGATGGATAAGGAATTGATGAAGACGGCAACCGATGCATCTATAATTGTTGGACTCGCTTCTGGTATTGGGTGGATCGTAAAAAAGACTACCAAGGAATCTATGCTTAGCGATCCTTCTTCTTCCCTAGTGAATTACGCAAAGTGGACTGTCGTGATACTTGGTAGCTTATACGCGAAACAATATCTTGAGAAACAAAAGATCATACCATAATGGCGGCAGCAATTGCTATGACAGTTTTCGGCGCTGTTTTGAATGCGACGGCATTTACTGGTGGTGGCATACTAGCTAGAATGATTGGAAAGGGTGATACAGATACGGAACGAGAGAGACACGATAGGGCCATCGAAAGACAAGAATCTGAAATGACAGCGTATAGAACCGAACGTCAAAGATTATACGACTTTGCACAAAATCAGGAAGGTCTTGAACGCGACGCATACAACGTTCAAAGAGATACCAACAAAGCCTTCGTGCAATCCGATAAGTTACGTAAGGCGCTAGAACGGCTCGAAGGAATGAAAGAACCCCGCTTATCTGACTACTATCGACCCTCAAACAATCAGAAGACTGGCGAGTTGCTCTACGTTGGTGGTGGAATGCTAGGCGCTGGATACGCTATTAGTAGATGGTTATAGAAACGTACTAGGTACTACTACTAAGCTACTACTAAGCTACTACTAAGCTACTACTAAGCTACTACTAAGCTACTACTAAGCTACTACTAGGTTACTACTAAGCTACTACTAAGCTACTACTAAGCTACTACTAAGCTACTACTAAGCTACTACTAGGTTACTACTAAGCTACTACTAAGCTACTACTAAGCTACTACTAAGCTACTACTAAGCTACTACTAAGCTACTACTAAGCTACTACTAAGCTACTACTAAGTTACTACTTACGTCACTACTAAAAAAAAAAAAAGGAAAGAAAAAAAAGGAAAAAAGAAAGGAATGAGGCCTGGTTCTTATTCTTATTTTTTTTTTTTTTCATCTGTTGAAGGTTAGAATGTATAGATGCATGATGGATTCTAAACTTGCGAATATCTTCTATGGTCCTATGGGCTATTGGAAAGGTCACGCTGCAATTGACAAGCTATCGGTAGCAGCGAAAGCATCAGAAGACGTAGCTAGGAGTTGGTTGGAAAAGCAATCTATGTGGTAAATATATCTACCACCACCAAAACACATTCCACGACCACATTGGACTGTATCGAAACCAAATGAAGTCCACCAAGCTGATTTGATATTTCTACCACACGATCGACCTGGACGTGGGCGAAAGCTATATAAGTATGCTTTAGTCGTAATCGACGTAGCTTCTCGATACAAAGAAGCCGAACCTTTAGCGTCTAAAGATAGTGGTGAAGTTGCTGCGGCATTCGAACGAATCTACAAACGTAGTCCACTCGAATGGCCAAAGACGTTGCAAGTAGATCCTGGTAGAGAATTCATGGGACGTATGTCTGAAACGCTAGAACTACATGGTACGAAAGTTCAACGAGGTGAGGCTGGTAATCATAGAGCGCAAGGCTTCGTCGAACGAGCGAATAGAACACTAGCTGAGAGATTGTTTGGATATCAATATGCACAAGAGATGGTACTTACTTCGGAAGGATCAGATGAGCGTAGTAGAGAATGGGTAGTTCGTTTACCAATGGTTATCAAAGCCCTGAACAGTGAGGTGACTCGACTTACAGGAAAGGAGCCTTCAAATTCTGTAGTGACGCAACAAGTAGATCTAAAGACTCCTACATATTCGCGCACTGTTGGTTTGAGAGAAGAGCGCCTACCATTCGACGTTCTAGTTCGATATCTTTACGCACCAGGAGAATTGGAAGGGGGTGAAAAACGTAGAGCTACTGATCCTGTGTGGAGTTTGCAGATATACACCATTTCGCGAAGTGTAGTATCTTCGGGACAGCCTGTGCTTTACTACCTTGCGAAGCGAGAAGGGGAGAAGGACGCACCCAAACGTGGATTCGTTCGTGAAGAGCTACAAGTTGTTCCTAGGGATACGGAACTACCACCAAAAGGAATTCTGTTTGTACCCAAGCGCTAGACAGCGTACTCTATTGGCTCGGTGTGGATTCCATCGGGAAGAACGCGTCTTTTGTCGTAGTAAGCCGATAGCCCAAGCTTCTGTTGTTCGTAGGTTGCCATACCTTCTGGCAATAGGCGGAAGCCTCGGTTCTTCGCCATGTCGATACTACCCTGGAGGGCTGCTTCGAATCGAGCCCACGAAATGTCGTTGTGCCGCATAGACATACCTTTGACGGAATACTTCTTGCTGCCACCCGTATCGACGTAGTAGGCTTTCGAGCATAGGGCAATGGCGCGCTGTCCTTCGAATTCGAGTTTGAAGAGTCCTGGGGTACGACTGCTCCACTTGTCCCAAGCTAGCCATTCCTTCCTTTCGGCTTCGAAATCCTCTCGCAGTTCCGATCGTATGACTTCATCGATGCTATTTCCAGAGATGGCAATGTAGGCGCTGTCTGTGTCCATCTGTATGTACTCGAAGTCCTCGCGGGCGATGTACTTATCGAGGAAGTCGTAGTAGAACTCAAGCATACGCAGCTTTGCGAGCTGGTACACAGCGATACCTACTTGGAAAGGGCGTTTGATTCGGATCTGGTCCTTCCTACTCTCGAGTTCGTATGCCTCGCCAATCTCTTCCAGGTCTTCGAACCAAACACTTCGCAATGCTTTGTCCACAATCTTCTCGTCTTTTGTATAGGTGACCTTTGTTTGGCGTCCCAAGTCTTCGAGCAACTTTCCATAGGCGCTGTTTCCTAGTAGCTTGAACACATCTGCCAGCAAAGCTTTACTTTTGTCTACGTCTCCCATGCGTCGCGCCTCGGTGACTTGGTCCACGAACCATCCGAAGATTTCTTTGGGTTCGTAGTCTATCGTGCGGTAGACAGCAGTGATCACTGCGCCATGGTCTAGATACCAAAGTAGAAGAGGAGCATAGAGTAGCAACTTCTTTCCAGAGAGACTCCCAACTAGCTTCGTTTCCTCACTGCGCTTTCTACCCGTCTTCTCAAGGTAGGCCAACATTTGTGGAGGAATTGCTTCCTTGGGGATTTTCCTGTTGTAGAAGAAGGGGGGCATCTCCTCAAATTTCTTCCACAATTCTTTTGGTATCTCGATGTCTACCTCCGCATATCCAAACCACGCATCGTTTCGTAGACATTCGACAAATCCTTCGGCTTCTAGACCTGGCTCGTCGTAGTGCACAACCTCTTCTTTTCCACAAGGCATTTCTAATTCCATGGTAGAAAGATATAGGGCGTTGGCATCGTATCCAAGAACCTTGCGACACACCTTGGTTCCACCCTGATGACTACGAATCTTAGTCACTCCTGCTTCGTGGCGTCTGGTGAACACTATGCTTGGACCTCCCACGACAGCGTCTTTCAGCATGTGGTAGGCTTCCTTACTTGGAGCGTGCATCTCAGCTCCCCTTTCTACACTACCTCGAAGCAGGAACTGTAGCGAGACTCCTGGGATGGACACTGCGTCTTTCAGCATGTCTACTCCCTTCTCATGATAGAAATCTCGCATCTTTTCGAGTGCCTCTAGGAATGGAACTACGTCTAGGTTGTTGTAGTATCGTAGCCAGTCTGCAAAGGTCTCCATTCCCTTGTCGAGAAAGGTGCGCTTGCAGTCTTCGAACTCTGACCTAGATAGTAGGTGTTCTCTTTTCAACTTCGAACCCCACTCTGGATAGTCTGGTAATCCAACGTGATCCAACTTGTCGGGAGAGTCGAACCACTCATATGGAAAGAAACTCTTTTGCAACTCGCATCCATAGGCAGTGATCCAACGTTCGTAGGAAGTTCCAGGTCCAAGGTAGTTCATCACATCGAGGAAACGGAAATCGGGAGTCAAGAGAAACATAGTGGTGTTGGCTTTCTTTGCTACTCTGACTTTCTCGCATGTGTCGGCAATAGATTCTACGAAATAGTTTCTGATCAGGTTGAGGTCATACCTGCCAGAGTTGAATCCCAATACGGGAACTTGGCTGATCCATTCGTCGATTCTCATCCGTTGTGCCTTCGATAGGGTGTCAAAAGAGAATTCAGGTGTCTTGGGGCAGAACCGTTCCGCAACGACTTCTCGGATTGCTTTCGCTCTTCGTTGGAGTTCTTCGACAAAGGCGGCTACAAGTTCTTTTGGCTCGCGTCGACAGAGGTGGGTTGGCGTTCGATCGTACGTGTCGGCAATTGATACTGATATTGGGACATGGACGTTTTCGATGGTCAATCGGTCCGTTGGTTGTCTTCCTTTCGTTGTATCGAGATAGGCTTCGAAATCGTAAACTATGGCATGTGGATAGGCGGTTTGCGTTGGAGTTGGAACCGGCTTGTTTTTCTTCTTTGTAGAGCAACCCCAAGCCTCCACTACTATATACATAACCTGCCTCACGTAGACTCTCCGTTCTTTCGCAGGTCTTGCGATAGAGCCTCCTTTCCCTAGGGAAGCATTTCGGGCAGCCATGGAAATAGCATCCATGAAATTGGAAGATGGTTTTCGAAAGAGGTTCGTAGCCGTCGACCGGCGCTCCTTCGATCCAATGCTCTCCACCATGCCCACAAGCTGCGTGATGAATGTGTTGCCCAATCCTTTCGGCTTCGCGTTTCAACCAGCATAGAGCGACTTTGCTGGCTTTGTTAGAATCGCTCTCTGGCCAGAAGGCTTTTTCGTATGCCGACTGGGGTACTGTGATTACTTTTCCGGGGCAAACAATCTTCGTTTCGCCACGACTGCAACGATCTGCGTGGCGTTGAAGGTTCGAGGCTTTTGTGAACCGTTGCTTACAATCGTTGCATACGTAGATGCTGCCTATCTTGTCGATGTTCTTGATGTAGAAGGCATGTCCATCGTATATCCCAATCGTCATCGTACGCTTGTAGTGGGCTGCATGCCGCGTCAGATGCCAAGCGCCATCCTCTGTAGGTTCGTACACCCGAATACCGATTCCAAAGTGTAACTCGACTTCCTCCAGCTGGTCTAAGGAAGTTCTGGGAACGTCTTGCGTGGGCGCTGTCAGGCGATAGAAGTTCTGGGCAAGTCTTCGAGCTGTGACGCAACACCTATCTGATCGTGCTCCTTCATGCATGGCAAGGCAGCGCCACAGACATAGGTTGTCACCATATCGATCAAGGGCAAGCATTCCTTTTTTCTGGCGAAGCCATTGGGGCAGTGGGCCTGTTCCCAACAGAGGCTGACGATCGATCACAACTTTGACATCCACGTAGATCCAACGCACGAAGGCCCATTGGGTATTTGGCCGATTGATGTTGTCGGGATTCAATCGAGATAGCTCTTTGCTATTGATCCACTCTTCTGCATCTCCTAGGATGTTCACCCATGGAGAGCCGGGGACAGTCTTGGAGAATAGCATCACACGCCCGTCGTTGACATTGCGAATGCGATAGGTGTAGCTGTAGCGCAGGTAGAAGCTGGTGGTTACCTTTGCAACTAACTTTTCCATGATCCTAGGGGTCAAATCTCCTGCCACACCTTGGAAGAAGCGCCATCGAATAGTACGGCGGCCTATCTCCACTCCCTCGAGCATTCCATCTCTCTCATCGAGAATAGCACCTGCCTCTCGAGCTAGACTCCGTGGAAGTGGCTCACTACGCGGCCTCGCCATTCTCTCTTCGGTATAACTATACGTTAGGATATCTCTAACAGATACTCAAGTTTGGATTTTTAGGTGTAAGGATGTTGCGGGGCGAAGAACGTCGATATAACTATATGCTAATCATATCTCTAATAGGTTATCAAGTTTGGATTTTTAGGTGCAAGAATGTCTAGTGACAATTTGGATGACCCTTAGTACCCTAGTAGTATAGTCGGAGTCAAAATGATACAACTTTTTTCTTGCACAAGGACGTCACACGCTTGGCACAAATGACCCTAAAATCTATCACTTTGCTATATTTTCAAAAGTTTCCAACATAGAAGATTGAATTTTTGTGGGATGATGAAGACCGACGACCTAAACACAATCCGATTATTTGATCTACCGTAGACATCTTGATGACGTCACAGTAACGTCATGTATCCATTTATAATTGGTTTCTCTATGTTTTCAATTACCTTGAACATCAGTAAATTTTATATTTTCGATTTCCCATCATGTCGACAACAAAGAAACCGAAAACCCGAGTTCGATTGGTTAAGAGAGAGAAAAGTTATTAAATTTTGAATTTTGGCAATTTTCCCGCCAAAATTTGGCGGGAAATATTCACCACAGAACCATTTACAAAATAACTTCTTCATTCATCTTTTAGACTTTAAAATATTTGTTTACGACAATCTAGCAATCAAAAGAGTAAATTGGTACCCACAACCGTATGTTTTTAGAATTTTCGATTTTTGAGAGGAAATACTTTAAAATTCCCAGTGAAAAAGAGGAAACGTCATTATGACGTCATATATTTTTGAAAACGTCTTTTAAAAATAACTATTCAAGTATTTTTCGGGTTTTAAAGAGGAACTGTACTTACTGTACACTGAATAGCCGCAATATGGTCTTTTTTATGTTTATTCAATTTAGAAAGCATGACTGATGTCAGACCCATGACGTCAGAAAATGTGACGTCACAGGAAACTTCAGTTCTTAATAACTCAGCAAATATTTATCGTAGAGACTTTACAATTGCGGCAATCAAAAACACATATTTATGTTGTTGTGATAACATGCTTTATTTCAAACGTATAGGTAACGCAGAATTTGACCTTAAAAGGAGTCGTTCGTTATGACGTCTCACCAACGTCAATATACAAACGTGTTTGATCCTAGACGTTATTTCATTTTAATATTAACATACGAAAATTTCGTTAAATTTGACAGCGAATTAAACAAGATGTGCTGGTTTATATATTTTTGGCTCGCTTTTAGTGATCGATTTTGAGGTAACTTATGCCAGGCGTGTCAGAAAGTGGATTCGGGTGAATTTCTGAATTCGCGCGAATTCACTTTCTGACGTCCTTGTGCAAGAAAAAAGTTGTATCATTTTGACTCCGACTATACTACTACATGCATGTGTGCATCTTGGTTATACAAATTAACACTACATTCAGGCAAAGAGTTAATCTATAATGACACTTTAATTGATATGCCAAGGAACTTAAATATCAACACAGTACAAGGTGAGGGAAATTCATGATCAAAGTACTGTGTTCATTGCTGTGTTCAATTCCCTAATCAATTAATCTACACTGAATTTCTAACGGGACCTGAAACAACCATAAGAGGCTGATAAAAGCCCGGACCCGGCTACCAACATTGATCATAAATTATTTTGCAACTAACAACGCCACTCAATATTCTGCAGCCAACCACCATGTTCTCACTGAATTGAAGGAACTGGGGTGTACTTTATACACATGTATATATAGTTTATGTTCTACACTGGAGAGTACTTAATATTGTGAATACTAGGAACTGGAATGCAGTTTATACACATCTGAATAGCCGTAGCTAGCTATAGCGATACTTACTGTTTGTAAACACTGACGTCATTTATATATTTGCATATATAATGTGGTTGGCAAAAAAAACTGCATGTTTGTATGACTTGTATGGGAACTAGCGATTTAGGCCTCATGAAATACATCTAAAGTCTCAATTCTGATTTCAAATCTTAATTCCTTTATAAGACTTATAAGTTAAGAGCATATAAGCTTTGATGAAAGGGCTTGCTTGCATTTTGGAAGAACAAGAAAGTAATTTGGCGATGAATAAGCACCGACCTGTGATATTTTATAAGCATCTGACTGGGTTCACGCTTCGTTTCTGCCAACCACAGAAAGCAACAAATGTGGCGTGACTGGCCTGTGTGACGTCACAGTAAGTATCGCTATAGGGTTGATTGTGTTCTACACTAACTCCAATTATTGCTTTACACTGTATACCACACAGCAAAATGTGCTACAAATGCTCAATATAAACCACATGTATAAGCACCACGTGCATCCAATGATTTAATGTTACACAATATAAATATAAATATTTAAAGTTTGATACCCATATGCATCCCCTTGTATATTAATTTATAAGTCAAGACATTCAAAATTTTCACATTAGTTAAAAACAAGCATTTTTGATCAGTGTTACCACAGGAAGCCCAGTCCTTTCTCTTACAAAAAAAAACGTTTCGAACGCACTTTAATAATCTATGATTACTTCTAGTATATATGTTTCAATTTAAATACTGAGGAGTTGTTACAGATTATGAGTGACACGTCCACACTGGCTAGATGTTGTTTTGAGAAAAGTCAAATAAACTTTGGCATTGTCAAATAACATAACCATTATGCCATTGCTCAGTTGGAGCGGAGCGGGTATTATGTAATGTTTAAAAGCCGAGAATGAGGACTTTACGGAGATTTCAAAGTCCGCGCAATTAGTTTCAGGCTGAGGCACAGCCGAGGACTGGAACTAATTGCGAGGAATTTGTAATCCCCGTAAAGCTTTAGAACGACTTCAAATACACGGCATTCTTTACCCGTGAGGAATGTATGAAATAAAAGCAAATCAGAGTATACTATTCATTGAAACCTGTATTAAGCGAACACCCTCGGGAAATGTAGAAATATTTGTTGCATTGTCTTATTTGTTTGTTTGCTTAAGGACTGTTTTTGAAAATAATGAATTTAAAGTAAGAAATTGAATTACAAATGTCGTGTTAACTGGAGGCTTGTAGTTTTTCAGTTGTGTGCCACTTCTTAATTCAACTAGGAATGGGAGGCTTTAGGTTAGCCAGGTCTGAAAAACGGAAGAAAGAAAAATTATAAATGATGCCGTTCCAGTAGCTACCAGATATAAACACAGCGCCGCAATGGCGAACTCGTGGATGAAAAGTGTATTTTAGTGTGTTGTTCTCAAAAGTAAACATGTGGAAATCGGCTCACAGTTTAATTTATTTTTGCTGTTCGAGAGCCTGTAAACCACGTAACTGACGACGTCATCGTTACGACACCACAACTAAGTGATTTATGGGAACACAATACCATGTCTGAAAGTTTGAGCGGCCTGTCATAACAAATGAGGAGATACGGACATGTACTAAAAAATTACGTGACCGATGACGTCATTGTTTCAACATCACCACTAGATTACGCCATCGTTACGACATCACCACTAAGTGATTGATAGGGACCCAATACCATGTCTGTCAAAGCTTGAGCCACATGGCAATAATATTGGGCGAGTTAGGCACGAAAACTCGTACAAGGGTACGTCACGATCGGCGGGACCCAAATGAGCATGCCTACTCCGGTTTATCGCTCAAGCACACAAATCTTCCACATGACCGGTGCAAATAGGGTTTTTTGTCTATCGGTACAATATTTGATCCGACAAATATATAAGTAGCCTAACGCTCACTTTATAGTTAGTAGCAAGAGGGTAGAGGAGCCGACGATGAGGCCTTGACCAACGTCAATTTTGCCTCCACTACACAATAAAACAGACACCGAGAAGTTAGATACTTGAGCATGTCGGTCAGCCAAGCTCGACATGGTGGATATTTATTTCCATCACCTTTTTACATCAAGTATTTTTCTATGCAGCGCTGCTGGACACGTAAACCCTAAACCACTTTGTGGAAAAAAAACGGGACCGTGTACCCCCGACCAATGCAGTGCTGCTACCTTTGGGGTTTTAAGGCTCTTACTTAATGATTTTACTTTCCATAACTGAAAGAAAAATTACAGGTTGGTACAAGGCTGACCGTAGACTTATTCAAATTCCTAACGGTCACCTATTTATTGCAACTGTAGATTACCCATAATTCTCTACACCTCTCTCCCCAGGCTTCTGTTCCGTGCCAGCAAAATAACGATTTATGCCAATTGCATACCTTAACTGGCATAAATTACATTGTTCGACATCGATCTTCAATTATTAATTAAATGAAATATCGATTATACTATTATCTTACATGAGCCCATTACCAGGAGCGTTCCTATGTCATGGGCTGGGGCCCCAGTACGGGAGTAGATGTGGCTAATATTTAGAATTCGAATTCCCGCGTTGAAAGTTAGAAGACTAATGATAATGAATAATAATGAGAAGTGACGTTAGCTATCTGATTGGCTAAGACAACATGGCCTTTGTTTATTTCGCGCAAAATGCAATTCTAAATATAGCCACATCTACTCCTGTACTGGGAACAGAACCAATGGGGAAGATGGACGCTTCTGGTAATGGGCTCCTGTATCTTATCAATTGACATTCCAAGCATTCCATTCTGCTATCATCTTAGTGAGTGAGCGAGTGAGTGACAAACAATGCACGATTTCCCCACCATCCCGTTAACTCGTTCCTGCGCCGCTTGCGCGCACCCACGAGTTAAAAACAGATGGGCAGTGATCGAATCTAGCTATTTCAAAACTGATGGAGTTAGCGGGAAAATAAGTTGGCGGCTCGGGCAACTACGACTTTAACCGAGAATTTAGAGTCAATACAAAATCTCGATGTGGACTTGGTGCAGATGAATCGAGAGTCTCTCAACTTGTGGATGTATATAGGCAAGTTCATCCAATTTAATCAACTTAATGTAGTGTATAATGCTGATAGGACTGTACGTAATGTACGCGGTAAAGTCAAAATCTTAATAAAATTTGTGTACATCGTTTATGTACATCTTCCTACAACCAATTTAATACTGAAAACTGTTAAATAAATGTAATTTCTAGCTGTGTAATAGACGTCTCCAGAATATGCTGAGTCTACTGTACAAAAGCTTATATTTAACTAACTATCCGAAGTATATGAAATATATGCTTACTGTCCGTTCTGTCAACTATAACTTGCGTGAAAATTATATTTTTTTCCTCCCTAAACCGCAAACTACACCACTTATAGACTACACTCATTTAGATTCTTGGCTGTAAAACTCTGGAATTCCCTGCCTGATGACTTTAGAATCTGCAGCACACTTAATGAATTTAAGAGTAAAATCTCAAATTATGTGATTTTCAAATAAGCATAATGTATATAGTGTATATAGTATTGCATATAGTGTAGATATATTATAACAGAAATTTAAATGTATTTTAATTTCATAAAAAAACTTAATACATTTTTTTCTCGAAGACATTATGCATCAGTCAATTCCAGCAATGCCCATCCCCCCCCCCCCCCCCCCCGGGACATGGTGGGGCATTTGCATATTTTGAGATCCCGGGAGTGGGGCATTTGTAACCTTATATCGGCCCGGGAGTCGGGCATTTGACATTGCCGAAAATAATTCTAGGAAAGAGCCGGACTGGTCTCGTGGTAACGACGCCATACTGTATCAAGTAAAAAAAACAATAAATCTGATTTGTTGTAATTACTCCAGCTGCCCGTGGATTCTACATGTAACTATTTCTCTAAACCAAGAAACCTGCAGTTTATACTGTCTTATCCACCTTATTTGTATATACTAGGACACGAAAAAGCCGGGAAATCTATGGATGTTTAATTTTTTACACTAGCTAGAAAATAGCAGTTCCCGTACGGTATTCTTAACGCTATACGCTGCGCTAATATTTTCAGGAGCCACACGGGGCCCAAGCTCTGCCGGTCCGAGTTTGAAACGATATCAAGTAGTTCGTTTACAAATATACAGTTTGCTGCTGTCCACCGGCCGAACTATTATTATAAAGTCTATCACGTGGTTTTAATAAGCGTTTATTGTCGATAACATTAACCGCGTTGCGAATGATCATTTATAGGAATGAAATAAAAACTATATATACTGATGCATTAATACCATTTTGCTCCAGGCAGCTCAATAGTATAATCAAACAGCGGTAATACAAATACAAAACAAGATGGCGGATCTACGAAACGAACGGAAACTATCAATGAATAGATTCTCTGCGCCTTGAGTATTTGCATGGAATTAAACTTGGGCAGTATATCATTATGGATGTACCCGGGGGTGGGGCATTTTCCTTACTTCTTTGGCTCCACTGTGGGGCATTTGAACATCTTGCTTGTCCCCACGGTGGGGAATTTGAAAAAAAAATAACGAAAATGGCTAATGCCCGGGGGTTGTCCCGGGGGGGGGGGGGGGGGGATGAGCATTGCTGGAATTGACTGATGCATTAGCTTATTAAATAATGTTTATGTATCACCAGGAGCCCATTACCAGGAGCGTACCTATGTGATGGATAGCGCCCACAGCACAGTAGACGATGTGGCTAGTTATAGTCGCGAAGTTCTGGTATGCGATGACGTTGTCTTTTGTTCTCTTGCGCTTTAGTATTTTTAGCAGTTTGAACCGTGTTAATTACAATTTTTCCGTGCAACCTGATTGGTTAAAAGTGACGGCCTTTGTTTCTTCTCGCGGGAAACACAAAGCTAAAAATAGCTACATCGTCTGTTCTGCTGTTGGACAGACCTAATCTGGGGGATGCACGCTCCTGGTAATGTTCTCCTGGTATCATTTTATGTATGTATGTTTTGTCAGTAAATAGAACTTTACTTGTGCATGTATACGTAGTTAATGTTTACGTTGCTAAAATTTAGTTTCCAGTCCTTGGACTGGAAAAAAGATTTCAAATCTTTCACCGCCAGGCGAGGTTTCAAAGTACGGCACGTGGTACAAATCGAGAGCTCTGGTTGGCTGATGGATAATTAATGTTATTTGGATATCTGTTGGGCTGAGCCTTCACGGTGAGTGGGCAAGTTACGGCAAAGAGCTTACGCGGTTACGATTACGTTTACTACGGAAAAGCCATTTGAGTGCTACGCTTGGAGGCTATAGCTCGAAAAGAGATGTTTATCCAGGTTTTAATTTAAAAAAATGTAGGGGGTACAGGGTCATGCTCACTGGAAAATGTTTAAATTTAGACTTTCGCAAATGCCTCCTACTGTACTTTCGTGCAGGTCATGTTTTGTGTATTTCCACAGCTCTTTAAGCCCAACATTCATTAAATTGCAAGTACTATTTGTAAACATTCTAATTCTAATTCTAATGTCCAACCATGATTTTGTGTCAGGAACCAATTCAATGGTCGGCAACTCGTGACAGTCTGGTGCGACTGATAAACTTGAGGCCGACGTGGGACCTATAATTTTACGTCCTAATCCTCGAGAGTACGGTTAACTTAGCCCTCAGGCTCACACATTTCTTATTATTTATTATATTACTCTTAGTCTATCTCCGTTCTCTGTCTGTATTTTATAATTATTGTATAAAAAAATATGAGCAAAAAAAATTAATTTAATTGAAAAAAAGAATTAAGACGATTTGCAGTTCGTTAACGAGATTGTTCCTACTACTCAGTTATTTTAAGACCTTGAGTGTTGGTCCGGCCTTTGTTTGAACCCGCGACCTCCCGCCCCTGTTCCAGGCAATTGCAAAATGTCCAAAATGGTAAAAAGATATCCTATTCCAGACCAGGCTAGCGACTGATATGATACGCGCGCGAGACGTTGCGCTCCACTCGCCACTCGAATCATAAACAGATAAACGGAGTCTGCGTTTGCAGCCGCAAGGGACCGTGAATAACTCGTCCTGAGGCCCTTCTAAAAAATGACGACCCTGTTCCAGACCAAAACAGTGATTTATATACCGTGTTCCAGGTTAAGAATTGTCAAAAACCATACCCTGTCGAGCGACAGACCGGAGCTTATCCACTTTTTTTGGGGGGGGACTCAAGCCTCTTAAATAATCCTGCAAGTTGGTACAAAAAAATAAGTGAGATAGTCTTCAAGCTCGGATTTGAAAATATCTTAGTTCCCTCAACTGAACACCATCGCCGATGCAAATTTCCTTTTCGTAAACGGTCGTCGATGCCATTCATAACAGTCGATGCCATTTTACAGAACATTGGATGCCATTTGTAATTTAGAAGGCCCCAAATCGCCAAAAAACCACTCACACAACCAGTATTAATCTTTTATTATTGAAGATTTGTTTCATAGGAATCGGAAAAGAGAATTCACACCGAGCAATATAGCGATGTTTCGTGTTGATAAACATTGCAATTGTTATGCTAATGTGCCAACCATGATTTGTAAAGCCTGCTTTGTGTTTGTAACCAATGGATCTCTGGTTGGCACATTAATGACAATAGATGACGACACACGAAACATCGCTATAAACTCTTCTGAGATCGTTATGAAACTAATCGATAAACCACAGGTAACCCAACAGACTAATAAGTGGGGTCTGGGAAGATTAACTTTTTGAAAATGTGTTTTTTGTAAATATGTACATATGGAGCGAAAAATTCCCCTCGTTTTTTTCTCAAGTTCCAGTCCCGCTCGTTCCGAGTCGGTTCCGAGGCTGCGTGGAGGTCACGTGCCATCACGAGCCCCTGGGCCACCCCGCAGATGGTTGCTTGGAACAAATGCTAGTGGCGGTCGCATGTCCGTCGTGAAATTTTAGCTAAAATCACTCCAAAACAGGAACTTTGCCCGCACAAGGGCAGTACGACCATTCTTAGGCATCTAACGGCCACTACTATGCCGCTATGAATCGAAATTTTCTACATCTGGCTCGGGAGAAGCCGACCAAAGACGTCATATGCAAATAAGGAATAGCACGCCACAAGGACGAAATCGCTCTCAAAGGTCTGTAACTGTATTCCTGAATTTTGCCCTGGTCCCGGTCTAGAGGGGCGAATTTGCACCCCTATAATAATTCCCGAGGATTTTACTAGGTTTCTAGGTCTAAATTTCAGAGGGAGGGCTTCCAGTTCAATGCGGGAAAGTGCTAAACCGTTTTTGTAATTCTATATTAGGCCGTTTGTAGATTGGCCGAGATTCGAGAATTGCGAATTATACGGACTGAATGTCCGGTTCAGTTGTTTTAGGGGCTCTCCCATACTCAAAACAGTCATAATTTATTTTTGTATTTTTTATCCCCACTAGATTAACAGTTCTGTGATGTAAGACATGGATGATGGCAGTGGGAAATGCCTACTGGATGTAATCAGGTATTTTGAAAACAGTTCCTTGAAAACTCTTTCAGTATTTAATACCCCACTTGTGAAAGTAGCAGGGTAGAGAAAATTTTAATACGCTTTTTGTTATATTCTTTTAAGTGATCCTACAGCCTTAAATGAATTCTTGAAAAGCAACAGCCAGGTTGGTACAAAAATTTATTAACTTAACTTTTCCCTATTTTCCCACTTTTTTTTTTTTTTTTCATATTTTGCTTGATTGACAGTTTATAAATGTCACTTCTGGGTCCAGTGATGATGTCACTTCTGGGTCCAGTGACAGCGGTTCAAAGGATGGATAATGCTATCTACCGTACATTGTATATATCCTTATCCACTGGATAAGTATAAATCTAACCTGCTTAATTTATCCACTGGAGAAGGATTTATCCAGTGGATACAGTTATCCACCCTTTGAACAACCGGGCCCAGGTCTCACATGAAATATCACATTTTATTTCAGTAATGTGATTCTTGGCAAGGAGAGTTGTTTTCTACCTTGCAAAAATGAAAAAACAACACCAACAATGAGTAATTTTCTTATCATTACTCAGGCTGCCTGTGGCTCTCTTATATTTATTTTTCATCATTGATACAAGTGGGAAAATTGTTTACTAGATCTACATGTACGACATTGCTAACCATGTGGGAGGGAGAATTTTGGTAAACCAGTATATATTGTAAATGTATTACATAATTATTCTATTAACAAAGTGTTAATTTTAAACAAAGAATATATTAAAAAAAATCACATTATTATTGCTGTAATTTACGCTTTGTGAAGAACAAAATAATCATCTGTAAATAGTAGTGTTAACTGAGCAGACATTGAGAAGCTTGTTACGGCCGTGAGCAAGTGAAACTTCACACATGATTATATTTTCTTAGTTTGATTCAGCAAAACTAGCGAGTATACCCAACTTTCATAATGGCTGCCTCCTAATTTGCATAATTTGGAAGATCAATTTGTAGAGGGAAACCAATGCTACCACTTGATAGATCACATTAAAACTAGTAATAATTCATTGTCTTGAGTTTTAGAGCAATGTGGAGAATAGTTTTTGAGCTATAAGCATTTCTAATGCAGGAAAAACATGAAAACGAGGCTATAAAGGCCTTCGTTGTTTTTCTCATACAAATCTCTCTAATTTCAACTGGCTACAGGTAACTTCATTGCTGTATAAGCTACAGTACTCAACTTTCACAAGTTCATTAATGTCGACATGCTCTTTCACATGGCAATGTTCATATTTTCTATACATGTGGATAAACTACCAAAACGGTAGCCTGATTTTCAGACAGTCGAGGTCGTCCGCTCACTTCCTCCCACCTCCCCGTCTGATGGACTTTGACAGAAACCGTGTTCTGGTCATTGTTTCATTTCGACCAATCAGAACGAAGGTTTCATTTTTAGAGAACTGTGGTATGCATGGAATGTCTAGTGCAGCCTGCATGAAGGTGCAGCCTGCATGAAGGTGCAGCCTGCATGAAGGTGAAGCCAAATGGCGGACGATACAAACTGACTTGATATGGCTTTGGAGAAAGCGTGCGAAACTTTCGACATTTCTGAATTATTTCCCGAACAGAGAAAGGCATTATTATACCGGCCCAGAAGGACCTTTGCTACCACAGCTGCATCTATAAGGCGACGACCAGGTCGAGAAACGAGAGAAGAGAAATTATGTAGTCTTCTACAGATCGTCAGAATCACACCTCTTTCATTCACTGCAGAATATGTTCTTCAGCTTCAAACTTATAGAAACAGAACGTGGAGAAACATGTCCTCAAACGTGTACCGGGAAAATCTGAAAGGAAGCGCTATCGATATCGCGATGTTTATGAATCTACTAGCTACGGGCTTTGGAAAATCATTAATCTTCCTCGACCGCTTTGTATGCCGTATTAAAATGTAATGTCTCCTAGAATGTTGGCATTTAGAAGACCAAATATTTCATGAAATGTAATGATTTTTTTTACAGCAGTGAACACACATACTGAGTATGTCATGGGAATAGTTTCACGATATTTGGGCAATTATTTATGTTTGCAAAATTTTTAACACACTTTATTTTGACAAATATTGCTGTCCTAAAAGCTGAATTTTTATTTATTTTTTTGCCTTAAGAAGACTAAATCTTTCATGGAATGGCATGATTTTTTTACAGGAGTGAACACATATAGTGAATATGTCATGGTAAAAGTTGGATTACATTTGCCTAAATATTTATGTTATCAGAATTTTTAACAGTCTTGATTTTGACAAATTGTAAAGTACAACAAATCCGGTAGTTAAATCAGTGTTGTGACCATGCACTTGAAATACTGTACGAAAAATCCTATTTAAAAAGTTCCTGCTGCCCCAAAAAACGATAGCAGCTCAAACAGGATATGGTTAGGGTTAGTTCTGAGAAATCGACATAAGTTTGAAGCTGTAAAACATAAGAATTCTGCAGTGCAGGAAAGTGTGTGAATCTGGCGAGCTGTACTAGAAGGCTACATAATTTCTCCTCTCTCGATTCTCTACCTGGTCGTTGCCTATAGATGGAGCTGTAATGGCCAAGGTCCTTCCGGGAAACGAGGGGTAATATTGCCTTTCGCTGTTCGGGAAATAATTCAGAAATGCTGAAAGTTTCACATGCTTTCTCCAAAGCCATATCAAGTCCATTTGTATCATCCGCCATTTGGCTTGTCCTTCATGCAGGCTCCACTTGACATTCCACACATACCTCAGTTCTCTAAAAATAAAACCTTTGCTCTGATTGGTCGAAATGAAATGACATCAGGAACACGGTTTCTGCCAATGTCCATCAGACGGGGAGGTGGGAGGAAGTGAGCGGACGACCTCGACCGTCTGAAAATCAGGCTACCAAAACAGGAAATCACAATGATATGCAAATTAGGAGGCGGTCATTATGAAAATCGTGTATAACTATCCCAAGCAGTCCCAAATTTGGCAACTATCGTACATGTATACTTAGTTGATCACTTTATAAACCACACTCAGTTACAGTACTGTTCGAAATATTACAATGGGGGAAGTGAAATTTCACCTGAACACTGACATTATTTTTGTCTTCTAGGGAAAATTTCACTTGTTTGGGTGATATTTCAATTCCCCAGTTGTAATATTTTCATACAGTACTGCATGTGGCTAATTTTGTTTTATGCTGATGACCAAACCTGAGCCCACTGCAACGATGATGGCCAAGTGGGCTCAGGTTTGGTCATCAGTGTAAAACAAAAAATTAGCCACACACTGTTAAACCGGTTTAACAGGCTTGACTCGCCCAGAATCTTGGGTGAACCATAATTTGACACATGATCAATACGAAAGCAACACAAATACTGCAGAGCCTTATTTTCTTCTTGTTTTGTGGAGTTGAAGAAGGCTCTGCTCGCAGGGTAAAGCCACTCTCCTAACTTTGACAACCTCGCTACCTGAAATTTAAAGTCAGAAAACGTTTTGGAAAAGTCTCACTTACATGTATAAGCAACATCATGATTTTAGCGATTTCTCTCCAAAACCACGTCGTGTTTCGAGCAGCTGTTCCTCACCTTTCGGAAGTTTCTGAATCTCGAATCCCCCCAGATTATATATGATAGCTTGAGGATGTGTTACTTTCAATTATAAGACATTTACAGTTCATAACCCTGACAAAAATACTGAAAACTGGAAGCTAAACACATGGAATTCCTTCTCCGTTGGGCTTTGGCTGGCATCTTGAATGAGGGCACTATATAACAATGACCAAGACCATAAATGTTTCAGCGCTACTTTCTGCTCAGAAATCAGTAAAATACACTAACACAACCCCTAATCATAACCATAAAAATACCCTAGCCACTACGAAAGCATGTTCCCAGGTAAACAATAAGGTTTTAGGGATAATTTGTGGCCATAGATAGAGTTCACAGGTAAACACTCAAGTCTTTCTGTATTTATCAAAACACAAAAGCTTACCCGATAAAAAAAACACCTAACCAGTTAGTAAATGTAGGTTTTAGAGCTAATTGGTGATTACAGTTCACAGGTAAACAAGAAAAAAAAATTGTTGGTACCTACTTGGATTCAAACCCTTGACCCACCAAGTAGAAAGCAAATTCCTTAACCACTGCACCATACAGACATGATAAATTTTCATTTTTATACTTGAAACTCTATCTACATGTATACTGCTGACATAACAAAAGTATTGCAGATATATTTCTGGTCTCAGTCACTCTTATATAGTGCTCACCCAAGATTTGAAGGCTCCAACATGGCAGACAATGTGGCAAAGGTCCATGTTTTCGCGAGTTTGGAAGCACATTTTTCAAGGGTTTTGGAAAGTGTTAGGCTGTAAGCAGTATCCCTAACTTTGGGAATGTGTTTTTCACAGTTTTTCAATATTTTGTGGCAAAATGCTGCAGTTTATAAGTGAAAAATGACAGTAGTTTTCACCTAAATAAATGAACAAATAAATGAAAGAAATATCAATATGTGCTTCAGGGTGATTCCACAGTATTTTGCATGTCATGGAGGGGAAAATCACAAGATTGAAAGCTGCCTAACAATTAGATACTTGAATTTAAACAAAGTTTTGAACCATCATGTATATTTCAATAGCTCTTAATTAGGTGTGATGAATTTCAAAATGTTTTGTAAAATACCAAGGGAGATATAATTTTTAATGTTAGCTGTCACGGAGGGGAACAGAGAAGTCACAAAAAGTATGATTCCAAAACTAACCCCAAATTCCTGTGAATATATAAAAGCTACAACTTTAAACAAGTTTTATTAAACATTTAGTTCATCAACTAACAAATGACATCAAATAATCAAATGTTTAATTTCTCTAACTTCCCCAGCTAGGAGGTAAGTCAAAAGGACCAGCGTCACGGAGGGGAAGTCACAGAGGGGAAAGTTTTGTCCCATAACAATGCCATACCAATTTTGTCTCTGAAATTAATCGCACTGGAATGTTAATTTAACTTTTATAACATTATGTAATTATCCTGGGAACATAAACAAGGCCTACGAGCAATCAAACTTATTACTAGTTACATTTACATGGAGCACATGGCAAAGGTTGCCCACAATGTATTGCTGCTATGAGCATGCTTAAATGAACTTTTGCCCATAATGCATTGGTGCTATGGGCATGCTCAGAGGTTACAATTTTCTGATTTCGGTACAAACAACATATATTGTGTTGAATGTATGAAAATGATACATTTTATGCAATTTCTAAGTAATTTAAACGCTTTTTAAGTTTTAATTCCCCTCTGTGACATAATTTTCCCCTCTGTGACGCTTATTATTATTGAAATCGAACAAAGAAAACTTGCAGTTCAGAAATTATTTTCAGTTGTATAGTTGTATTGAACTTGAACTCAGAAGTTTATAAAAGTTTGTGAATTTTGTTTCGACTGTTTTGGAAATATCAAAACTTTTATACCTAATTTTGTCATGGGGGACGAGCTATAGCAACTGAAATTATTTATCTATTAGTGCATGTGAAGAACTGTGTGTCCTGATATTTTTTTATTTGTTTTTGACATAAAGCAAGTAGCTCATAGGATTTTGGGGGTTTTCCCCTCCGTGACAGGCAATTTTGTGTCGACATTTCAAAATCATAATTTTTTTATACTTTAGTTATTAAATAATGGAAAAATGCAATGATCTTGTAAGTTTTCAGTAATTAAGAATTCAGAGTTCCATGTCCCAAATACTGTGGAATGGCCCTTAAGAATATTGGAATTTTGCAGCAAAATTATGCACTTTTTAAATTATTATTATTATTATTTTTTTGTTCTATCGGCGACAGAAGTTGATCAGTTCAGACCTTTGCTGCTAACAATATGGGTCGGAGACGCTATGATCGAGCGATAAAGCAGGAGGCATGCGCATTAAACGTTATAGATTTATTTAAGGTTACCGGATACCTTCAGGGTGCGTTTCCGGTCTAAATTATGTAGCGCCTCGAGGAAACATCGTAGATAAATCATTCATGTATCATTTTAAAGCTTATAAAATTGGCTACAAGAATGCATAAAACGTTTTGAGTTCTTTGGAAATCTTTAATTTTCCGCCATCCCGTTTCTCTGATCTAATGAGATGGCTTTCAGAAGCTCCGACTCCGAAAATATTTTAAAGTTTAAAAATCTGTTTGCTTTGTCGCATTTCAGAGGAATCGTATTACAAAACCCTGTCGGGGAATTTCAAAATTCGATTTAGTTCAAAAGTTATCATGCTTTCCGTGAAAAGGCGAAAAATAATCAGCGTAGATATGCGGGAAACGTCGTCAAGAGCGCTCTTTTTAGAATTTCCCAATTCCCTGACACGGTTTTGCAGCTTAGATATCAATTGACATTTTGTGAAAATTTCGCACAAATCAAATAAATTCCTCTTGAGTGGGAGCTTTTTTTAAACTCTATTTTGGTTGAAAATCGAAAGCGAGAAAATAGCACTTCAAAACAATATACCTGTCTGTCGTGCGTGAATCTGAAACCCCGCCTCTCCAACAATTAGCAAGCTCTTGGCCAATCATTTCTCATCATAGTTCAACTATCTGTCAAGATTTCCTGCCAATGTTGATTTCCGATCAAAGCTACGCGCCGCATCGAGAAAATGTTTGTTCTTTTTTTTGTGACTTGAAAAATGGTAGTGGTAAGAGTCGGCTGGTTTCCCAGGCTAGAAAAATGGGAAAGACAAAAATACCTCGAGGGACAAAGCCAAAGTGAACACCTATAGAGACGCCTTGAATGCCACCATAGTTAGTAGAGGAGACAGCAATTTTCAGGCATCTGAAACAGCACGGCAATAGCGTGATCGTGGTTCAACCGATTCAGGGTCACCGTCAGACTTTACATTTCCATCTAAGTTTTCTTTGTAACAAATATTCTCTCGGCTGGCTCTTATCAATTCTTCTTTATGTTCAGATGTGGACCACTCGGCACTCTGTCTGAAAGAAACACTTGTTGGGTTTTGCGAGGACTCCTATTTGGCTTTGTAATTGTAGTCGTATGCATTGTTTGGCCTTGTTTTGCTTTTCTTTTATTTTGCAAGCTAAGGACAAGTCATCCTGCTTGCTTTTTGTAAGATATAAGGACAACGACCAATGGAATTGTGGAATCGTGTGTGGAAAAACTTTTTTCAATAAACATGAAATGAATTTAATATGTGCTCTTCCCCACACCGTCGTTACGGGCGAGTGAGCACTTGTCATGTGTGTATTGATCTGCTATCAATCAAAAAGAACCTTTTACTTCCGGTTAAAATATTCCTTTTGGTATTTCGCCATCAATATTTATTCTTTTTGAACGGAGTTTTTGGTATACATGTATGAGACACTACTACTAAAACTAAATTTCTGTGCGAAAAAAGTTCCCCATCTTTTTCGTTTTGAAGGTATCCGGTAACCTTAACGCTGTTTACATCACATAAAATCATCACAGAATAATTACCACTACGGGAATGTGGAATGAGCAACGCGTGAGACTTTGAGATGCTATCAGTTCTTTTTAACTACTTTCTAATCCTATGATTATAGTAAAGGAACTGTAAATTATAATACACGAACAACGTAATACATTCGATCTGCGCTGCCTGAACAGATCTAATAGCATAAGCGAAATACAATCTCAAGTTAAGTGTATGCAAACACGTTTAGATAACGGGGTCAACTGTATGAGACAACTCGAGATAACTTGTCCGTCTTGTCGGCTGATAAGTAATCAAAGTGAATGACAGGACAGGGCGTTTGTTATTTTATCAATTAATTGTGTTTTCCTAGTCTAGAACAAGTCAAAACATGTCTGGAAACAAGGTCACATTTTTACAAGCAGTCTCTTGCATTCTATATGCAAAATTGCTGGTTAATAAAAAAAAACTAAGGCTGACTGCCGGACATTTCTAGCAAACTTGTAAGGTTGTTTTCTCAACTGACATTTGGTATGTTTTGGAAGTGCTCATTTGCGGATCTCACCAACGTTGTGGCAGGATGTTGGACAGAGTGCCTTCTGGCTTCCCCTTCGGGTTTATCAGGAGATCAAATCGTATTGGAGTTGGATAACTGTATAATTGTAAACAGAACTAGAAAATCGTTTTGGAAAACCAACTTGGAGACTGGATATCGTTTAAAGGAAAACAGTCTAAAGAATATTCAAAGTTGCTAGTCACTTCACAGACTTCCGGACTGCTGAACTTTCTAGCGTTAAACGCGCTACACTATGTCTTAGTTTTCGAAACTTTTGAACCAGAAATATTTGATTGAAATTGTCTAATTTTTATACGGCAGCAAACATAGATGCTGACTATGGGAAAGAAAAATATTGAAAACATTTGGTCGAATGTTCTGTTCTAGATGTACAACATTAATGACATTGACAATTTTGCGTAAAATCTAATATCGGTCAATCTTGTCCAAACACTGTACGAAAAGCTAAAAATACTTTCTGATGCCCAAAAAACCTCAGCATCACAAAGAGCATAGACTTCTGACCAATTGACATACATATGAAACTGTAGAAGTACGTTTTCAGTCCATGACAGCCGATAGCTCGAACTACTAGAAATCAGCTAGTAATTTTAATTTACCGGACCTCCGTGACAACGTAACTGAATATGACTCTAGTGTGAAGCGTGCTATGTACAAAGTAGAGGCTAGAAATACTGTACGAAAACTCCCGTTAAAAAAACCCTACAGCCCAAAGAACCACAGAAGCTTTACGAGGATAGCCTTCTGACCAATCGACATACATATAAAGCTGTAAAACAAATTATTCAGTCCATGACAATCGATAGTTCGAACCACTTCAAAGTCGCTAGTCACTTCACGGACTTCCACACTATGTATTAGTTTTCGAAACGTTTGGACCAGAAATATTGATTGTAATTGTCTAATTTTTATGCAGCAGTAAACAGGGATGCTAACTATGCAAAAGAAAAAAAGTTATGTTCTTAGATGTGCAACATAAATGATGTTGACAATTTTGTGTAAAGTCTAATATCGGCCAATCTCGTCCAAACACTGTACGAAAAGTAAGTTAAATATACTTTCTGATGGCCAAAAAACCTCAGCATCACAAAGAGCATTGACTCCTCACCAATTGATAGCTCGAAGTACTAGAAACCTCTGTCAATTGAAGATCGCGCTATGTAACACGCTTCGCACGAGACATGTCTAAAAGGTCAAGACATGCGGACGGCCACCGAAACTGAGAAACTAAGACGATAAAACAATTATGATTATATTTGTTTATTATATTTTTTTGTTAATTAAATTATGGACCGCTGTGCACTCGAGTTCACTCATGTCCTGATTCATGTGGAGTTTTAGAACAGATCATCTTAGTATTTGGACCCTAGTATTTTTGGGCTACCTGTGTTACCCTAGGGTACCCTGGCTTACTTTAAGTCGCTCCTGTTCTACTTTTGTTCACTCATGTTCTGACTCGTTTTAGATGAGATCAACTGTGGGTGCGTACTTTTGCATCTGATTGTGCGTTGTAATTGGCAAACACGCAGGTATCTGAAATAGTCCGTGTTACAAAAAATACGCTGGAGTTCAAGCTGCGTGCAGCTTCTTGTTACATATAGTTTAATAAACAAGCACCAGTGTTTTATCAGGTTTAAAACTCGAGGCCGTAGCCCAAGAGTTTTAGACCTGATAAAACATGTGCTGCGAGTTTTTTTAAACGGCTTAAAAAACGTCTAGATTTATAGTCATGTAATTCAGTTATTTTGGCGATACAACCTATTTCGGCGGAGAAAATCCTAGTTAAAGTTTATGTAAATTAGGATGAAATCTTTATCACGTTTAAAGATCGCTTCTCGCTCGGTGATTTCCTTTGTTTTTGCTTCGTGAATTATTAATGAGTTTTTTAAGTCCCTTTAAACAAGTCAGGCAAGTGACGCAAACCTTCGCTCAGATGCCATTTCAAAGTGGTCACTTTTAAAAATATAATAATAGTAATAATGTAGTTGTAAAATGCGACTAGAACTTTTGTTTAATTTAGAGCCCCAAATCTTAACAGTTTGAATAAATTACAAGTATGAGTACTAGTGGAATAAATTCGCTAGACATTTATCACTTAGTCGTGCTGTCATAGACTAGAACAAGAGATATTCTAAAGGTCAGGACACTTATACTTGCTTACATGTAACTTCCAAAATTAATGTACAAGTTTATACACTCACATACATATGTACAACCTTTTATTTGGTTCTGCAACTAACAGTTAGGTCTTGATGGAGGAGAATTAAATGATCAAGACAAGACTGTCCAGCCTATTCAGGTGAGATATAAGCCAGGGGGCACAGTAGGGGGAGCCTATTGCAGGGGTTAGGAAGGGGTCCTTAATAGCCCAGTTTCGTATACGACAATTACCGCTGAATGCAATGACTGCAGATGCATTTATACAGGGTTAGCCTTGTTCTTAAAGTGCAACTAACCCCTTTATATATATGAATCTTTGAAAGGTTTTGAGTACTTTTGCGAAGAAATTTTTGGCTTACAGAGAATACTCTATGTTCTAGGCTTGTTTGAAATGGTGAAAATTTGACCTTTCCTGACCCATGACCGCGTAAGAAAAAGCCTGGGTCGATTCTTGATCTTACGTCATCCAACTCATTCGACTTTGCAATAATTTGAATAAATATTTAGCATTTTGTCTAAAATAACTGTTTTCTTTACTAACAACTCACAGACTGTGTATATTCTCTATATATCGATGTTGTTGTGATGGAAAGGCGCCATGGAGAATAATGCATTAATGAGGTGACGTAAGACCAGGCTTTTTCTTGCATGGTCAGGGGTCAGGAAAGGTCAAATTTTCACCATTTCAAACAAGCCTAGAACATAGAGTATTCTCTGTAAGCCAAAACTTTCTTTGCAGAAGTACTCAAAACCTTTCAAAGATTTATATGTATAAAAATTGCAAAAGGGGTTAGTTGCACTTTAAGTTACACATTCATAAATACCAGCAAGAAGGTGAGCTATTCACAACTTTGCGTATTGTTGTAGTTTCACGTTTTGCACCTTCTCGATGGTATTTATGAATGTTTAATCTAAGAACGAGTCTAACCTGTCTGTAATCATCACATTCAGCTGTAATTTTCGAATACGAAACTGGAATATTGAGGAAACAAGTTACATATACAGTAGAAACCCGCGTGTAAGAACCTAGTGATTTAAGAACCTTTAGGCAGAAATTTGGCATTTAAGTACCCAAAATATAAGAACCTGTTTAGCCAGGCAAAGTTAAACAGGTTGTTATTTGAAAGAGTCATTTGAGTTATGATAGGTACATTGTAGCTCTACACTCCACATTTGAGACGTCTATCAATTGTTGTTTGGTTTGAATGATAGAAAAGTTACAGTCATACAGGATCAGTTTTGTCACATGTAAAACAAGTTAAGTATTGATAAGTATAATACAGATGATTTATGATAATATACTGTATTAGAGGACCACACCCATGCTTTGTTGTTATATACTATGATCAACAGCTACACTGTACTACATGTACATACATGTCACTGCATCTCTTTAAAAAATTAAGAACCTATTTAAGAACCTAATTAGCCTAAATTGTTAACAAGTACCCAAAATACATTTATAGCATCCTACTAGTCTTATACTTGTTTCCACGCGCAACCATTTAATTACTAGGTTAACTTCAATACTTTATGTAACTTCGTAACACTGTATAAATTATATGATTTTTCTCTCTTTTCTTAAGTATAATTGTTTGTGTCAGTATCTATGGTAACCAAATCTACATATCATCTTTAGTTTCTTTATTTTATGTATGTAGTTATTTATTTATTTAATTATTTGTGTATCTTGTATCCGACCGTATATATATTTCCATTATATCAATATATTTGCGTTACCTAGCTTGATTAGCTTTTAAGTTATTTCTAGGTAACCCATACCATCAAATTGTTTAATTCTCCCTCCCTTTTATATGTAAAACATTTCGTTATGGTATGAATAAAAATCGTTGTTGTTGTTGTTATACAAGAACCTGTTTTGCCAGACTAGGTTCTAATACACGCAGGTTTCTACTGTAACAGTTCTTTAATATTTTTTGAAGAATATTGGTACCATCAATAATATTGATAACTACATTGTAGTAACCTCATTATTTTGGTATTAAGTTAACCATCCACAGCCCTTACAATAAGGGCCGACAGCTGATGAAGGAAGTTGGCTACTTCAACCTAAGGCAGCTACTTTTTCAATAAATTGTGGTAGAGGATATGAAAAATAAATATAAAACATTTATCCATTGCCTGCTTTTTGAGAAACATGTACAATGTACACTGCATGTCCCCTAGACTAGTTCAAAAGTGACAGCCATGTTCTTTCAAACTGAAGGTTCAGACTGTAATTTTGTTTATTTGGCAGAGAGTATCCATCGTAGGACAGGAACGTAACTCCATTCAGGGGAAGACAAATCCAGTGAACTCAGTGGCCAACAATACCTTGACCACCAGTTTATTATCCAGTGTGGCAGAAGGCAAAGTACCTTCATGCATCTCTGGAGCAGGAAGCGATCAGAAGCCTGTTATCCCTGGACAGTCATTACGCTCGGCTTCTCCTGAAAGTGTATCTGGTGTACGGTTAAGTCCAGCATTGCAAAATGGAAGGACAAATATTTTGACTGGACATTCTAATTTTCAGGGTTTAGTTAGAAATGTGAACACTACTGCAGTTTCTAGTGCTCCTAGGACATTTACAAATCAATCAAGAGTTGGTAATGTTATTAATGCTCAAGCAAATCCTGCTAGCTCATCATCAAATATTAGTAAAGCATCAGTTGCGACACCAGTGACATTCCAGGGCAAAAAGCCAATTCCAATACAGCCCAAAAACCTATTACCTGGGGCAAATATAACAGGAGCTAGTAATATTCAAGCCAATCTTATGAAAGGACTGCAAGTAGTTGAACCACCATCGCCTGCAGTTTTATCAAATCAGACCAGAATGGCACAGCCAGTAGGTGTACCATTGACTAGTACATCAGTTATTTTAAATGGTGTAGAGAACTCGAAACCAAGAGGGCAAAATTTACCACAGCCTGTAAAAACTCATGCTCCAGTTACACAACAGATTTTGACTACTCCACCAAAACGAATCGCTCCAAAACAGCAAGTTCTCTCACCACCAATTCCTACTGCCATTGTGTCTCCTTCCCAAGTTCGAATGCAAATGCAGCCTTCAAATCGTACAGGTACAACCCCACAGAAAATTCAACTTCCTTCACAGATGGTTCAGATTAGGGGTGCAGTACAAGGGAGTGCTCAGAGTCAGACCCAGCTTTTGCCTCAGCAGTTTATCAGTGTGGTGAGACAGCAACAACCACAACAGACAATGCTGAATATACAACCTGCTACAATTCCAACACAGACTCAAACTACTATGGCTAAGCCTGTACAGCATGTTCAGCAGATTCAGCAGCTTGTTCAGCAGAAGCTTTCCGTTCAGCAACCTCAGGTGACAGTACAGATACAGCAGAATCAACACAAAGTTTTTACTCCAGCGCAGCTTCAAGCTGCTTTGAAACAAACTAAATTACTAGCACAGAATTCACCAGGACAACAGCCGAATATACAGGTACAACAGCAAATTATACGGCAGCTACTTTTAATGCAACAGAAACCTCAAGATAAACAACAACAGAGTGTTCAACAACAACAGCAAAATGTTCTTCAACAGTTGCAGCAACAGCAGCTGAAGTTAAGCAAGCAACAAACACAAGTTGGGCAAATACAGCCAAAATTAGGTGTGGCTAACCAGCAGGTGGCAGGTGTCAATCAAATCTCTATTGGAAACCAGCCAGCAAGCGTTGTCAATCCACAGGTGACATTAGCCAATCACGTTGTAGCTGGGAATCAGCAAGCATTGGTATCTCAGTTGATTGCATCTAATCAGCAAGTTATTGGAAATCAAACTGTTGCATCTGCCAATCGGCAGATGCTGATGGTTGGTCAAAATGTGCCAGCTGTCAATCAACAAGGGATAACTGTCAGTCAGGTGGTGAATTCAAAGCAGATACCTGTCACACACTCTCAAAATGTATCCGTTTGTCAGGCAGTTATTGGTCAACCACAGTTAGTGGTCCAGCAAAATGCTCAAATGGCTAAAAATCTAGTGACTACTCAGGCTGTGGGAACTCCAGTAGGGTTTCAGCTGCAGACGTTAGTTGACCAACAACAGAAGCAACTGCAGCAGATCCTAGCACAGTCAAGGACGTTACAACAACCTGTTACAACAATTTCTGGAAATGTACAGCAAATGAATCAAGGAAAATCCACCCCACCCAGGAGGGGTGTTGTGAATGTAATTAAAGTAGCTGGCCAGCAACAGACAGTGCAAGTACAGCAACAAGTTCTACAACCATCTGTGTCGCAGCAGAATGTGCTACTACAGCCCAAGCCAACAACAACATCACAGTCTGTGACAACGGTGCAACAATTAACAGTATCCCAGATTCAACAATTGCAGAACCTTGGGGCTGTGCACAAAGTTTTAATTATCAAGCAGCCAGAGTTACTTCAGAAGCTTGGAATGCAGGGACTAAAGCCACAACAGACCATCCAAATCACTGCTCAGCAACTACAGGCTTTGAAACAAATACAGATTCAACAACAGCCCCCACAGCAAAAGGTCACAATCCAAACTAAGGCAGGGGTGAGTTTGCAGCCTACTGTTCTAACCCTACAGCAGGTTAAGCAAATACAACAACTCCAGCTGCATGCAGGTGGAAGTAAAACCATTCAGTTGCAATCACAGACACAGCAAGGCTTACTACAGAAGCAGGTTCTGGCACAACAACTACAGAAACAGTTATCTCAGCAGCAGACAGCCAAGGCACAGCCTAAGACTTCACATCTGCCAAGGATACTCCAGACATCTGGAAGACAACCTGTGGTCTCTAGTCAGGTAGGGTATCTATTTACCAGAGCTGATTTCACATGAGTGGGACAAACTACGACAATAACTGCCATGGTTACTGTACGGCATGCTAGTTCAACATTGACATGGTTTCTCTATTGTTATTGACCTGCTGATCCAATCAAATTACAGAGATACGGTGCAGCATGGTTATGGTAAGGCTATGGACATGGCGTAGTTTGCCCCACTCATGAAATCTGCTCTTCTGGAAACTTACATGTACAATGTACTTGGTTCAGGGCTCAACACTAACAGTAACCTGCTCGCCAAAGACTACAATTTGAGTTTTGGCTAGTAGATTTTGAGAAAAAAAGGCAAGTGAAAATAAAGGTTTTGCTGGTAAGAACAAACATGGCACTGGATATTAGTCTACCACACCAAAGGTTTTGGATACTCGGGTGTTTCATAGGAAGTTATTGTAGCAGGCTCAAGGAATCAGACCTTTTAAGGTCTCGATAAAGGTTCAATGTGTCATTTTGAAAAAAACTCTCTTGCAGTGTCCCAATTAAAGCCACATCTAGACGTACTATATACCATTTTAAAGCCTGTCTTGAATTAAAGAAAGTATATATTTAATCCATTTTGAACAAAAGTTAAAAGCGTACATGTATGTTGTATATTTTTTAACACGAAATGATTCCGTCCGCCAGAAGGAGTTCAGCCCTTCAGGCTTTGAAACATTTTTTTCTTAATTATCCCTTTCGAATCCCAACTAAATTGTCTCAGATACTGTGTCAGGCTTTTTTGATACTGTATTTTGCGTATTACAGATTTTATCCCATTTCAAAGTTGAAAAAGTAGTTTTTCATTCCATTTTGATACAAACCAAGTCAAAAAACCTGAACCCAATTTTGTTTCAAAATTCCCTGACACAGTATTTGAGAGACGGCTGTTTTCTACAACTCGTGAAAAATTTAGGAAAATTGGACAAAACACGATAAGGCTGGACTTAAACAAATTTCTGTTTTGGGCCGAAAAGAAGACCAGAGAAACAGCCTGATAAAGGTTTTCGATTCATTTCACGGTTGACTAGGAAGTCCCGCCTCCAAGGGTAATCTCATTAACATTGATGAAAGATGGCATACATGTAGATTGAAGTGGATGAAAAATACTACTTTCAAGAGAAATTTAGAGTGGATTTAAATGTAGAGCAACTTGAAATTTGTTCACTGTAACCAAAATCATGTTTCTAGAATAAGCTTTTGTAATCCATTTTAAACTTTGCCATCTTTGATCAAAAAAGTTTGAAAAGTTGACATTCACATGGTATTTCTCTTCTATCTCAGGGTGTTATTTTTGTAGTTTCTTTTAAAGAAATTTGAAGGCTTATTCTCCTTGACAGTGCCTCTTTAAATCAAACAAATCTGTGTAATTCTGCTGGCTACTGGTTTGAAATGAAAACCATGACATTGTTTAACAAGTACATGTAGATGTCATTTTGCTCTGCATCTGTCCTCTAACTTATAGATGTACAGGTATGGCACAAGATGTAATCAAGTGGGTTAACTGATGTTCTACATGTATTTGTTTTATACAATTACATAATTAATTACATAATTACATAATTACATGTACATAATTACATTACAACAAAAAGAGCATGTACGTGATCTTGGGACAAAAGTCATTACCTGTGCATCTGTACTGTAATAGATCATAGCTATCAACCAATGAGAGTGCACTTTTCACCCTGATTATTGTATAAAATTGTTTCTCATTTATTCAACTGTATGTTATTCTACCCTAATTTCAGGTTTCCCAAGTTAAAACCTCATCAGTAAAACAGGTGAGTACATGTACAGTACCAACCAGAAATAACTTGTAGTGAAATGTTTGCTGCGTTCGCTCACAAGGGTTTGCCTTGCGTTCGTTTGAATGAATGCAGCGAACGTGCAGTGAACTCAAAGTGAGTGCAACAAATGCAAGGAACATGGAAGCAAAAACAGTTCAGAGGCATACATGTACATGGAGGCATACAATTTTCAAGAACCAACCGGATAATTCTAAAATCAGACTGGAAGTGAAGAAATAAATGTACAAAACAAAGTCATTGTTTGAAGAAAGCCAACCTGTGAACGGAAGTCATAATCACAGCATGAAAGCAAGGCCAAAACTAACATTCAAGACTCACTTGCTTGTTGTACGCTGTATTTCAGTTTTTGTGTAGAAAAGTTTAAGAAACCTGCTTTAAATATTATTGTCGAAGAGGTGCTTCAAGGTGTCAAAGAATATATGGGAAGGAAAAGATGTAGAAAGAGAGGCAATTGAAGGGCTGTGTGCAAAAAGGCCGTAAGTGACTCTTAATCACATAAAATTCTCCCTTAGAAAACAAAGAAATTAAAGGAGAATGTAGAATCTGATCAGGAAACACTTACGCCCTTTTTGCACACAGCCCTTCAATTGTTTGCAAAGATAAGTCTTTGTTTTCACATTTGTTATACGGGTTACATAAATTTCTGCATGTGCTGTCGATTTTTCGTGTGAGCAACAGTTCAGAAATTACAGCAATCAGCAATGTTATCGTTAAAGTAACAAGTTTTCTAAACATTTTGAGCTAGAGGAAAATGCTTTAAAACTCCTAGAAAATATTCCAGACCATTAGTCTGTGTTTTAGGCAAGTTTGAGTTGTGTCTTTGACTATGGCACACACTTCCGATGGATGTTTGCTACATTCACTTTGCCCTCGCATGTGCAGTGTATTCTCTGTGTTTTTTTACTCCATGTTCATGTGTACATTTAAGTGCCTTGTATTTGGTGTGCATTCACTGGGTTCGCTTCAACCCAGCGAATGCAGCAAATATTAAGTGTGTTTACTGCATTTACTTCTTGAGCAAATGCGAACACATTGGAGGTTAGTTCTAGGCAGTACTGTAAACGTACATGTATGTAAATTTGTATATACTTAAAACCCTGGTCAAATGGATGCAACATTTCTTGCAACACTGTTGGATCATGTTACAATATGTTGCGTGTTGGAGTAGTCAAACGAATGCAACATGGTTTTACAGGGTCGGTCATTAAGAAGTCTGGGCATGATGTTTGACCCTCTGAAGATGTCATATTTGATCAGTATATAGTTAGAGTTCTTTGACTTCATTCATGCATGCAGCCTTTATTGGATGGTGTTGTGATCAGACATTGAGTTTGATGCACATGCTCTGATGCAACAAAGTTGCACAAAGGTGGTCAAATGATCGCAACATGATGCAACATCCAAGACAACAATAGAAATGTTGAGTGGATGTTGCACGGAAGTTTGACCAATGTTGAATGAAACTGTTGCATCCATTTGACCAGGGCTAAAAGTGCCTTTGAAGTAAAAAAATGTACCCCATTTTTATTTTATTTTATTATATTTTAGTATTTTGTGTAATTAAAAATAAATTTGGAGGATGCAAACATTATTTTTTTGTGTGTGGAATTCAGGCATAATAATTGTCAAAATCATGCAACAATTTTTATGCAGTTAAAGATATGTTAATCACATGCATGACATCAAAGCATTTGCACTGTCATTATTTTTTTGCACTGCTTCATTCACTGGTTTATTTTCTTCAAGATTCTAAAAAGGGAACTTATGTTTACTGAGGTTAGGTTTATTTAAATGTTGGGTTAGGGTTTGGATTACAAGTGTAGTTCACAGGATCATCAAAGAAGCATGTTTCTGTGTTCAGTGATTTAGCCTTAAAAGCCTAATTTAGTGGGTAACTGTTGTTGACGGTTAGGGTGTTTTTATACGTAGGGGTAGGGTTTGGATTAGTTCACAGGACCATTGAAGAAGCATTATTGTTCTGTGTTCAGTTATCTAGCCCTAAAAAGCCTAAATTAGTGACTAGCCCTAAAAACTCTAAATTACTGAGCACTTGGGCTTACTGAGGTTAGTTTTTTTATGCTTGGATTGTGTTTGGAATGAGTTTGCTTGGAGTGGAGTGTTAACTGGCTTTAATAAAATAATCTGCTTGGCAACAGCAAAGTGATTAAATATTACAAGCTCCTGGAAATCTGTGAACAGAGGATGACACAGAGATCTGCATTTGGTCCCATGTTATGGAACCTTGTTCAAAACGACTTGATGCATAGAATAAAGTCTAAGATTTGTATGTATGCTGATGACCACTAGATCCATAAAATGCGTAAATGCGGCAGTGAAGTATAGCACAGACTTCAAGAAAGTGCCACCGAAGCATCCAGCTGGTATGATTCAAATTTTCTTAAGGGAACTACATGTATAGAAAAATTTGGAAGCCTGACAATTGGAAAACAAAGGGAAGTAGTCAAGTTAAATGCACAAGGAACTGTTGTGGAGCCTCGTAATAATAACTGCTTAGAGTCATCATTGACAGGCACCTCGGGTTTACTAAGCATATCAGTGTAGTATCCAAGAAAAGTAGTCAACAAGTAGGGGTCATTATGAGGTTGCAAAACCTGATACCTACAAATGCAAATTTGCAGCTATACAAAGCAGTAATCCTCCCTCGTTTGAGTTACGGTCATATAGTGTGGCATTTTTGTAGGGCAAGCAATGCAAGAAAAGTTGAAACGTCTATAGGAGCAGGCTCTAAGAGTTGTCTTCTCTGACAAACAGTCCACATACCAACAGCTTCTACAAAGGGTGAAGCTACCAACAGTGTCAAATAGACAACTTAAAGACATTGCAGTCATTATGTTTAAAGTGAAAACAAACTGTGTCCAACATATGTTTGTAATTTATGTAGTTACCCTGGCTCAGCTTACAATCTAAGAAGCAAAGGCTTCTTTATCCCGAGTTATAGAACAGTTACCTTAAGCTTTGGAGTAAGATAGGAAAAGACACAATAAATCTGCCATCACTCAAACCTTCAAATGTGCCATTCAAAAACAGGATTTAAGCACCGTAGTGTCTACTGCATGTAAAGACTGCATTTTATGCAAAATCTGAGTACTAAATGGTCATCGGCAGAATTCATTCATTCATTCATCCATTCATTGGCCGTTTTTATACTAGAGACGTCTAAGACGTCTAGACGCATTAAACGTCTGACCGTTAAGTGTGACTGATATAAAAATGAGACGCATAAGTTTGGACTGCGACTAATAAAATACCACGATTTTAAAAGAAACTGGATACTATTCTCGGAAGAGATTGTATACTACCGATGACTACTGGCGCAAAAAAAACGAATGATCGTGAATGTCACTAGTCCAGACGCTCTCAGCCTCAGTTGAAGTCAAATGTCAGGGGCGGCCACGCACTGAAAATTGTTTTCCCGCGCTAAAAGCTGATTGGCCGTTACTCAAACAGCCACATTTCAATTGGCCGGTAACAAAACGAGCAGGGGCCTGGGACCGAGTTTATCAGAATTACTCTAATTCTAAAATGAAGTTCATCACATGATAGAGCATGTTGAAATTGGCATGCATGTCAAGTTTGACTTGATTCAAGTGAATCTTGTCTGAATTATAAGCAATTGAAATTTCTTTGTCCCTCCAAAATTTTACAATGAATGTAGGGTTTGGAGGGACAACGTTAAAATATAAGAGAGTTTGTATGGGAATATTGACATATTTGATGCCTTCTAGCATCATCAATATTAAGCCACAGTTCACCAAACTTTCCAGAATTGCTAAGTTTGATCTGCTCTATTGGAAAATAATGCTCACTTTTACTAGTTATTAATTGAATTAGCTTAACTGACTCGGTTCCAGTCCCCCCGCTCGTTTTGTTACTGGCTAATTGGCTTGCGCGTTTACAAAACCTTTTAAGTTTTGAATAAACCTGTTTGTGACCCGTGTAATACGGTCTCATATTTGCACTCGTTTTACCCCGTATTTGCCCTCGAAAACGCCAAGTTGTATAATAACCACCACTATTCACCTCCACTTGGTGAATAATTGTTAATTATTTTTATCGGTAACTTGTGACAGTCTGGCGAGACTGATAAACTCTATGCCAACGTGGGATCTATGGTTTTACGTCCTTATCTGAGAAGACGTGAAGGTCTAACCATTTGCAGTTCGAGAACGAGAATGTTTCAAAAAGGCAGCACCATCTACTAGCTATTTTAAGACCCTGAGTGTTGGTTTGATCTGGGATTGAACCCGCGACCTACCACATGACAGACTGGAGCTTAACCACTGAGCTCACCAGGAGGACACATTAAAACCCTACCAAGTATTAGTACACTTAAAAAAATATAATTGTCCTTCATAAGTCGTTGAGTTTTGTTTGGCTCAAGCTGTACGAACCATGTGTACATTGTATCTTGTGATCACTCGAGGATTGTGACTTAATACTAACAGTCATACTTAACATGTGTTATTGCCTTATAAGGAACCAAACAGGGGGATCAAGAGACCTCATCCAGAAACTCCAGAACCACCCAAGGTAGTTACAAGGTAGGTAACCAGACTTCAGGTTTAATTAAAATGGGCTATGGCAATTGATTGAACAATCAATTTCCTTGAAAACAATCAATTTCCTTGAAAACAAAACTATACAATACAATAGGCTTTATTTAACGAGGGTAAGCACTTGACAGTAGATAAAACTGATAAATTCGTGGCCCTCAAAATAATAAATAATAATAATAAATATTAAAATATTTACAATGTGAATTCTACAGTACTATGTGCGAAACCAGGATCAATGACAATAATAAACACTATGATACGATGCTAAGAACTACTTATATATCTACTGAAAATGATAAACGTGGACTTGACACTAAGATATGTCTACGCCTAAAAATCGAGAAATTATGTTATTGTTTCAGACAGATCGACTTAATGATAAGGTAAAAAAATGTAAGATTAAAATTGTAAAGTTGCTTTCTGGCGAGTTAAAAAATGTTTGCGGAGATTACGTTTAAAACTATTTACAGATGAACTCTTTCTGATTTCGGTGTCAATGGAATTCCAGTCCTTTATAGTTCTTACTATGAATGTTCTCCCTCCCTCTGTAATACGTTTGAAAGGAGGGCATGATAAGTTCAACTTTGAGAAACGTGTATTTCTATCGTGTATGTCAGAGTTTCTGGAATCATTTACGTTTATACGTTTATAGGCTAGAGTATTTCTTGTAATTAGTGATTCATTCGGGAATGGCAGCCAATTCAAATTATTAAAAAGAGTAACAGATGAGGCAGTTCGATCAGCTTTGAGAATTATCCTGGCAGCTCTTTTTTGGAGTTTTAGAATCCTAGTTCGAATTATTACTGCCAGACCAAATAGCGCTTCCAAACATTAGCGTTGGCTTTATAACGCCATTATAATATATCTCCCTCTGCCTTTGCTTTAAATAAGGGCTTATGTGACGGAGAAGTCCCAGTCGTTTAGATATTTGCTTACAAAGATTGTCTGTGTGGGCCTCATAGTCTAAGTTTTTATCGATGATGACTCCAAGGAGTTTTTGACTGGGCACTTGATCTATTTTGATGTTATTCAGCTTGACATCCATAACAGTGCTCTCAGGTGCAATCTTCCTCAAGCCGTTTCACGTTACCAGCATACTTTGGTCTTATCGGTGTTAATTATCATCCGATTTCGACACGACCATTCATGTATGGTCTCTAGATCACTGTTGATGTTCTTTATCATGGATGGAACTTTGGGTCAATTCACGCTTGCTGTTAGTGTAGTGTCGTCTGCAAAAATGTCAATTGTACAATTAGTGACGTGCAGAGGGATGACATTGACGAATAATAGGAATAATATAGGGCCGAGGATGGAGCATGTTGTACGCCATGCTTTATACGGAGGGGAGTTGATTGATGAGAGTCAACGGTAACGAATTGACTCCTATCCGTGAGGTAAGACTCGAACCAGGACACAGCAGAGTCACTAGCTATGTAAAGCCTTAGTTTTTGTAGAAGGATTTGGTGATCTACTACTTCGAAGGCTTTTCTGAAATCAATAAATACCATCCCAGTAACCCGATCTTGGTCCATGTCAAAAAGTATTTGATCGGTCAATTTTATCAAAGCCGATTCAGTGGAGTATCCTTCACGAAAAGCGGACTGTAATTCGTACAATAGGCTACGAAAATAACACCCTGAGATAGAAGAGAAATACCACATGAATATCCTGATATGCTTTTCAAACTTTTTCGTTAGATGATGGCAAAGATTAAAGTGGATTACAAATGCTTATTCTAGAAACTAGATTTCGGTTTCCAGTGAACCGATTTCAAGTAGCTCTAAATTTATTTCTTGCACGTTGATTTTTTATGAAGGGAGATAAACCAGAGAACTCTGAGAAAAACCCTCAGAGCATGGGTGAGAATCAACAAACTCAACTCCCATATGCTAAGCTTTCAAAACAAGCCGGCGGCCATGAACAGAGCCTTATTTTCTTTGGTTTTCAAATCTCCTTCCACGGAGAACTCTGCCGTATTCGTGTTTGCCGTCGTCCAGAATCTGGGACAATGAAACCGGGTTTAATTAACACAACCGGTTTTTTGTGTCTCAAGCATTGGGAACAGTCTCTTGTGATTGGTCAGTGGCAAATGAACCGTCTGTTTCAAAGCAACGGACAACGCATGCTCAATATGATTGAAACACGAATACAGCAGTCTTATTTTCTTCGCTCTCTGTGGAAGGAGATTAGAAAACCAAAGAAAATAAGGCTCTGCTCGCAGGGTAGTTATTTTCTCTTTATCAACAGAAAATGAAACTTTCACTTGACTTTTAGCCTTTTCGAGAAACTCTTGTACTCAAAAAGCATTTGAAAGCATTGTATATGATTCCATGTCTGAGAATCGATCTTGGGCCGCAGTGGTGAAAGATGAGTAGTTTTACGTGCTGCTCCAACTGGGCATCTCCCCCGGCTAAAGTACTCCGATTAGCAGCCCCAGTAATTTCACAACTCATGAAAATTTTCAACAAATCCATTATATCACAAACTGTTCCATCAGAATGGAAATTAGCTAGGGTGATTCCACTCCACAAAAAAGGTCCTCGAAATATGCTTGATAATTATAGGCCAATCTCAATACTTCCAGTAAAGCAAAATATATGAAAAAATCTTATATGAGCAATTAATGGAATATAGAACTGCGCAGGATCTATTGTCTGAGCATCAATTCGGATTCCGACGGTTCCATTCTACTACGTTAGCCTGCGTAGCCCGGCGCTGAGGGGGAAAGGGCCGGCGGAAGGAGAGGGGAATGGGGAGAGGAAGGGAGCGCCTGCAGCGAAACCCATGCTTTTCTCGTATTTCACGTTCACCAGATGAACGTAAAATTCCCATTGGTCGAGCGCGTGTCAATCAAATAGTTCCATTGTTCGGTTGTCATCACCTAGCAACTTCTATCTAATCGATCACTAGAGGTCCCTTTGCGAAGAGAAACTCGAAAAAAGTCTGAAAGAAGAACAGAGAATCGCCATTGAATCCTTGTTACAAGGAAAATACGTGTTGCCGACGGGTTTTGGCAAAAGTCTTATCTTCCAGTTTTTTGTTGATGCGAAGACGATAATATCGAAACGACATGTTTCGGTATTGGTAATATCTCCACTTGTCAGCATCATAGAAGATCAACTTCTTGAGGCTGAAACCATGGGTATTGCATGTTGTTCTCTTAAAGGAATAAATATGGACGAAATGTCGAAGTTAGCTCCCAAACTCATCTTCGCAAGTGCCGAGGAGGTGCAAGGAATCGCATTCCAACGACTGTTGAAGGATTCCAAATCATTTCTCCACACGAATCTTAACCTAGTCGTTGTTGACGAGTCACACACAGTCGAAACGTGGACAGGAGCAAGGTTAGTTCGTGAACTATCTTTTGCCTGATAGTAGTCTACTTAGAAGATCTATCAGGCAAACAGTCGTTTTAAATACGACTCATCCAAAATTCGGTAGTGCCGTCGTGTATAATTTTCACCTTCAAACCCTTTCTTTACGAACTCATAGGTGGCATCCAAAAATCGTAACTTTCTAGCACAAGTAGCACAAACAACTTGTGATGCTTCCTTGGTTTGTAATATAGAAATTCCAAACTTGTTGAGAACCGATGATAACACGAGTCCGTGGCTATTCACACAAGATATTCACACAAGATTTGAAAGCACTACTTCCAAACTGTACAAGAAGACTGCACTTACAAAGACGACAATTGGAGTTTGGGTTGTTTTCAATCGATTTTCGACCTCTTTTACTTTGAGCTTTACAAGGAAAATTACCGGACATAATAAGTCGAATCGCAATCAAAATAAAGTACTCGTACTAGCCCGCGAAAAGTAGCAGGCTAGCGAAAAGTGACAGTTCGGCTCGAATTTCAATGCAATTTGATTGGCTGAATTTGACGCGCCTTTTGAATGTTAATTAGGGGGCGTAAGGAGAAAAGCATGGGTTTCGCTGCAGGCGCTCCCTTCCTCTCCCTCCCTTTCCCCCGGCCTCCCCTCCCCCTCTTCTCCCCAATCACCTCTCCTTCCGTCGGCCCTTTCCCCCTCAGCGCCGGGCTACGCAGGCTATACTACGTATGCGTTGCTGGACTGTACTAATGAATGGTATATCAACATGGATCGAGGCCTTTACAACCTTGTAATCTTTCTTGATCTAAAAAAGGCGTTTGATACCGTAAATCATGAGATCCTCTTGGATAAACTGATGGCTTACCGTATAAAAGGACATGCCTTAGGCCTTACGAAATCTTACTTAAACAATAGAGAGCAAACTTGCCAGGTTAACGGCAGGCTCTCTGGTCATAGAAAAGTAACCTGTTGAATCCCTGTGGAATCCCTAAAGGTCAATTCTCGGTCCACTTCTGTTCATACTATATATTAATGATTTGCCAAACTGTCTCGAGCATACTACCCCTAGGTTGTTTGCAGATGATACGAGCCTAACGGCTGTTGGCAAGTCAGTTAGTGAAGCTGAAGTGGTCCTGAATCATGACCTTAGTAATGTTTAAAAATGGCTATCAGCTAACAAATTAAGCCTGAATATAGCCAAAACAGAGTACACCTTGATTGGATCAAGACCTAATGTTCTTATTGGCGTTGACCCAGTCAAACGAGTCAATGATTGCAAGATACTCAGTGTACGCATAGACGAATTTCTAACATGGGAAAAACACATTGATGACATAGCCAAGAAAGTCTCATCGGGAATTGGGGCAACAAAAAAGCTCAGGGAATTTGTAGACCGTGATACGCTAGTATGCGTTTATAATGCCCTTGTGCAACCCCACTTCGACTATTGTTGCGAGGTGTGGGAGTTATTGGGAAGCATACTATCACAGCGTCTGCAGAAACTTCAAAACAATTGCGCTAGGGTGATTATGAAGCGTCCGAACGAAGCTGGGCAATCTGAAATGGCTCTCCGCTCATTGGGTTGGATCACACTTGAGGAGCGGAGAGCTAAAATTTAGGCTGGACTCTTATTCAAAATAATCAACAATTTGGCACCTCAACGGCTCTCTAGCATCTTCAGTGACTCGTATGCAGTCAATTGCAACTACGACCTGCGGAATACACGTAAAAAAAAAGGATCCGTTCCTCTTCCTAAAACTGAATTCCTAAAAAAGAGCCTTAGTTACAATGGAGCCAAAATATGGAATGAATTACCTATAGAATTAAGAACCTCAGAGTCATTAGCCCAGTTTCGCTCAAAGATTTCCCCCGGCCTATTAGCGTAATTATATGCATTAGTATCTAAATATAGTAGTTAGCAGTTTATAGTAGTATTTATAGTAGTATTTGTCATAGATTGACATGTATTAGGTTAGTTTTTAGCTTTGAACATTATTTTATTTATACGAGTAGTGCACGCCCCTTCTGGAAATCAGCTTCTAGTTGTGAGGGTGCTGCGTGTGTGTTTTAAATGAAGTTGAACTCAATCTTTCAATCCTGACACATTAAAGCTTAGACCATATTATGGGTATTATAAGGTAATTTTTGTTCTTGTTTTAAGAATAAAGAGTGCCCTGTCACAAGACCAACAAGCAGCTCTGACTCCTGGTATCCATGCGCCCTTCAAGTCTCATGCTGATGCTGTCAGTAAACTAATTCGTTACCATGTTTATCATGAACCTGATCCTACGCCAAAGGATGTCGTATCAGGTATTGTACCATATATATGTCCCTATGTATGTATTGGTGTTCTCGCCAGACTTTTTTCCAGCTTCTCATTAATATTTGTATATTTTCATTAACGTCCGTATGGTTTGTTAGAATGAAAATATTGCATCCCGGGACCAAATGATGCAGCCTGGAAATACCTCTGGCAGTGACACTTACTCGGGCTTTTAAACTGCTGTTCCTTTATTAAAGAATATGTGCCCAACCGTGATGCTTAGCGGCCTTTTGTTTATTTCCGCTTTGTGAAACTACAAATGTATCAAACTAAAAAGGAAAACTACAAAAGAAACTTTCCAAGACCAGATTCAAATTGAATCTATAACGCACAACAACAGGACTGTAACGATTTTCAAAAGATTGGAAGACAACTCGTACAAAACCGACTTTTCATCTGTGACAAAATGGTCACCATAGCGCGCAAAGCATGACTGTTGGTCTGTTCTTTAAGTATTTGTTTTAATTATTCAAAGTACACGTAACTTTTTTTGGAGAATAACAAGGGCTAAGGTTGGAGATTCCGCTTATATGCAGGTACAGGCATATACTTAACAATATTAAGATAATTTACTGTGGTATGTCCCCTTATTTACCACGTTTCGCGTCATCGCGTAGTTCACGAGGCGCTAGCCATACCACCGTAAACTATTGTAAATTTGTTTTTTACAACAAACTAAAGTACCAAGAAAATTGTGGTCGAAAAGTGGTTGTATCGCTCACTTTATCACATCGTCAATCTTGCGCGAGCGATCACATAATCTACCGAAAGTAAGCGATCACGTAATCTACGGGAAGTAAGCGATCACGTAATCTACGGGAAGTAAGCGATCGCGTAATCTACCGGAAGTAAGCGATCGCGTAATCTACCGGAGGGTAAGCGATCACGTAATCTACCGGAAGTAAGCGATCACGTATTCTACCGGAAGTAAGCGATCACATAATCTACCGAAAGTAAGCGATCACGTAATCTACGGGAAGTAAGCGATCACGTAATCTACGGGAAGTAAGCGATCGCGTAATCTACCGGAAGTAAGCGATCGCGTAATCTACCGGAGGTAAGCGATCACGTAATCTACCGGAAGTAAGCGATCACGTATTCTACCGGAAGTAAGCGAACACGTAATCTACGGGAAGTAAGCGATCACGTAATCTACGGGAAGTAAGCGATCACGTAATCTACGGGAAGTAAGCGATCACGTAATCTACGGGAAGTAAGCGATCACGTAATCTACCGGAAGTAAGCGATCACGTAATCTACCGGAAGTAAGCGATCACGTAATCTACCGGAAGTAAGCGATCACGTAATCTACCGGAAGTAAGCGATCACGTATTCTACCGGAAGTAAGCGATCACGTAAACTACGGGAAGTAAGCGATCACGTAATCTACCGGAAGTAAGCCTTATGGTTTTTTCGGAACTTTCCTACTCTGATACATATTTCTTTTCTATCCTTTTTACGTGAATAATTACGTATCTGATAAAATGTAATATTCCATCATTTAGAGTAAAATAAACTTGTTCTTGTCCACGTAATCTACGGGAAGTATGTGATCACATAATCTACCGGAAGTAAGCGATCACGTAATCTACCGGAAGTAAGCGATCACGTAAATATACGTGAAGTAAACGATCACTTAATTTACCGGAAGTAAGCGATCCGTCAATAACCGGAAGTAAACTATCACGTAATCTACCGGAAGTAAGCGAACACGTAATCTACCGGAAGTAAGCGACACGTAATCTACGGGAAGTAAGCGATCACTAAATTTACCGGAAGTAAGCGATCCGTCATCTACCGGAAGTAAGCGATCGCGTAATCTACCGGAAGTAAGCGATCACGTAAATCTACGGGAAGTAAGCGATCACGTAATCTACCGGAAGTAAGCGATCACGTATTCTACCGGAAGTAAGCGATCACGTAAACTACGGGAAGTAAGCGATCACGTAATCTACGGGAAGTAAGCGATCACGTAATCTACCGGAAGTAAGCCTTATGGTTTTTTCGGAACTTTCCTACTCTGATACATATTTCTTTTCTATCCTTTTTACGTGAATAAATGTAATATTCCATCATTTAGAGTAAAATAAACTTGTTCTTGTCCACGTAATCTACGGGAAGTATGCGATCACGTAATCTACCGGAAGTAAGCGATCCGTCATCTACCGGAAGTAAGCGATCACGTAATCTACCGGAAGTAAGCGATCACGTAAATATACGTGAAGTAAACGATCACTTAATTTACCGGAAGTAAGCGATCCGTCAATAACCGGAAGTAAACTATCACGTAATCTACCGGAAGTAAGCGAACACGTAATCTACCGGAAGTAAGCGACACGTAATCTACGGGAAGTAAGCGATCACTAAATTTACCGGAAGTAAGCGATCCGTCATCTACCGGAAGTAAGCGATCGCGTAATCTACCGGAAGTAAGCGATCACGTAAATCTACGGGAAGTAAGCGATCACGTAAATCTACGGGAAGTAAGCGATCACGTAATCTACCGGAAGTAAGCGAACACGTCATCTACTCGAAGTAAGCGTGGTCGAATGGTGTGAGCACTCTGTGGTATGACAATATAAAATACCTAGAAGAAGAGCTAACCAGTACTTTTTTTATATATTCTCACCTCTGTGGTCCGAGGTTCGATTGCCGGATGCGGCGTCATATGTGAGATTAGTTTGTTGGTTTCTCACCCTTGTTTCGAGGGTTTTTCTATGGGTTCTCCCGTTTTCCTCCCTCCCCAAAAACCAACCTAAATTCTAAGATCTGGGAGTACCGTAAGCAAAAGCTATAAAATGCTGGGCTACCAATAAGTACTTTGACTGTGAAACAAAAAGACTTCTCCATCTCACATTAGTAAGATCTAATGTCTGGTTATGCTAGTGAAGTGTGGGCGCCACAGGCTATTTGTAACCTTCTAAAGGTCGAGGGTCTTCACCGAAATACATTTTTAATTATGGGAAGCATGGACTTAGTTAACTTAGTTATCGTGAGCGCCTTTTGAATCGAACTCTTTTGCCGCTTCCCTATTGGCATGAGATAAAATACCTGAATATTTACTGAAGTGTTGCACAGGCCACTAGTCCATCCGACGTAGACCAGTAAACAGAGTTACATGCAACAGTTCACCACTAGATTTTGTACCAAAATGTCGCACTAAACTCTTTCAAACTAGTTGTGTCAACCGTGTTACCAAGCTACGAAACAATCTGCCAAATTGCATTCTTAATTTTTTCTAGCTCCGCCAATCAATTTAAGTCGCTTTAAGTGTTACTCATCAGCCTTACAAACATCTTGATATTAATGCACCAATTACCTGGAAGTCAATATGCCCGAATTGCTGCACACAGCGTGATATATTTTCTAATACAGTATGTTGCTATTAGACCTTGTAAGACCAACAACTCATTGTTTTCTTAGATATTTGGATCGTATTGACCTACCAATATTAATAAATATATATTAAGTTTATTGTATCTGTGTACGTAATTCATATAACTCTAGATTTGTTCGTATTTTCATTAGTTAAAGTAAGGTCGCACTTAATTTGGAGCCACGCTCTGTTGTGTCGTCCATCATCATGTAAACTATGACAGGTTTGTCTCTCTGCTTCATGATGAAAGCATTGTAAATAAATAAATTCCAATTCGATCCTGGAGTTCGTCGGAATACTTAATCATACACGACTTTCATAATGGCCGCCTCCTAATTTGCATAATTTGGAAGATAAATATGTAGGAGAAAACCAATGCTACTACATGAAAGATCACATTAAAACTAGTAATTGTTTTGAGTTTTAGAAGAATATGGAAAATTGCTGTTGAGCTATGAGCATTTGTAATGCAGAAAAATATGAAAGCGAGGCTTTAAAGGCCCCCGTCGTTTTTCTCATACAAATCTCTCTAATTTCAACTGGCTGTAACTTCATTGCTTTATAAGCTACAGCACTCAACTTTCATAAGTTCACTAATGTCGACATGCTCTTTCACATGGCAATGTTCATATTTTCTATACATGTGGATAAACTACCGAAACGGGAAATCACATATGCAAATTAGGAGGCGGCCATTATGAATGTCGTGTATAAGCCTCTGGCTTGGGAGACCCGGTAACGGCTTCCTGTATCTTCGACGTAAAATAGACCATTTAACCATTTGGCATTGGCATTACCGTGCCAATGAGAAAACGAGAAACTGAGCAGTAATTGTTGCCGGTAAAAATCGTATTTCATCACGGAGCTGAAGAACCTTGTTTTATGAGTCAATGTTAGGGTTAGGCTTATTAGTTTTAGGGTTAGATTAGGGTTAGTTTTAGTTGTAAAAATAAAAGATCCCAAAATTTTCAACTTGACTCATGAAAACATGGATCTCCACGGCGCTACCGAAGTAAACACGCCCCTTGCCCCTCCTTTAAAATCCAAAATGGCGGATTGAGACTCTTTTGTATGACAGTATAATACATGGCTAAGGCTTCTGTATTTGTTAAGTAGTTTGATGGCAATAGCTCAGTGAACGACATGTTGGATATGGCATTATCATTATGTCGTTGTGTAACCATGCATTTGTGGAGATTACTGGATTGTTTTCAGTTTTGTATTCTGAAATTGTTACTATCTCTACTGTCAGGACCCAAGCTGTGACAAGGCTAATACATTTTATGTTAAATTCAAGTAATATTCATCCTGCATGCCAAAATAATAGTGATCTTTTTTCTGTGCTTCCTTGCATGTAGCCGAAACCTTATTTAATGCAGTATCGACACAGTTGATTAAAAGAAGTGATAAAATGATGGAGAAATACAGACATCTCATTCTAGAGGAGAGCATGGTGAGTCCCCATGTTTGTTTCATAGACTATCGCAACCCCGCCGTCGCAGTGCACTCTGGGATGGATATCTCAGTTCCATTGTTGAATCCAAGATGGCCGCCCAACACCGAGATATCCATCCCAGAGTGCACTGCGACGGCGGGGTTGCCATATAGTCTATGGTAATAGGCCAAATGACATAAGTTGAATACAAATACCAGAATTCTTTGCGTGGTCTCTTTTGTTCCTCTAATTTAAACCATTGTCCTGGACGACTGGTATTCTCAAAGCAGTTGGAAAATATGAATAAGAAAAATAATTGGAAAAGATTCCAGTACAGAGATTTTTCTAGCTGGTACTAGTAGCTTTTTTTTGCTTGCACAGGTGACATCCCTATCGCACGTGTAACCACTCTTGCAACAACTGAAAATAATCCCGGGAAAAAATCGCGAAAGTACGGACTTGTCAAGTGGAGCCACCCTAAAACTTTCTCCCCACGTTTGCGACGCAATGATGGCGTATATCTAGCCAATAAGGGTCGAGGTAGTGGTCGTGCAGTCTTCTTGCCCAGTGCGCGATGGTGGCTGTTTCTGGTAGTCGCTTTGCTTGTGCAAGGAACAAAAATCGGTCGTGTAGCCGCGGCTTTAGGCCAATCATTACATAAATGTGATTATCCTGGTATGAATCTTGTTACTATATTACCGTGTGAATGGTAGATCATGAGTTCTCTTGTGTTCTTCAGCGTAATGAACCTTCATCAGAGATGGTGATGCTCTACAGAGTTTTCTTAGCAGATGAACGAGCTGCTCTGGCTCTGGAGAGACAGCAGGCCGCAGGTAACATTAACTTGATAAAACCAAGTTCGTAAATGTAATTACTACAGCCTCGTTAACCCACAGGCGACCTTCTCAAAACCAGCCGATCATTGGGCTCCCTCCTTGGAGGCTTTGACCGCCTCTGTCATGATAAGAAATCAAAACCACCTAAAAAAAGTATAGTTATTTACTGTAATAATAGCTACATTGGCCTACTCCAAAGACGTATTTTGAGATGGCTGGACATGCACTTAGCCCGAACTCTGTAAATGGCAATTCTTCCATTTTCAACGTAAATCTTGAATAGAAATCAATGGGCGTCTTCTCGTGTTCCTTAGCTATGATGTGTCAATTTTCAGCGAATTTTACCTCGCTGCTCTTCTTTATATGTAACCTTTGCTGAAATTTGTTGAAAATGAGCACAGTCATAGCTAAGGAACGCAAGATTAAATAATAAATATTTCTATTTACATAGCTTGGTCTACAATGTACCTGTGATTAACCCAGCGTCAGCGTCATTTTCAAATTGGTCAGTTGTATTTTGTGCAGCGATTGCAACAACCTATTTCAGTGTTGCACAATGCAACGCCCTAACATGTACCATTGCGTGGTCAAGTTGCAGGGGTAATTACTCAGTGTAACAAGTTGTTCGCAAGTCTGCTTACGTTCTGGAGTTCAATATTCGCTTATCCTAATTCTCAAGACTCGGTAGAACAATGTATAAAAGTAATTGCCAGTCGTAATAGCAAAATAAATTATAAGATGATAAAAAAAAAAACATCTACATCAAATGCAATTTTTTTTCAAAGCTTGCGTCAACTTACGTGTGGTCGTCATTTGGCCACCCTTCGCAAGTTGAACGCAAGTCTACTCAAGGCAGCTTGCATTGACTTGCGAGTCCATTTCACCAGGTCTTTACTCTCTTCCTTTCTCGACAGAAGATTTAAAGGCACTTGAAACCGCTGCACTTGAAAGAAAAACAGAGAGCGTAAATAGTCCAGCAGCTCCAGATGCTAAACTACCTTCATCTACTTTATCTACGGAGCCATTGACAACTTGTACAACGACTTCGTTAACTACGGAGGATGAAGGCGGCGAGGAAAAGATCGACGTCGCGATGAAATCTCCACTGGACGTCAAATCAGATGTTTCATTTGCCGACGAGGATGAGGACATTTCCGATATTGAAGAAGCCGAGGAGAACGAGGAGAACGAGGAGAACGAAGTCGACAAGGCTGTCCATAATATGGAATCATCGACGTCATCGGCATTTTTCGAAGGGCTGAGTCATTCATCGAGTGATTCACCACTAACTGTTAAACCTGTAGTAGATAGTACACGAACTAACCCAGGCACTCCGCCTACTTTGGAGTGCGCTGAGGAAATGTCAATAGACGATGACGGCGAGAAAGAAGACGTCACGGCGACGCTTGCGTTACTTCATTCCATGGCTGAGGAACTGGATGATACGATAAGCTGACGTACGAGGAGTCACGGCGACGCTTGAGTTACTTCACTCCATGGCTTAGGAACTGGATGATACGATCAGCTGACGTACAGGTGTCGTTACTTGACGAAACGATGAGCTGACGTACGAGGAGCATGGCTGCGAGGAGGGTACTAATAGGAGAGTTGAATCCGGGGAGAGGGGGTCGGTCGGTCCACGTGTATGATAAATGGGTAGGTTCATTTTCCTATTCGTACCTTCGCCTGCCGTGCTACATGTAAATCCTCGTCGATGCGATGCAATAAATAAGGACTTGCAACGTTGGCTTAGCAAAGATCTCCATGTTTTCTTGCCTTATTCCAAAAGAAAATACTAAGTAATGTTAGTCCACTTATTTATGAGCGTCATGTGGTTTTGCTGAAATAACAAACATCATTGACGGCGATGTCGCAATTATATTGTACAGTGAGTCCCTGGAAAGATGATGTAAGATATGCAAACTGTCATTGACAAAATCCTCGAGTCCTTTGAGTTGGAATAGGCCCTTTGCAGCTAACAGTCACGTGCTGATATAATACTTCGTTAACGAATGAATTGAGCTCGTGATCCCCATGGGAAAGGCGTTGCCATGGATGCTAGATGGCAAGCTATCTTTAAAAACGCTGTTTTAGAAAGATCGACAATCGATTGGAGGTGGAAAATAGCATTTACAAACAGGTTTTGCTAATATCAATACCGATCTCGTACAAGGCCTTTAAATAAATGAAGTCAGATTTTTTTGCTCTCCAGTACAACCACGTGATTTGTTAGCTGCAAAGGGCCTATTATTAAGACAACGTAGAGGAATCCATTTTTTTTTTGTTCCAATAGACCTTTCGCAGGAATGCAATCACGTGATTGTACTGGATGGCAAAAAATCTGACTTCATTTATTGAAAGGCACTTGTACGAGATCGGTAGTGTTATTACCAAAACCTGTTAGTAAATGCTATTTTCCACCTCCAATCGATTGTCGATCTTTCCAAAACAGCGTTTTTGAAGATTGTTTGCCATCCAGTAAAGCCATGGGATCACGAGCGCAATGCATTCGTTATTGAAGTGATATATCAGCACGTGACATGGGTTCCTACACATGACTGTTCCTTGCAAAAGGCCTACTATAACTTTGGCCAGTCAGCTCATCCAAAGACCTCGATACGATCAAAGTAGAGCTCTTAATATGCGTGTACAGACGTTCTTTATTGAATAATTGGCAGCAATGACCATTCATATCGTGCCAGCGGGAGAATAATTCTGGTAACAATGGAACCAGAACGAGGCCAGTTGTCCCAGAGATCGCAAAATTGGATCCGGCAGTTATTTTCTATCGAGGAAATGAACGTTATTTTCCGCCATCGACTGTATATATTTATTCTCTTTCTGGGACAACAGGCAGCGCTCTGATGCCTTTATAAATAAGGGGCCGACCATTTGACTTTTGAGGGGGGGGGGGGGGGGGGGGGGTGGGTGTTTTTGAAAAAAAATAACCTGCAAGCCAACGGTGGCGAAAAAAAATATCCTGCAAGCGGAAAAGCTTTGTTCTGGCTCCGCTTTTTTCGCAAAAAAATTTTCGTGCAACAACACTGCTAAAGGAAAAAAAATCGAGCACAGACAAGAACACCCACCCCCCCCCCCCCCCCCCCCCCCCCCCCCCCCCCCCCCCTCAAAAGTCAAATGGTCGGCCCCTAAGGTCAATAGACTGGAATCTCCATTCGTCCACGTGTCTCAAAATTCGTTAATTGGTGCTGTAATAATATTGAATGTGATGAGGATTGAAACACTTCATCGCGGAAAATAATTGACCTTACCAGAAAAGGTACCGCCTCGTAGTATTACGCACAATCCTTTGCGAGCAAATAACTTTAAAGCGTTTTAAAATCGCAGTAGGAAGATTTTGAAACTTAAATATGTAATTAAAAGGCAATGCCATTTAAGATTATTATTTATACGCCGTAGTTCAATGGAAAAGTCTCGCAAGGAATTGTGGTCAAATGTGAATTCCGCCATATTTTCCGCTGGTGAAATCGTTTTCGAAGAAAGCCTTTCAAAACTAGTGGTACTCAGAAAAGTTGGTAGTAATGAGTGTGCAACACTGTTTCCGATCCGATACACTTCAGTTCTTACAAGAGTTTACACATTTAACATATTTTTGCTACTTGCAAGAAATCTATATATTGTGAATGAATCTCCGTTTTCTGAGACTTGACATTTTTGTACTGCGTTATGTAGGTTTGTATAAAGTGCTGTTCTTGTACGCTCTCCCATGTGACTTGGGTGGTTTGTCATTACTCTGATAATATACATTAAAAATCTACTCTTGATTGGTTAACGGCAGTGCAGTTTTAATGTTACACCAGGGAAGGAGTATGTAAATCTTGGCTTAAGTTCACCAGTCGCAGATTCAAATATCAAAGACATGGCAGCCATGTTGGTTGAACAAGCTAAAGGGCCAACCATTTAACAAGCGAAAATATCGTGCACGCAGCTTTGGGCAAGAAAAAAGGGCCGAATGAGGAACAAACATGCTGACGTATTATCTTTGGGGGGGGGGGGGGATATTCGTATCATTTGAAGGGTAAGCAAATATAT